>JARLTB010000063.1:920000-1325000 GCA_030141615.1 Unio pictorum | reverse complement strand
AACTAGAAATATGTGGTGTCATATCTGCGTTTTTCAAACTTTGTTAAATAACCCCACTCCCAGCCACAGTGGAATCAATCAATGTAAAGATATGTGAGGATTGTCATGTATTATCATGTAGTATGACACTGTGGCATTTGCCTGGCATGTCTCTCCATGATATAAAAATAATAGTTAGACCATAACGTACGTTATATATACACACACACACACACACACACACACACATATATATATATATATATATATATATATATATAGAGAGAGAGAGAGAGAGAGAGAGAGAGAGAGAGAGAGAGAGAGAGCGAGAGAGACTAAGTACGAAATATTCATGATACAGCGGTCAACGTTTTGTATATCACTTGATCATATTTTCTGAATGTGTATGACACGGAAATACTGTATGCGTCCCGATTATCTTGAAATACTACGAATAACAGAGCTCTTCGTCTGATATGTTTGTTAACGATATCAAATTCATACTGTGATGCATAGGACATGCTTTGATATATCTCTGAGTTATTTGTGTAATGTCAAGTTGAGGCCACATATGCCCTAGGTTGATTACATTGTAGGAATATGCAGGATATATACGTCTTTCGCTTAATTTAGATATGTATTAAAAATTAGGAAAATCTGTCCTACATTGTGCTGAATAAAGGATATAGCATGTGTACAATTTTAATACTATTACGTATATATATGGTAAAATGTAAAGAACAACACACAATGACTGTCCTTCAAATTTGTACAATGCATATGAAGGAAATTTGAAAAGGATTGTCGTGTCCTAACTGCTGTTTATAAGATATATGCGCTAAATATTTAATAACTGTGATATTTAAATTATTTATTAGTTACCTGTAATTATAATAGAACTAGCGATCACACCTCGAAGTAATAACAAATTTAAATAGGAGAGGAACAATCAAACTAAATACACCGAAAAAGTGAATGCATACTCAGCTATATTATTTTTTTCCTTATATACAGCAGTTGATTGAAACTGGTTGAGAAAGAGTTATTGATAAAAATCTTCAGAGGCGTAGCTAGAGTGTTTGGAGCAAGGGGACAATATTCATTTTTACGCCGCCCCCCCCCCCCTCCCCCCAACTCTGAAAACCATTATTTTCATCAATATTCCACATACAACCTATTTGAAAGCCCAATTTGGCGCCCCCACTAGTCTGGCGCCCGGGGACATCTATCCCTCTCCCCCCCCCCCAGGTACGCCTCTGAAAAAATCTTTAATACATTCTTATAACGATTAAGGCGCAGACTTCCTTATTTCAGTTAAAATTATTGAGTTTTTGATCAAATTAAATAGAACTGTTTAGATTATGTCTAATATTATTATAATAGCATGAACGTAATCATTAGTTCTCAGAGCATAAATATCTGAAGAATCAGACATTTTCGATAATATCTCACTGCTTCAACAAGCAACTAATGTTGATCAGTTGACTTATAATAGTCACGTGATACAAGGACACCGGTGTAGATTGGTGTTAATTCTTTGAGGAGATTGAGAAGGCCAACACTAAATAGGGAGGAGGGACTTGAATAACCGCCCATCTGCACACGTCTCCTCGCATCAAGTGAGACTTGTATTGCTGATTATTTCGATTCTCTGAGTATGGGATTTTACTAACGACCATGAATTGTCCAGATCAAAGAAGCAAACTATTAGTTGTAACATGAACATAGTTCAGTCAATTGGGCCATAATTGGATATTTCCATTAATACGTATATGTATACATACTTCTGACTTTCTAATACAGACTGGAATGGAATTCTGTCTTTATAAAATTTAAAAAAAAACATATTCTATATTTATATCATACCGCGTGTGACTAAGCTCTGCCTGGTTTAACATAGAGTCTGTGAAATCATGTTTTTAATTGAATTAGTACTGTTCTAAACGGTTAATAGTAAAAAAATTAAGATATTCTTTATATTAAAAAAATATCTTCAGTGAATGTTTGCCTTGTTCTGCTGGAGGAATCAAGCTTACCATTCCAAATTGAAAACATTTATCTCAGGATTCGTTAACTACTTGGTGGAAGACAACACTATTACATGTACCTAGTTGCATCCATATTTTCTTGAGACGAAATATTTTTTTTTTAAAGATTTCTACATGTTCGTCAATTTTTACTACCTATGAAGTTAAAATTTGGTTTACTAAAAGTTTTCAAAATAAAATGTAGTACACATGTTTTGTATAGTTCCAACTGCAAACATTCAACATTGTTGACCAATATCTAACAAGCATGACGAATCTAAGAAAGCTAGGAAATAACTCTGCTCAATTCACAAAAGTGGTAACAATTTCTTTCAGCAACATTGCATTGAATACATCCTTACAGTTTTGCACCATAGAATCGAATTGGTGCAAGAAAAATGTAGAAAAATGGCATGCAATGTTTTCTGCATGGTATATTATAACATTTATACAATTTATTTAGTTTAATCGAATATTTCATTCCTGTTTCTGCTATAACTTAGGTCTGTTATCTTTCAGTTTATGCAGCTGAATTACCCGTCGTAAAAGCAATTCCTAAATACAGAAATTTACTAAGAATGTCAAATTCAGTTCTATCATAAACAAATCTTTTGCTATTTGCAACTCTACACGTATTACTAATTTTAGGCTATAAGTTATTACATTTAGTGTTTTGCACATACATTATTCACCGAGCAAGTATTCATTATTGATCAACGTGTATGAATTTTGAATGATTTACATTTATTGATCAGCTAGTGTATCAGGTGCGTCTAATATACTCTCTCTCTCTCTCTCTCTCTCTCTCTCTCTCTCTCTCTCTCTCTCTCTCTCTCTCTCTCTCTCGTCCATGCCACTTTTGTTTCCCACCATATGTTCGCTGCCCACCATATGTTCGTTGCCCTATAGCAAAACGTCTTCGTGATCATAAATTAGCTGGTCAGACTGTAGGTGTGCTCCTGGAGAACAAAGACTACGCCCGCATAATTCCGTTTGCATGGAGGTTAGATTATGACACTTCTTGCAAGTTTAGTTTCTCGTTTCTTCAGTTTGCATACAAGCATGCACCTGCTGCATTTTTCTTTCAATTTCCCCCTTTTTAAAAAACTTTTTGGAACTTCCAATCTGATTTACACGTATTATCTACATGGATCATTTCGGTCTTGATTCTGGCAAAAGCGACAATACTTTTGAATACGTAAAACAAGAAATATCTACTTTCTCATTAGTTAAAAATGGTATTGTCACTATGATATTTACGTTTTTTGCCAACTGATGTATTTCAATATCTCAGTTAGAAATACATTAGCAAATACATTAGCAAAGAATGTTATTAAATCGGATTTGATACAATCATATCATGGTTTATATTATCTCGTACCACATGTATGATGCACTCTTTAGAAGAAATACAAATGTATCAAACGAGCAACATAATGCGACCGAATGCCTTTCCCTTCATAATATCAGATCTTCATCGTGGTTTTGACGACAACAAAAGGGAAATGTATTTTGTTAAAGTTAGATTACTACTTTGAAAATACATTGTGATAGAGTTCGATGAAACACATTATGATGCCAAACGTGTAGCCTTATGGGATCATATTCACTCGTACATACATTCAGTCAGCTGTCTAAAGGATTTGATATTTCAAATCTGAATGAAGACTATCTGTTGAGACAAAGTACTTAATCGTTTAGCATTGCTTTGATTTCTTCCATATGTTGATGCATATCTCTGTTGCGTTTTGTCTTGGCTTTCTCAACAAAGTTTTGCTCGGGTTATGTTATATGTTCTTTATCCTTTAAGTCATCAAATAGCTTTACTATTTGTATTAAGTCCTACATAACATTGCACTACCATCCTTGAAAGATGATGGCATTGGTTAATACTGTATAGCACTTCACATGTGTGTCAAAGTTGGCTGAAAGACATATAGCTGATTCCGGTCTAGCATTAGTTTTCGGCATGTGTCATTGGCCGTTATCAAAATAGTATTATGTCAGTTCAGTAACCCTAACCGCGATGTCAGAAAATATATTTATCATCGGAAGTAAATTGATAGAAGCATAAGCCAGCATAGACACCTTAAGTACGTATAATGAGGATTTTCTCCATCTGTGTAAGTAACAATTGTACCTAATTTGGTTCCATCGGACAAGAAAGCGTCTTTACGATCGACATATATACCGCTAGATGATGTATCTGCGATTATAAAATCGTATTCAACATCATCTATAATTAATCGCGAAGAATATCGTTTGTGGTCGTATTTTCCACCTTGTGTGAATTTACCAATTATTCTTCTACCGAGATCTTTTGCGTGTTTATTTCTAACTTCAAAGATTTCTTTGGACCATTTCACGATATATTCTTCGTCGAGATTAGGAAATTGTTTTTTGTTTTCGGTGATTATACTATCGAGACTATCGGGTTGTGGTAACCAGACTTCAGTTTGTTTTCGATATGATATAATTGCTTCACTGACAATCAGCGATATCAGCACTTTAGAATCAATCATATACCGTAATAACACTATTGGCATCCAGTGTTTTTCAGAGATGTATCTACCAAACCAAACATAACAACACGGATGAAAACCCTTAGCAATTTCGAATGATACCACACGAGCGAGTCCGGTTAAATCAAAATCGGGCAGTGGTCCATTAATTGCAACACGGGTCATCTCGTGTGTGGGATGTCCAAATCTTTTGAAGTACTCAGAACACTCTCCATATCCAAGAAAACTCCCGGGATAACACGCAATCATATCAACCGAAATGATGTTTTCAGGGTCGTATTTTGTATTCCATAATCCGCCATGGCCATATTCTACGCACCTTGATTCGATATCTGATAAAAATTCTGCGCGTGTTGGTTTCCATAGATTTCTCTTTTTCGTGAAATGAGCTGCAACCGACGGTATTGTAACCACTAGCTAGTTTTTTTCATCTCGTTGTGGAGGGTTTCAGTAGGATATATTTCGCTGTTGGGTCTTACAAATTGATCGAATTTACCCTCTTTGCTTTGAAAACTGTGAAGTAACCACACTGACACATGATCGTTTTTACTTAACTCGTAAATAAAATCAACTAATTTCTCCTCAGATAATTCTTCACCTCTAGAGAACTCTGGGGAGAATTCCACGGGTAGATACTTTATGGTTCTATCCCGCGGAAATATTGTTACTGCGGATGTCCACACGTGTTCATTATGGTCAATAATTTTGATTGGAGATCCTCTCGATTTATATTTCGGTTAATATAATATCTCGCCTGTTACTGTCGTTCACGGTTATTGGAAATTTTAGTATCCGATCTTGTTCAGCTACATTTTGAATTGTTGCCCCATTCTCCTTTACTGTTAGTCCCCATTCGTTTATTTGTTTGCGTCTTAGATCCGTCAATTTGTTTCCACGCAACGCATTTTGTAAAATGCTCAATTATTCGTTCTGCTACACAATTCAACGACGAATATTTCATGGGTTTTAATTTTTCAATACTCGGTTTATCATTTATCGGATAGATCCCATAAACAACCGCGGTTACAGGATAAGCTCTCTCGTAATACGGTTTATCAATCCCATTCAGAATTCCTGGTTTGGAATCCTGACTCACAGTGACGGTTCACTTATTTTTCAAGATTGGTTCAAATTTGTCGTGTATAATCCAATTCCCTGTTTCTGAGCGGATAATGAATTTCACTCTAAACAAATACTTTTTCTGGTCAAGATGCGAGATTATCACTGCTGCTCTTCCGTCGTTCATGGCAGCATGAACACTGCCATGAATTCAAATGCTGACCAATAGTGAGATGCTCCATCGCGCTTGAATTCGTTAAAATCATCACGGATTCTAACTATCATGCTTCTATCACTTATTAGACTCTTTGGTACATCAGTGGAGACTCTATCGAGATTGAATTTAGCATTTTTCCAAGGCGTAATTTTCGATAATCTCTCGAACTACTCCAAATTATAATTAAAACAAGTATTTAAATAAAGAATTTTTTATATAATGAATCATTGCAAATGTCTTATGATAGGATCAGTAACCGCTTGAAACAAATCATGCAGAAATGAATTATGTGGATATCATTTACAAAGCGTACGTCGTGGGAGTTTTGGGCCTTTACCCTGCATACGATGTTGGGGTAGGTGTGCGGGGTAAGTCGCAGTTGTGTCTCAATTGTGGTGGTAAGCGGTACAGAGAGCTAAAGCGCTATTATGATAATAGAATTAAAAATTCCATCAAAGATTCCGACTCTGAATCCATCCCTGACTCGGTCAGGGACAAAATCATAAGAGCACCTCAAAACTACATTGATAGATTCTCAAGTAATAATTAAACCAAATAATTAATTAGACAAATAGTATTATAGTATATAAATGAACCAATAATTTCAGCCACATCTTACGATCATTGATTATGAAGCATCTCGTGATGGTATTGTCAGACACCGCAGACTGAAGAAACCATTAGGGACGGAAAATGGTTTTTTTGTATTTGATGTTTACTGCCGGAGGGAAAAAATATTACTGTCACAGAATCGCATACGAATGTTACAACGGATTGATCAAGGATGGGTTTGTAATCGATCACATTGATTCCAATCATAAGAACAATTCTTTATCGAATCTACAGTCTATTACTCAGAGTGAAAATTCCAAACGAGGAGGGACTGGAAAACACTCGAGAAATGCTAGACCTATAAAATCATTTAATACAGCAACTAACGAAGAAATATTGATATTTGCGAACCCTCAGTACGAAAAGTAGCAGAACAAATATATCAATCATCGATTTCCAAGAGAACCGGACATATAATTCAATTCGTTTATATTTGAATTTCATTTTGTACTATGTGTTATAACACCAAGGAGAATAAGTCGTGTGGGCTTGTGCATACGGTTTATGAAACAGAGATAACTGTCACTGGATCTTCGATGACTCCTGGTTTGACTGAATGGCTTTTATGTGTTGGTTTATACACCATCTGTTAAACCTTCACGTGATACACTTATATTATAGTCAAATTATAGACTTGTAGATTCCGTACTTGGTTGGGATCTCGTCCTGGGGCCAAGCGTTTGAATCACGTGGCAGGCATTTTTGTCGACAGTACCGATCGGAAGTTTTTTTCTATATATAATTGGGGCTTTAAGCCATTCGAAATTAAAACCGTGAAACCACCATACGTCACACACCGTTACACGGTGTGAATGTGTTTTTGCATTCAACCTGGGGTGATTTTGTTGGTGGTATGGTGGTATGGTGGTTTCAGTTTGAATGTAGAACAGCCCCTTATGTGTATGTGCCGTCCAATGTCATATATCATCATTGTAAATACCATATATCATATATCATTGTAAATATGTGAATACTTGTAAATATGTAAATACTTGTAAATATGTAAATATGTAAATACTTGTAAATATGTAAATATGTAAATTGTATATATCTATATGTAAATGTGACCTCCATTCACCAAGCATACCTTCTTGGGGTTCTAACCCGTTATTTGACGAGTTAGATCCCCTCTCGTAGACTATGCTTCGTGGAACCTCTGGGCCTCTCAGATGTGAATATGCGAGTGTTTTTCATCTTGAATGTTGAATTGTCGATGCTTTTTTCATTGAATTTGTACTGTTTTTGACTAATCCGTGGACAAGATTTCATGAAAATCGATTTTCTCTAAATGAATTCCTGGGGTTTTCTGTGGATTTTTCACTTACAATTTAGATCGTGTATTAATTTATAATGGTAGGTGAAGCCCTGACAACTAGATTAGCACGCGAGAGATTAACTTCAGTTAAGAGCTTTATTCCGGTTCGTGATTCCGTTCGAAATAAGCTCCAAACGAGACAAGAATTTCAAACCGATTTTACAACGGGCACTGAACAATTATTCAAACCAATAACCACTGCTACTAAGGAGGGTATTACTGTTTCTGTACCAGTACTTGAAAAAATAGCAATGGAAACTGAATAAAATATCAGCGCTGTTACAAAAACCCGCTCCTAGCCAAAAAAAACCAATGAAAAAATAGTAGATGAATTATGCAATCGACTTAATGAGGAGGGGTTAGCAGCAATTGATAAAACTGATCCAGCAGAAATTCCTGCTTGTTGTTGCGACTTATGAAAACAGAAAAAGAATGTTGAAACCAGAACAACACGGGTATATTAAAAATATGAAACAATTGGCTGATGTGTTTTACAAAATGAAAACTAACACAAGTCCAATTGATCAAGGCAATGTATCATACACTGGATATCTCAATGCGGTGGGTAGAGTGAATGATCAATATGAAGAACTAAAAACAAAAACAAAAAACACCCGCAAAGATTGCAAAGAAAAAGACAACATCCTTCAAAGAAAATATCTTTCTCACCTCAACGGCAAACATCACTTGATGATTATGATATGGGTTTGAGATTATTGGAGTCTGATAATAAGCAATCATTATATATGTCATCTGGTCAAGATGAATCTAATGATGAACTTTTTAGACATTTACAAGATCAGGAAAAGGATACACAAGGTGCAACTGGTTATAATGGTGGGGAGGGGTTTTCTCAGAGTGGAACCCCATTGGGGATTTCAGGTAGTGGTCTAGTTCGTTGTCCTAGTAATATTCTCGGGGATATATCACGATTAGAAATTCTCGTAGGAGGGAAACGACCCGGAAATAACTCACCGGAAATAATTAATGAGGCCGCTGATATCTGCAGACGACTATTTGAGGGTGGTATCATGAATATTGGTATATATCGAGAGTTTATTGATAAGCTAGCGGACGGTTACCACAGTGATTATATCACCACATTCGATAAATGTCATTTATATAAGATGATCATACACTACAACCACAATAAACCAACCATGACTCACGTAGTAAACTCATGATTGCCAGTTTATTGAGTGTGGTATGGAGATGGTCTCGACAATACCATTGCAGGGTTATTTGCAAGAATGGCTCCAAAAATAGCACCAATCGCAAAACAGTTATCAATGAAAGCTATTGATGTTATTCGTGATAAGGGTATTAGCGATGTTGGTGATGTTGCCAGGAAAGAATTTTCCGCGGCTAAAGAAAAACTACTATCGTTAGTTCGGCGATGAAAGAAACCACTGGCGAAGTCATCAATGGTGACGAGGTCACTAGGACCACTACCATCTACGGAAATTATGCCTGAAAGTATTAGCAAAATGATAAATAACGCAGTGTATAAAAAATAGCATCATTGAACAACGATGGATGTGACACTCAGGGAAATATTATTGAAAATATGATAGCGGGAAGTGGTTTGAAATCGCGAGCGAGATCGCGATTTAGATCAAGAAATATATAATAATATGTTCAAATCGGGTCATTACACAGCGTTTGATTTAGATGCCCCAGTACTCAAGAATGATTCTGTACGCGATTATCAATTCTATTCCTATCATGCAGTACAACCGGATCTTCGATCAAGAATCGAACTTCAAGTCCATGATACCAGCAAATACTTTCTACCCGCTGAAGCATTTTTTGAAGTTGAAGGAGAACTCGTAACAAATGATGCTGCTCATAATGATCCACCATATGCAGATGACCCAAATATCCGAGTTGGCTTTGTCAATAATGGTATCATGGCGCTATTCGAGAGTGCTAGATATATGATTGATGGAAGAGAAATTGAATCTATAGAGCGTGAGGTTGATGTTGCCACAACAATAGTGGGGTTAGCAAGATATTCTGATGATTATACAAGATCGGCAGGTCCATCTACGCTGTTCGCAAAAGATCTCACTGATCACGCTGAACACGTTCAGTATACTAAATTGCTGACACCACATGCTACTGCATCTGATCCACAAACATTTGGTTCTCTTGTACACGAAGCAAGACCAGCTGCTGCCTTTGATATTATAAAAAGCGCTAATTCTAAATACAACCTAGGGTTTGCAACACGCGTATCAATGTTTCAAGGACAGCGTAGACAATTTTCATGCGCTATACATCATATTTTCGGATTTCGCAGAAATGTTAGAAAAGTATCTATGGAGCGAAGCATACAGTAGTACTCGTGCGAAAGGGTAGTGATAATGATGCAATCTGGCATGGTTTTGGTGTTCCTAATGGTAAAGTCATTATATCAAAACTATCATTGTGCATGCCAGTAATGACTCCATCAATCACCATGGAAGAAAGATTACTGTCATTTATGGACCATGGAGGAAAATCACTGCTCAGTTGGCTAACAACAACAACGGATGCCATGGATTCTAATATTGATGGTACACTTACATGGCACCTGGCATCAAAACAATGCATTGCTGCGCCACGTCATATATTTATTGCGTTACAGAATAAGCGCGATTAAATAACCAAATATTCAACCATATGATATTTGATCAAATAGGTGTTAATGAAGTATCATTCAGAATAAACGGCCAACAGGAACCATCTGAGGATATACTACTTGATTACGGAACCACCTAAATTGCACATGCGTATCATCGGTTACTGACATTTATGGAACGCGATAATAAGGTGGATACTAGTCTGCAAATATCACAGTTGGATTTTAAAAATCGATATTCTATTTACTATTTTTCGCTGCAACATCTTGATTTAACCAGACAATCCGTAGTTGACATACACTTCAGAGCTCGTGTAGCTCGTCCCGGTGGTATTGTTAATTACAGAGCAGTTGCTCTCATTCTCTGTGACAAATCAATGCTAATCGAAGGTGTTGGTGGACGAATGAGAGTAGTTGATGCACCAGTGGAAAATATGTAATGTAACAATTAGATCAATCTGTTATTAAATATAATGTCATATAGTCATGTTAGTGTTACGTTAACTCCTGGTCAGATTAAAACATTGCAATCGGATATCAGCTAAAAGATGTGGAACCACGATATCACTGAAACACAATCAGATGTCTGGTGGTAAAACTAAATTGTCCTTGACCACTTAAAAACTCCTATCTGGTATGCCACGCTACCAACACAGAAAATGAATGACCCACCAATATGAGGTATAGAAGTATTAAATGTCCCCAACGCTATTTCATCATCGGGAAAACCACCCCATAAAACCGTACACGAAAATACGAGTAATCGCTTTTTAGAGAGAAAGTATATAAAATAACATGATTGATATTTGGGGGAGATCTTTATCAAGCCTGAAAAAACCCTCCGTGGAAATATCTTCAACCGGTGATGCCAAAAAATAATCGAAGATGAAATATCCGATATGTTAAACCTCGCAAGTGTTGATCCCAATGAAATAGTTGTACTTCAAGATCGTCAGGGTAAATTGAAAACTAGTAATGTTTCCTTGGATGATATTTTAGTTAAACGACGCGACGCAGTAGAAGATACTGTCGCATTGTTTTCCAAGGAGGGTAAACTCAAACCGGGTGTACTTGTTTCGACGCTCATAGATAAATTAACATCACTCAGTGATAATTATGTATCATCTGCAGAATCATTAAAAACTCTCGATGATAAATATGACACTCCAGTAAATCAATTTGCGGGTTTACAAAAATCCGTCACTGAGGCTCAACTCCCAGTCGCTAATTTCTTTGGGGTTCCACCAGTGACCACACCGAAACTCACAGAGATAAAAACAACTATGTTAGAATTTGCAACACTTCAAAACAGATATATAGAACACGTAAAACAGTTTTCAACTTTTCGTGAAAACATCGTCGATAAATTTCTTGGAGTCTCATTTGATAAATAAAACTCCCAGATATTAGAAACTCCATCGAAGAGATGAAAAACACCATCGAGGCAATCAGAGATGATGCATCGAGGATCATAAAAATCATTGAAAAACTTGGCAGTAATTATTAATAAATGCATTCTGATATTTTTCTCACACTGGAATAAAATCATCACATTTGTGTGTGTGTGTGTTTATATAGAGGAAGAAGCATTTAAGAAAATACAGTATAAAACCTTCACCATTAAAATCTCACCTTTTTGCCTATCAATAATTTAATAAAATTGTATTTCATTAATATGCTGCAATTAAAGATTCACTACATTGTAAGATTCAACACGGATCATTTACGTGGACACCACAAAATAATATTAAATATCACCGCGACCGTCAAAGGTATTTATCGATTAACACTAGTGTCGCCGACTCAATTTAATATTTCATCAACAAGTTCATCTGGGGTCAACAATATGATATCAACGATCATCGACAAGGAAACAATTGAACAATTCACAATAATATCCATTGATAATAATTTGGTTAGGGTTTCAGTAACATGGTATGTGGAATTCGTAGCGGATTTAAGTAAACAGCTTAATTGAAAAGACCGGCGTTTTTATTGCTAGCAATTTGAAATCTATTGTAATAAATAAAATGTCATCATTGGCAAAGTCACAGCAGTATCGCTATGATCAGGTCAGAGAATTTCAAACTAAACTCAAAACACTCACTGAGGTGTACCAAACAAAATTTTAAAAATTACCGATGAAGAATTACCGCAGTTGACGTTACCGTGTACTCGGTATCAGGTGTAATTACCGGAGCTGGTATTATACTCTCCTCGGTGACAACGATTGTCCCGATAGCTGTTCCAATTTGTATATCCGCGGCGACAACAATCGCAGCAATAATTTCAATAATAACAAAAAAAAAATATCATCGTGTAGCCAACGTAAACTACAAGACTACGTAGTTAAGTTCCATATTGTGTCAACCGTGTACTCCCAATTATCCTCGATATCACCCTTCCTCGATGACACATTAATATCCGATAGTGAGTTTTCCGCGATGGTACGTGTTTATGATTCCGCGATGTCAAAATTAGAAAAACAACACGAATATAATGACAATGGCAACATCGCACGAACTACTTCAACGAATAGCGGAAAACACAACCCCGGTGAAAACCAGCATGATCTCAATAACCTAAACCAATCCTGAATTCAGTGTGAATTTCCCTACTGCGATTCCCGTTAAGGAGATAGCGCTAGCAAAATTACGAGTATACCATAGTTGGCCTAATATTAGATCAGTACCATTCAGTGGTCAACAACCAAATAATTCCCTGGTGTTTGGGAGTAAGAATAAACAAGACGGAACTCCAGACTGGAACGTTGTTTCCATACCATTTGGGTCTTACCAAATCGAACAAATCAATAACGAATTACAACGCAGAATAAAATCCATTACTAAAAAAGAATCGAAAATCGCTATAAAAGTTCACGAGCCGACGTTATCATCCGCGATTGAGATAAACTCACCCGGGTATGTCGTCGATATCTATAAGAACCGTTCTATGATGTCCTGAAAAACTCCACCACAAGAACCTAAAAATTCTGATTTTACCACAGATGAGATTAAAGATGATAGAGATATAATTTGAAGTCTTGTAGGAGATATAACAAAAATAAAGAAAAAATATTTTGTCTTCTATAATAAGGGTTTCTCTGGGTGGGATTTTGATTTTGAACACGATGGTAAAATAAGTAAACACACGGTTCTATTAGACAGAGATATTAATGAGGTTTTTAAAACATTCAATAAATATTTCGAATCAGATATAAATATACTACGGCAAAGTTTTCAAAAATATCTTTTGGATGTAACGGGTTCACGTGATGAAATCATTGAAATAATAAAAGAATTAAACTCTTCTATAAAATATATGAGAGAATATAATTCTTTTTTTTTATAAAATCTATTGATGAATCTATTGACATCGAAGAAAAACAAAAATTTCCATCCGCATATAATTTAACAAAAGAAGAGTTATTAAATTTTAAATTACCAGCATATAACGTCCCAGAGATGAAAAAATCTCTCAATGATACCATCGATGATGGTTTTAAAAGGATTCACGACGCATGGAAGAAAATAGCACAACCACAAACAACAATCCTCAAACATAATAATGACCCAGACGGCGGTGGTAGGCATATCGCTCCTCAAAACGTCAATATATCCTCGGTGATTGCAATAAATCTAGTATGTGATGTTATCGAAGGAAGTTACCAAATAAATCTCGAAAGATCAAATCAAGCACAGCAAGGATATATTTTATACTCATTTTCACCAACGGCTCCACCCGGATTTCTAATAATTGAGGATCCAACTAATCCGGTCTATATGCGATGTCATAATGATTCATTAACGAGAATTAATTTCAAACTCACCGACCAATCCAATAATCTGATTGATTTACGAGGTGAGGTTTTACAAATTAGCCTGTTTGTGAAATTAGAAAGGATTTTCAATTCGTCTGTAGCGTACAATCCTAAAGGATTTCTCTTTTTATTGTCTGCTTGAAATGGTTTCGGTTTGAAATAGTTTCGGTTGAAATCCTTTAGGATTTTGTTTGAAATAGTTACGTTTTGTCTGAAATAGTTTCGGTCTCTTCACCCTCTCTGCTGAAATCCTTTAGGACTTTGTTTGAAATAGTTTCGGTTTGTTTGAAATAGTTTCGGTTTGTCCACCCTCTCTGCTGCTATAATTGTTTGATATATGTGATTTCCCGATGTCATCATTTACTTACAGTTGGAGTAAATTGAAATGGTCCAGAACTAGTATTTGTTCTAGTAATGACATACTCTGTGGGTAGGAGCTTGACTATAGTACAAAGGGCAGCAAGATCCAGAAGACATAGTTTAATCAAAGAATGAATCTACCGACAGATACCAGAATTAAAGATGCAGTAATGACATACTGAGTGGTTATCGTTACATGCCTCTTGCACAGATCGAGAACTTAATAGTTTAGTAGTGTTTGTGCTAGAAATGCGTATCTGCGATATGAACACCTAAATTGCCTAATATTACTGGACAGACGTAATGCAGTTAAAGTGTTTGAAATTTATAGCTCAGGCATGTACATCGCTATCTGTGCAATCCCAAAACAGAGACAACCTGCAGCAACAATATAAAATCCATAAAAAAATGAACAAACAGTCATTACCCCTCAAAGTAGTTAATATAATCTTGCGCAACACAAAAACACAGAGTAGGAAATACGTTGTATTTCGAACTATTTTCTCAGAAACGTAGAGTTATGCACACGAAGAATTCTTGAAATGATAATGAAGAAACTCTCTAAATGTCACTGGAATGATAAAATAATTTTAAGATTGCCCAATCTTCAATGAATTACAATGAAATAGAGTACTGCGTTTTGTGGACAGCTTTTTAGGTATGTGGATCACTGGACCTGAAAAATAAAATGCAGATCTGGGGCATGAAAAAGCATTTTGTGATCTGCAAAATGATCGTGGTCAATACCAAAATACAAACTGGATTTTATATAGCCCTCGCGAGTGCATTTATTAAAAACGTCTGACTTTCAAGGATGTGAACTTGGCTAGATGACATTGCTCTTGCATATTTTGTGGCAAGATACTTAGGCAAAAAATGCAAAACGTTGGAGTGTTTGTAACGCTAAACTCTATTACTAAACAAGTTTCATTTCTCATAACCCGAGAAATCTGGAATACCTTTGCGTTTCTGCAACCTGGCAGTCGAAACACTAGTCCTGCCAAAAGAAACAAATGAAATGATAGGATAAACATTTATGTAAATAGTTTAAAACTAGACTGTTTGGAGAATAAATAAATCAATTGGTAGTCTAGCACTTGCAGTTGAACAATATATTGGTACAACTCTAATTACAACCAAAGAGCTACATTATGTCGTGTTGGGTTGTTCTATTATTTAACACATTTGGTTATCACATGAATAAAAAGTTCGAAGTTTGTGGGGATTTTGCATTACGTTGTTCAAGCATTTATTCCTCCATATTCCATAAACGCGCGAACCTTATCAATAACTTGTTGACATTTAAAGAATACGGATGCTGCGTTTGCACCTTGAGAACCCTTCACGTTACATGTTTCAAACGACACATCAACATGTGCATTGACGAAAAGAAAGGTCTTTAAACGGTTGCCAGCCTACTATATGGGTAAATTTAATTTTTCTTTTGGGTAACTGATTCTTGTACTTGCAACGTGTTATTAATTATATCCTCAATACACTAACTGCCAAAACAATCGAAGAACTGAAATAAAATGTTTTAGCTGCTGTGTATTTGTTGCACCGGGTTTCAAAATGATGTGTCTCAAATGAAAAGAATTGTTAAATAACAGAAGCGTACAGTCAACATACATACATAAAATGTTTTCATTAAGAATATTTTAATAAAATAACCAGAATTACAAATAATACAATCCTCTATTAGTTCATCAATGAGGTTAAATGTTAGTTTGTTAGCAAACGTTACAGCAAATTGTTCTAGTTGCTTGCTATAATGTGATGCAAGAAGACGAAGGAATTGTTTTGCGGCATGTCGTAAATTTCGAATAATGTTATAACGTGTTATCATATATTTTCAGGGCCGGACCTGCTATAGGGGCCAGGGGCCCCGGCCCAACCCCCTTTAAAAAAAAAAAAAAAAAACTATTCACTGCTTTTGATAAAAGATGCAAAGGGGTTCCGAATTTTTTAATTTTTTTTAATTTATTTTTTTTTAAATAATTTTTTTAGTGTTTCTAAAACATTGCAGTTTTTAGTCACTTTTGTTAGATCCCTTTTTCAACGTTCAGATAGCACCAGATTGCACCATTTTGCATCCTTGAAAAAAAATATTTCCGGGGGGGGGGGGGCATGCGCTTAACCCAATAGCAAGTTTGGGCCCCCCCCCCCCCCTGAAAAACTTAGGTCCGGCCATGATTTTATTATCATATACGTCAATCTACCTCCTATAGCATATATGTTATATTAATAATAGCAGAACAATATTGTAATAACATCACAAAGAGTCTCAGCATATCCATTGTTCCTATGCCACGTAGTTTTGTTGAATGACGTAATAATGTTGTGCGTACATTTGAATATATCAACAGGATATACCCTTAAGTTTATGCTTTTTCTAATGAAACAAAAACCACTGGCAGATAGAAGAATGCGTCATATATTCCGTCTGATGAACTATATTTTGGAAAGATTTCTCTTAAATTTTAAACCATTTCAAAGATAATTATCTCTGTATTGTAATAAGCTCTAGATAAAAATTGCAGGTACAAGAGAAAACAGCATCTTTCTTAGAGATTTGTGTCATGTGCTTTTTTATGTATTTCGAAATGCACTCATTTTACTATTAACATTAGGAATTATTATGCTGGTTCATTGGAATCGTTGAAAATGAATACATATGGGAAGAATATTAAAGAGAACAAATGTATAGAATATAAAAAAACAATTTTTCGTGTATATATCAGTATCGTAAGAAATGGTATATCATACACATATCTGAACGTTCCTATATGTAAAACATATTGTAACAATCCTTGACGTAATGACTAGAGATTCACATTTTAAAGTAATTATAATACACAGTTATGCTGTTTCACCAAAAAAAATCAGTATTTCTCTTAACGTCATGTTTCACCAAATAAAACCAGTATTTCTCTTAACGTCATGCTTCACCAAATAAAATCAGTATTTTTTAATGTCATGTTTCACCAAATAAAATCAGTATTTCTCTTAACGTCATGTTTCAGCAAAAAAAATCAGTATTTCTCTTAACGTCATGTTTCACCAAATAAAATCAGTATTTCTCTTAACGTCATGTTTCACCAAATTAAACCAGTATTTCTCTTAACGTCATGTTTCACCAAATAAAATCAATAATTATCTTAACGTCATGTTTCACCAAATAAAATCAGTATTTCTCTTAACGTCATGTTTCACCAAATAAAATCAGTATTTCTCTTAACGTCATGTTTCACCAAATAAAATCAGTATTTCTCTTAACGTCATGTTTCACCAAATAAAATCAGTATTTCTCTTAACGTCATGTTTCACCAAATTAAACCAGTATTTCTCTTAACGTCATGTTTCACCAAATAAAATCAATAATTATCTTAACGTCATGTTTCACCAAATAAAATCAGTATTTCTCTTAACGTCATGTTTCACCAAATAAAATCAGTATTTCTCTTAACGTCATGTTTCACCAAATAAAATCAGTATTTCTCTTAACGTCATGTTTCACCAAATAAAATCAGTATTTCTCTTAACGTCATGTTTCACCAAATAAAATCAGTATTTCTCTTAACGTCATGTTTCACCAAATTAAACCAGTATTTCTCTTAACGTCATGTTTCACCAAATAAAATCAATAATTATCTTAACGTCATGTTTCACCAAATAAAATCAGTATTTCTCTTAACGTCATGTTTCACCAAATAAAATCAGTATTTCTCTTAACGTCATGTTTCACCAAATAAAATCAGTATTTCTCTTAACGTCGTACATATAATCTTTTATTTGCGCAATAAAGTAAAATATGAAACCAGTCGAATAATTTCAATCAATTGATTGTGATTACTCGCAAAATAGAAAACGTATTGTAACGTTTGAAATATGTCATAAAAGAAGCTATATTTTGTACTTTGATAAGGTATTTATTTTGTTTCGACTTACGTTGTTTAGCTATTGTATTACAGATAGGAAAGAAGCACGATCAATTTGAAGAACTGCTGATACACCTTTTGGGACTAGAAGTAGGTAAGTTGAATTATAAAATGTTAACTTGCTTACTTATCTTTCTGTTCGTTTTTGTACTGGTAGCAACTCTTGTTGGAAAACCATTATATTTTGATGTAGTTTGCTTTATTAGTAGAAGTTAATGCAACGATTACAGGTATTTTTAGATCATTCTAATAAGATTCAAAGCGATATGATATTAAAAAAGAATAGAAAGCCTAATGTATTGAATGGCTAGGTTTAGGTATAGAACAGGAAACATCTACGTGTATTTGATTTTGGTAGTTGAACAAATAAATTTTAGTTCAATCAACGGGATGTTTAACTGTTATCTCAAGCAGACTAGAAGTGGACGTGACTGCCTTCACATCTCGAGAAGATAATTTCGGTCAGCATGAAAGAGGCTTCCTTTTAAGTTTGGGTTAGACAAACGAAACTGAATCTACTTTTGTGACTTTACTGAAGAGATCTTTAATGGAACGATCAGACATCGTAAACAGTTGTCTAGTCACGAGGATGCATATGTTGGTGCAAACAATATTAACTGGCACGTATTCATACGGCCGAAATGGCAACCCTGGCATCGATCCAGTTTCTTAGCGGTAAATGCACGTACCCACCAATATTTAGTGCAAATGCTACTGGGATCCAACGAAATATAATTCATGAAATGATCTCATTTTATAAATAATGATTAAAACATGGTTATAAAACTATACAATGAATCAAAGAACGATAACAATCATGCATATACAAACCTAAGGTTGCTAATTCAATATCTCTGAATTTCAGCTGTTGTTATGTAACATCTTAATACGTAGTACTTGTAATAAAATGAGACTTTAGATGAATACATAAGAAGTGGATGCATTTGCATATAACAGAGACGGAGACTTGACTAATGAAACTATGTGAACAAAATAAATTCTTTGCAATACAGGAATGATCTGCAAAGAATGAAAGTTCTCATGTCACTACGATCTACAAATGAATGAAAGTTCTCATGTCACTACGATCTGCAGTGCTCACGTCAATACTATCTACAATGAATGAAAGTTCTCATGTCACTACGATCTGCAAAGAATGAAAGTTCTCATGTCACTACGATCTACAATGAATGAATGTTCTTATGTCACTACGATCTGCAAAGAATGAAAGTTCTCATGTCACTACGATCTGCAAAGAATGAAAGTTCTCATGTCACTACGATCTACAATGAATGAATGTTCTTATGTCACTACGATCTACAAATGAATGAAAGTTCTCATGTCACTACGATCTACAATGAATGAAAGTTCTCATGTCACTACGATCTACAATGAATGAAAGTTCTTATGTCACTACGATCTATAATGAATGAAAGTTCTCATGTCACTACGATCTACAATGAATGAAAGTTCTCATGTCACTACGATCTGCAGTGCTCACGTCACTACTGTCTACAATGAATGAAAGTTCTCATGTCACTACTATCTACAATGAATGAAAGTTCTCATGTCACTACGATCTTCAGTGAATGAAAGTTCTTATGTCACTACGATCTACAATGAATGAAAGTTCTCATGTCACTACGATCTACAATGAATGAAAGTTCTCATGTCACTACGATCTGCAGTGAATGAAAGTTCTCATGTCACTACGATCTACAATGAATGAAAGTTCTCATGTCACTACGATCTACAATGAATGAAAGTTCTTATGTCACTACGATCTACAATGAATGAAAGTTCTCATGTCACTACGATCAACACTGAATGAAAGTTTTAATGTCACTACGATCTACAATGAATGAAAGTTCTTATGTCACTACGATCTACAATGAATGAAAGTTCTTATGTCACTACGATCAACACTGAATGAAAGTTTTAACGTCACTACTATCTACAATGAATGAAAGTTCTTATGTCATTACGATCTACAATGAATGAAAGTTCTCATGTCACTACGATCTACAATGAATGAAAGTTCTCATGTCACTACGATCTGCAGTGAATGAAAGTTCTTATGTCACTAGGATCTGTAGTGAATGAAAGTTCTCATGTCACTACGATCTGCAGTGCTCACGTCACTACTATCTACAATGAATGAAAGTTCTCATGTCACTACGATCTACACTGAATGAAAGTTCTCATGTCACTACGATCTACAATGAATGAAAGTTCTTATGTCACTACGATCTACAATGAATGAAAGTTCTCATATCACTACGATCTGCAGTGCTCACGTCACTACTGTCTACAATGAATGAAAGTTCTCATGTCACTACGATCTACACTGAATGAAAGTTTTAATGTCACTGCGATCTACAATGAATGACAGTTCTTATGTCATTACGATCTACAATGAATGAAAGTTCTCATGTCACTACGATCTACAATGAATGAAAGTTCTCATGTCACTACGATCTGCAGTGAATGAAAGTTCTCATGTCACTACGATCTGTAGTGAATGAAAGTTCTCATGTCACTACAATCTGCAGTGCTCACGTCACTACTATCTACAATGAATGAAAGATCTCATGTCACTACTATCTACAATGAATGAAAGTTCTCATGTCACTACGATCTACAAATGAATGAAAGTTCTCATGTCACTACGATCTACAATGAATGAAAGTTTTCATGTCACTACGATCTGCAGTGCTCACGTCACTACTGTCTACAATGAATGAAAGTTCTCATGTCACTACGATCTACACTGAATGAAAGTTTTAATGTCACTACGATCTACAATGAATGACAGTTCTTATGTCATTACGATCTACAATGAATGAAAGTTCTCATGTCACTACGATCTACAATGAATGAAAGTTCTCATGTCACTACGATCTGCAGTGAATGAAAGTTCTCATGTCACTACGATCTGTAGTGAATGAAAGTTCTCATGTCACTACAATCTGCAGTGCTCACGTCACTACTATCTACAATGAATGAAAGATCTCATGTCACTACGATCTACAAATGAATGAAAGTTCTCATGTCACTACGATCTGCAGTGCTCACGTCACTACTATCTACAATGAATGAAAGTTCTCATGTCACTACGATCTACAAATGAATGAAAGTTCTCATGTCACTACGATCTACAATGAATGAAAGTTTTCATGTCACTACGATCTACAAATGAATGAAAAGTTTTCTTGTTACTATGTCCATTCAAAAACACATTGTTTGGGAAACAACATAACTCTTAAAAGTTGAAAATGAAATGCATTCAAAAGACAAACAATTCTTCAAAAAATATTTCAACGAAAGGCCTAAAATTATGGAAGTGTATAATGATACTTTTGAGAATTGAGAACCTTCTCAAGGAATTAAGACATATACGAAATATATGTAATCCCATGAAATATTATGTTTTTACCCAGAACAAATAGAACTAATCTCATGAAATAGTAAATTTACACCCGGAAGTAATCTCAGGAAACAATACAATCAAATCCACTCGAATGCTGGAGATTATAGAACAGTTGTCTTCGGCGAAATATATCAACATCGTTCCCGTTGTTAACTAAGTCCAAGGAAAAAAGAATATATCACATGAATTACTGCATATTAAGAATCAGAATTTTTGTTGTAAGTTCTCTGTGAAACTCATTCAAAATGCAAGAATATCTTGCAAAAATTGATTTCATAAATAAAGACGAATGTTATATCATAACCTTCTGACTAAAATCGGAGACATATGAAATAATCTCCAACATTTCTTAAACCGAAATAACAATAAATATCCCGTTCTCCATAAACTGTACAAAAACATAAATTATCCTAATGACTATAACACACTGCTGCGCGTATAATATTGTTGGAAGGGATAAGTGGAGTGGGGATGGGAGGAAGGCGTGAATGAACTCTTGATAACAATTAGATGGCTAGAAAAGAACAGCCATTGTATGTAACGCTCAAAGTCTAGTCATTATATAACTTCCATGAGGTGTTCAATGACGTAATCTCGAATCACAGCTTCATCGTTACGCATTGAAAACAAAGGCTCTTATATGATCATATGGTCAGAAAATACGGGCCTACGAATAAAGATATGTGCACACATGGATAGTAATTGGGCATATTTTAAAGAAGCGAGCTGCTTCCAAACATGAAGAAAGGGGTCAGTCTTAGAATGCTTTAAGGTAAATTACATATGTGGCTGGTTAATTTGTATTATCATCCATTAACAGAAGTGTTTATGTTCCTTCCACAGCACAGCAGCACAAGGCTGCATCTAAAACTAAGGTATAGGACCTAAAGGCCCCAAATAATGAATATGAGGTGACCAAAATCCCAAGAGCATCAGACACAGCAGCACAAGGCTGCAACAAACAATACAATTAGACAATTCTTAACCACTCAGCTTAAGAAAATAAGGAATATCGAACCTCGATCCATCAGGGCAGCGGAACGAACAAAACCGCAAAACTAGGCTGTCATACGGGGCTGTATACACTTTAGATTCATAACAGCACAGAGTCTATCAAAATTAATAGGGAAAACTTTAGACCAAGATACCCTGGAAAAAGAACGCAGCACTGACAGACCTACGCTCCAACCTTGCCGAGCCACCTCTCCGTCTTTTCCACTGCCGGACAAAACCACCATCAATCACACGTGCAGAGCACGTCCATCATTCGACACAGCGGTATCGAGTGAGCAAGAGTGAGTGTATGCTGGGTCTATTCCCACTCACCTCGGCCTACCATTCACATCGACAATTGCTAAATAGCGACTCCAATCTGACGGCTTAATCAATTAGTGTTCTCTGAACACATAAATGTCTGAGGGAGGCGGCACCATTCCCACCCTCAGGAAAAATCAAATAACCAGCCTTTGCTGCATAAAACAGTGCTAAATGACCCACCGTGGCTGAAGCACTTAAATTTAACACACATCCCCACATTAGCATCCTCCAAAGCCAAATAATAATGGGCGTTAGAGTAAATACTACCAGTAGTATGAAAGATAGGAACGGTCCTACAACGCCATTTTTACAAGATGACGTCACAATACTGTATTCGTTTCACATCATGATACATAGTCCATATCGTGGCGACAAGAACCTGGAATTTGATGCATGGAATTCTCAGGTCTAAAACCACATACGTAGATTATGATTGATGTATGTTTTATATGGAACTTCTTAGAGAAACGTGCAGCAAAATATCAAAGAATATCCTATGTGCTGTCTGGTGGTATCTACCTTGATGAGGCAAGAATGTAAAATGGCAGAAGTTTTTTAAATGAATGCATACATAATGCATATGTGTACAGACTTCGGGACTAGCTCACGACGTTATGCAATATTTGTGAAAAATTACTGCTTATGGTCACATTATTTTACAGACAGATGAGTATTCCAGGAGACCTTAATATGCAGATGGAGCCAGTCTGTGCCCATTGAGAAACGTTTCCAATGGACCACTGGTCTTCCCTGGTCACATTCTGACTGTTCCTGCAAAAGATGGAATAGTCATAGTTGTTGCAAAGTAACTGGAATTGGTTCGTTGCTCCGATTGTTTTGTTGATTGAATGTCTCAGTAACATTGCGATACATTTTCACAATAATTCTTATTTAGTTGGTGGTCTTGGGTTTTCATTATACAATTGCCTAGTTTTGCTCTTCGGAAAGGCAAGACGAACACACATTCTCAGTTCATTGAGGTTTGCATGAAAATATATGTCATTAGTATCGTAGGAAACCGTTTTGCAGGCTGTCAGTCTTCTTGTAATTCTACGAGTATCCATGATGAAACATTAACTTTGTGTCAAGGAAGGCGTTTAGCAAATAATGTAGGCCTAGTTGACGATACTTTTTCAAACAGTTGTACCCCATTAGCACTCCAATAATTAATATATTATTATAATAACATTATCATAAGTCGATGTATAATGAGAAAAAAGCAAAAATTATTTGAAGAATTGTTAACAGAATTGTTGACCCCCCCAAAAAATATATAATTCCATATATATATATATATATATATATATATATATATATATATATATATATATATATATATATATATATATATATATATATATAACATTGCAGGTCAAAGTTCGCGAATAAATCCTTTCCCACTGGTGAATCTATTACCGAATGATACTGATACGTACTTCCGGTACGAAGGTAGCTTAACTACACCACCCTGCTCAGAAAGTGTAGTCTGGACTGTTTTTCAGACACCTATAGAAGTCTCACAAGAGCAGGTACGTACCAAATGAAATTTAACTTTTTATCCAATAAAATACAAATGATAATAATTACGTACCAAATGAAATTTAACTTTTTATCCAATAAAATACAAATGATAATAGGTACGTACCAATTGAAATTTAACTTTTTATCCAATAAAATACAAATGATAATAGGTACGTACCAAATGAAATTTAACGTTATATCAAATAAAATACACTATAATAGGTGCAATTTATAGATTATGAATTAACATAGCGGCAGATAACTAACAGGAGAATTTGAAAACTACAACATGTCAGCATGTACTACATGTATTAGTTTTAGTGACGAAATTTTCCTTTAATCTCTCAATAAATTTTCAATCAGTGAGAATAAGAATGTCAGCACTGTTTAATACTGTCAGTACAAATGATTTAAACTTATCAATGTAATTCACATTTGAACACAAATGGTATAGTTTTAATGTAACATGCGTCTGTTATCACATTCTCCTTGACCATGGCTAAGAAACTAAAATTAGATTAGTCTGACAGGATTTAGCGCAAAATGGTTAGTTCGCAAGGTATTGGTTGTCTAATAACGATATTTCCTCTTCTGACTGGGTGTACTTTAACGTGTGGTGGATGTAATCTTTTCTATAGTTATATTTGCGTTACTTATTAATAAAACATCGGTTTGAGGTGCTAAAGAAAGAATCTCTAGATTCACAAATTTTTGATTTTGTAAATAGAGATAATACACAATTGTTAGCCTTGTTTGCAAAGGATACCCCGCTTGACAATTAAGGAAATTAGTTTCCAGTGATTTACGAGTCACAATAAATTTAGGATAATACCATATTACACAAATTCAAGTAAACTTGCCAACTGAGTTTAATAATCTCTCTACATGCTACAGTAGGTGAGGCATTACATTTAGAATATGCTCATTAATATATTACTTTTATTAAAGGTGTGTGAAATAGCATTGGTATAAGCCTTGACTTTAATCTTTTTTGTTATATTAGTAGCACAGTTTGTATTATGATGTGCATACAAACTGTTCACTAAAATATCATACAGAAATACTTATTAGGAGCACTCTCTCCTAATGGGGACAAGAACACAATGAATGTCATATCATAAATAAAGTATTTTCTGTCCTTTCTTCCAGCTTGACAGGATAAGATTCATATCAGCTTCAGCCAATATTACCCAAAATTGTCGACCAATCCAGTCCCTGAATGGGAGGAAAATTTTCGTGAGGCGGAAGAAAGAAGTGATCAGAACACCTATCATGGAGGAGAACACAATTCATTTAAGTGGAACACATTCACTGCTTTTGAGACTTCCATACGACTCAATAATTTTCTCCCTGCTACTTGCAATTCAGATGATTTGCTTTTCTTGGGTAAACCAAAACGACAATGCCTTTTGATGACAAACTGATGATCTCTGGTCATCCGCAGCAAATCATTCCGTAGGGCTGACTCAAAATACACTTTTTATGCATCGACTGCATGGATAATTTGGCACATTGAACTGTTTTATCTTAAGTTACAAACAGGTGTGCTAAATATAATTTTTACAAGAAACTGTAGAAAGGAAACGAGCAAACTGAGAGATAGAAATTTGTAATGTAGGCGTTCGGAGTGTATCAGAGTGTCCACTCTATTAAATTGGACTTCTCATATACACTCATGTTTGAATAGTTTTCATCTATCAAAATTAAAAGTGTACTTTTTTCTTAGAATGTATTACTCATCTTATTGGCACGCAAAATGTAAATAAAAACAAGGTACCGGACAAGATTATACTGTCATTGTCTCTTTAGCTGAAGAGAAATAGTTACTATGGTATAGTGTACTAGACATGCGCAGTGAGAGAACATAACGGTGTACCACAACGTTTTTGTTTTAATATCGATGATATCATGTCTCTTTTTCCGCTTTCTTTTCATGCGTATTTAATTAAAGAGTTCCGGGTTATAACCCATAATGTGCAGAGGGCACTTTTCAATTATGTGGTGCTTTTTATAGAATTTCACTAGCGTTCTCTAGTGGTAATTTCTTAAGACATGGCTGCTCTCGATGTAAGCACGTTTTAAACATTATTTACAACTGTTAATGACGCAAAAGAAAACCACTTCGAGTGTCTCGTATGTTCAGGTATTTGTCAATCAGAAATTTCCAAATTTGTTCATATATAGCATGCATGTTTTAAAATATACAGTATAACATTGGGTAATAATGACGTAACAATACTAAAACTGTCTTTCCTCTAGGTTTCTCAGCTGTCAGTTGATTGGCAGTTCTAATTTGCCAAAGTACAATTGTTTGTCTCATTATCTCACAAAAGAAGAGTCACTGGATTAATGTTAAAAATGGTAACTGGAGCATTTTTCGATATAAAATAAACATCTCTTCTTACAAAGGAACATAGATCAGGTTAGTTATTTGTTACAATAATTGTTGTTATAATGTCACACAATAAGCTTCATTTTTCTGAATCATGGTGTGTGTATGATTTGGATTGTAACGTACCTTCAACAAATTTTCACTCAAATCAGTACGATGTCTGCAGTGTGACAGCTTAAAGTTATGTCTTGTAATGGGGCGTAATGGTGAATTTAACAGCTCAAGCCGACCCTCGTCTCTTATCTGGAGAGAGAGAGAGAGAGAGAGAGAGAGAGAGAGAGAGAGAGAGAGAGAGAGAGAGAGAGAGAGAGAGTAAATACTTTGGGGTTTCCTTTTATTACGTTAGAGTCACAATTTTCATTTGAGCAACCCTCTTTTGGACAGTTTAATGGTATGATATCTGGGACATGGTTTCTGATAAATATATCATAATATGTAGTAAGTAAATCTTGATCAAATAAACAAAAATTTCATTTTAATAGTTCTAAACAAATTTCAAAGAAGTATTTTTAAATAGATTGTCAAACAGTTTGAGATCCATAAAAAAAAACTGTTTCACATCTACGATGTAGATCAGACTCTTAAAATGTTATTGATCTTTATTCATTTTATTCTCGCTACTTTCATTATATTGTATTTGTTTGTTTTTTTATTATGATGTTTAACGTGGCTTTAACAATTTTTCAGTCATATCGCTACGATGTCTGCAGTGAGACAGTTTATAGTGATGTCTAGCACTTGGGCTTCATGCCGCAGACATGTTATGTAGCATGATGTCCCACCCAGTCACATTATTCTGACACCAGGCCGACAAGTCCTAACACTAACCTCTTAATGCTGAGTGCCAAGCGCATCTGTTAGTACCATTTTTGTAAGTCTTTGGTATGACTCGGTGGTATGACTCGCTAGGGGGGTGCGGGGGGAGGGGGGTGCAGACCGCACCGGGTGACACCATCTCAGAGGGGTGACACCAAAATTAAAAATTTTAAGAAGACTTATTTTAAGAAGAAGAAATCCATGGTGGAAGTCTGGAGGGGTGACACCATGAGTATATCGCACTGGGTGACACCAACCCAAGCGACGTCGCTGCTCCAAAGACATTAATATCCTATAAATTCAGCAGCTCGAGCTCCAATTTTCCGAAGTGCACCTTAACTAAGAGCTAGGGTCGTGTAGTGCGATCGATCTAGGTTGTCTTAATGGAGACAGATTAAGCGAAAAGTCTTATAGGATTCGACGAGCATAGCTGTCCCACACTGTTCAAGGTTGATCGCAGGCGGCCTCAGAAAAATGCCACCGTCAGAGAGTTTACAATAACATTCCGGTTTGTAACAGGTGGGTCTACTGAAAAGTTCCTAGTTGTTCCTGTGGTCTTTCCCCTGGAATTTAACATTTATGAGAGGACAATGAGTTGCTTATGTCAGTTTTCAAAGCGCAAGGTATTGTTGTCAACCAGTGACATCTTGACGTGAAGCATTTTCATTCCGATGTGTGCTTCTCGAATATGTCATCTCAAATATGTCTTCTCTATAATAACTGTTATCTTCTCGATAGTAACTGTTAATATGTCTTTCATCACAGCGCATGTGTTCTCCGTGGACGCTTTGGCGATGAGACAGGCTATTAATGTTTTTATTTGGTTGTAGCGATACTTGCCCGATTTTTCTATTACAATGATTGTTTTTGTAATTCTCAGTAAGTTCAGGATGGTCTGACATGACTCATAATAATGCTCTTATAGACCAGCCCTGGCAGTTGTTGCCGTATGTTTTCCAATGGCCGTTTAATATCTCAGCGCCGCAACTTCGCGTGTCAGTGATAACTTCTCAATCAACCAAGTTGTATTTTTAAAGTTATCACCGTCCACGAAGGGACATTTGGACAACTTTTATATCCAGCATATCGCTGAACATTTATTTACCCTTACCATGTGTAATATACACTTATCATTTGGGGCGTTATACCGAATTACTAATAAGTAACTATCGGTATAAATGGAAGCCCTGAGTTAGGTAGGCAAGACACATCCACACCCACTCCCATCAACATCATCGGCAAGTCAGCAGGAAGAGGCAAAGGAGGAAAGGATCCCGGAGGCTAATTCATCGTCGTCCCACACGCAGAGGCAGCCGAACATACACCCAGACCCCAACAAAGAAACACGAGGCGCCAAAGTACCACACCCTTGTTATTATAATTGCAACCCCATAGGACATGTGTCAAGGTGGAAGTGCTATTCTATGTTGTGTTGTGAATTGTTTTAATGTTATTTATTGTATTTCATTACTATTGCAACATTGTGTTGCGGGGGTCTGATAGTCCTGGATTAAGACTACCTTATATATTCTAATAAGGTCATATATAACATTGTGTTGCGGGGGTCTGATAGTCCTGGATTAAGACTACCTTATATATTCTAATAAGGTCATATATAACATTGTGTTGCGGGGGTCTGATAGTCCTGGATTAAGACTACCTTATATATTCTAATAAGGTCATATATGTGAGTGTGTGCATGTGTTGTCCGTGAGGTTGCAGTCCCTTTTGATTTATTTCAAATTTAGTCCAGTTTTACTATTGGATACCCTATACCGATCATGTGTAAGCCACCTGTGCAATTGGGTCAAAATATATAAGTTACGAATTTCCTAACGCTTATCACTATGCCCCTAAGTAAATACATAGTGTACTGTACAAATCACCACCATCCTACTGGTAAAAATCCCTTCACGAAGAGGGAAATTAACCCTAATAAAAAAAACAAAATACCTACACTAGGATGTCAGAGTGACTATGCAAGTTTTGTTCATGTTAGGTTGTTTCAACTTCTCTTTATACGAGTCCTTAATATCGTGCAAGACCAGAATCACTCGCTGCTTGCTACGCAAGAAGGTATATGTAAACATCTGGCTGTCATTTGGGTTGTCCTTTCATAGCTATACTTTTAGGGGTAGCATAAACTTCACACCGTTGAGGTCTAATATAATGCGAGTTTTTCTAGATGTATTCGTATTCCAAAGAGAATTATATCGGATCAGTTTCTAATTATATTCCTCAGTAGCATACATCCTATTTACAACGAAGAGGCCTGCTAAATACACAAAGCAAGAGTCCTGCTAAAAACACAAGGCGCGAGCTGAACCGCCGCAGTTCCGTCTATAGCTGCTTTATTTCTAAGACTTCGTCGTATTTTCGAAGTTCATGGTGTTGCCCTTGGCGTTGGTACTGCCTATGTAGATGATGCTGGTGCTACCTTTACGGTACAATAGCAATTTTGACTTTCAATGCTTCTCTGAGAGCCTAATAGCCGCTAGGACCTTTACCTATATAATTCAAGTACATATTTGATGCTGGTTGAGTATGATATCCCTTCTGGAATATCCATCTAGATGGTACATCTCTAAATTTGCATATTTACTGTTATTTCTATTGTACTAAGCCTTAGGAATTCGTTTTGTAGCTATTGGTCTATCTTTGTGTCCTAAGATGGGTTTGACGGGATTCAGCGCTGCAGAGGCTGCACGGTTGTAGTGTGCTTTAACCCGTATTCCACATCCCCTACACTGATATGTTCTGCCATCATTTCTGAACTTCTGTAGGTGGAATTCACATTATTCAGCTTTTCCAGGCTTCTCGGTGCCATCGACCGTCAACCAAACACAAAAAAATATTGTAGTAATCTTTTCAAGTATGGATGTCTATTTAATTTTGGTATCTCTTAAAAGCTCAATAAAGACGACCCAATAATTACAAGATGTGTCTTTTTTGTTACACCACGAGCGCCCTTGGACAGCAATGGTTGTGGTTCCGTCCTCACTAATGAGTAGTCGTTGTTTGGGTATTACCCCACAAAAGGGGGCTGGATTGTACGGTTGTAGGCGTGATTCCACTTTGAACCCAAATCCAGAGGTGGTTTTGTTTTGCACCTGATAATCACTCCATGCCAAAAACGGGCTCATGGATGCTGAGTGGTCAGTTACAGATTACTCATAAATATGACTTCTGTCCGAGTGAGTTCGAGCTTCGGATCGATTAACATGGGCATGTGTTAAAGCTTGTCAGTAGCTTCCCGTGGGTCGATGGTTTCTCCCATGTGTATACACCACCAACTATACTGGCCGCGGTGCAGAGCCTATCATCTGCTGAAAAATGGCGTTAAACCACAAAAAACAAACATTTTCTCTTGAGAATATCGTGTATTCCAACAAAATATCATCTACATGTTATTGTTATTTTGTTTGTTTTTTAAAAGTTAAATTCGTTTCAATTAAGTTTCTATGATTTAGTCAAGCGTGTTTGATTTCACACCTTCGTTATATTTTCCTGATAAAAATGTGAGCTATAGGAACTATAAAAATGTGAGCTATAGGAACTAGAAATAGACGATTTGCGAAAGCAATACATGGCAGGACATGGTCATAAATTAATCATTTCGCAAGTACCAAAAGGGAATGACAGCATCATGTTAGTTTCATTGTGTCATATCCTGATTTTGTACAACAATTTAATTTAAAAGTTTCATCTTGCGAACTTATTTTGTATATTTCCTTTCCAAAATCGAATCAAAAGACCATGCTATATAAACGAAACCTAACCCCTCCTTTGTATGACATGACCTGTTTTCAAATCGCACAACACCCATCGTTGTAAAATAATTAAAGAATGTATAAGTAGAAATGTGTCTGTTTTGCTTCCATGATGAAATAAATAGTATTATGCAATCGGAATGCTGGCTATTTGACTGATTTTCATTTACTCTGTTCAGGTTAAAAGTACAGTCGAACCTGTTATAAAGATCACCTGTTGAGCATTCACCTGTCTGAAACAGAAAGTGTTTCAAATTTCCCATTAACTAAAATACATAATGTAACCAAGAAACTGTCTTCAACTGCCATATTTCTCATTAACCAGAATGTGCTGCTTATGTGAGGTTTAATCGATAACTATATCCAAGTGGAATTTAAAGGTTAAACGATAACTATATTCTATTGCCAATTAAAGGTTTAAACGATAACTATGTCCAAGTGCCAATTAAAGGTTTAAACAATAACTGTATCCAAGTGCCAATGAAAGGTTTAAACGATAACTATATCCAAGTGCCAATTAATGGTTTAAATGATAACTATATCGAAGGGCCATTTAAAGGTTTAACCGATAACTATTTCCAAGTATCAATTAAAGGTTTAAATGATAAATATATCCAAGTGCCAGTTAATGGTTTAAATGATAACTATATCCAAGTGCGAATTAATGGTTTCAACGATAACTATACCGAAGGGCCATTTAAAGGTTTAACCGATAACTATTTCCAAGTATCAATTAAAGGTTTAAATGATAACTATATCCAAGTGCCAGTTAATGGTTTAAATGATAACTATATTCAATTGTCGGTCTTATTAAAGAGAGACTTACTTTAAGAATAAATTGAGATGGATATGATGTATCTCTTCTAAATCTTCATAAATGAGAGTTAAGAATAAACGACCAAGTGTTTAGTAAGAGAAAACGATACGTATTCATTGACACAGCACATTTGAAGTAGGATCAATGTTTAGCATACACTCAAAATGTCAAAACGGTAGTTAGATAATGTTGCGTTCATTTATTTTTTTTTACCTGACAGAGTGACAGCCATATATACAATAGATATCGAAAATGAATGTCTGACACGTTCCATGTGCCAATAATTAAAAATGCGAACCATATTTTAGACGTTCCCGTATTTTACGGGCTTATCATCTTAGTTCCAAATTTACAAACAGATCGTCCAACAGTGCTTTATTTTGTTAGACTTTGCATCAAAAGGCTTACTTAATTATTGATTGATATTTAAAATAAATCAAAAGAAATGTTTCTTACTTTTTATTACGCTTTGATCGCAATATGATAATTATTGAATATATCTTATTGCTATAACTGTTTTGTATTCTTGAACCGGTCAAAAGGTGTAAAGCCAATCTATAGACACAATACCGTTTTATTAAATGACCTGCAGCTACAAATGCCTCACACCGTACACCTCCGTATATATGCGTGTGAAAACGTCAGTAACGTAAACACACCGTACACCTCCATATATATGCGTGTGAAAATGTCAGTCACGTAAACACACCGTACACCTCCATATATATGCGTGTGAAAATGTCAGTAACGTAAACACACCGTACACCTCCATATATATGCGTGTGAAAACGTCAGTCACGTAAACACACCGTACACCTCCATATATATGCATGTGAAAATGTCAGTCACGTAAACACACCGTACACCATATATATGCGTGTGAAAATGTCAGTAACGTAAACACATCGTACATCTGCATATATTTATGCATGTGAAAATGTCAGTCACGTGAACATGTCAGAGAAGGAGAACAACATTGCTACTGAACAGAGAGCACTGCTGTAAAATCAGGGCACTTTTAGAGTATTCACAGACTCTTATCAAGGTCGACTCGAATAAAGCTTACCGATCTAATTCTCTATCATATCCCACAACTCTGAGGTGGTTTCATCTCTCTAATGATGATCGCGAATCCATGGAAAATGACATACATTCTGACAAGGGAACATCGGAGATTTATTTATACGCCTCTGTGTTGAAAAATGTGTATGGATTTTTATCGGATAAGAATGAAAATGTAAGAAAAATGTGTGATCTACATTTGTTAAAATTTCATATTATTGGCAGATTGAACAAATTACTCTTTAAATGTTCCACTTAATTGCATTCATAACAATGCAGGGTACAGTTAAGTGTTGTAGATGTATCTGCATACATGTACGTATGATATACATGTTATTTTATGTTTTTAATGTTTTTACTTTATATTTATGTTTTAATTTAGATGTCTTGACTAAGTGGTCTGAAATAAATTATTCTTATCTTCTTATCTTATATTATCTAACATTAAATGGTCTCTTATCAAAACGTAGTCATTTACTATCAAAATAGCGCAATAGTGTCAATAGTCCATGCAAGGTGTTAAACATGCTATCACACCAGGGTACTAGTATTTATATAAAAACTATTATTACACAACATAATTTTTAAGTTTGGTTGTGAACGTACACAGACATAACGATGATATACACAAATACAGTGTGATGAACTTAGATACTTTGTAAGTGTGGGCAGTCCCTGATTACCCATTAGGCAGAGTAGGCAACTGCCTATGGGCCCCGCGACTTTTATGGGACCCATCAGGGGCCCCCAGGGGCCCCCATGAGACCGTGACCGTGGGTCTGGGGCCCCAAAAGTTTGACTGCCTATGGGCCTCCACGATGCTTAATCAGGCGCCGAGTGTGGGGCTTTGATGATGTGGCCAGTTCTATTTTCAGTACAGAAATAGTTTGAACAATTAGGGCTGTCAGTTATAACGGTATTGTCTAGCTGAAGGCAGTGATCCATGGAAGTGACAAAATTGTATCTATGGTGTCGAGTCATGTTTCATATTGACTGGACCGCTTCGATAGCCTAAGTGGTTTGAGTGTCAGCCTGGAATGCGGAAAGTCGTGGATTCAAATCACGGCCTTGTCATACCAAAGACTTGTATAAATTGTACTAGCGGCTGCTTCGCTTGACGCTCAGCATTAAGAGGTTAGTGTTGGGACTGGTCGGCCTGGTAGCAGGATAATGTGACTCGGTTGGAGTTGATGATACATGTCTGCCACATCATGCCTCAGTCCTAGACATCAATGGAAATTGCCACACTGCAGACATCGTAGAGATATGACTGAACTATTGTTAAAGCTACGTTTAAAGTTCAAATCACACACACACACACACACACACACACACACACACACACACATCTTGAATGACTTATTGAGGGAGATTTGAAAGGGAGATAACTTTTTAGCTTTCAGTTTGAACGCATTAATTAGACTTTCTCACTCTGTTCTAGTAAAATGTTGGATTATAACATAAAGCGAATTATTGTGTGAAATTTCTTGTGTATTCTAACTCAAGAGTAAGTGAGTGGATATAGTGTAAATTGCAAACTAAACCTGTTAATAAGATATATTTTTTATATTTATTTCTGAATCCGTCAAGGGACATATACATCATCCACATATTGTGGATAATGGCAATGAGGTAGATACATCGTTGATTAAAAGTTCGCCTATGAATATCTTTGTTAATAATACATATTTTTAAATGACCTTTTTTCATGTTTGTAGGCCACTGCTTAGTATTATATTCATTCAAAAGCATCCCATGTGCATGTATAGGTAAATCATCATGATCAATTTTCGACTTTTTTCAACATCTCTAAAAACCTATAAATCACCGTTAATCTGTATATACCTGGAACAGATGCAGTAACATGAACAGTGTTATTTTGAGGTTTCCAGGTGAAAGATACCTGCTGCATCGAGTACATGGTATTTATAATTTTTTGATTTTATCAATCACTATCTTGTGTTCGTTAAATCGTGTCGATGCTCGCCTTGATATCATAAAGTTTCATGACAACAGTCAAGAGAGTACCAAGGAAATTATCTGAGATTTCATCAATTTTTCTAAAATTTCTTACGGAGATTTACAAACGCGTTTACTTGAACATCATACTCGGTCCGCAACGCTGATAGTGTATTGTCTACGGTGTTGAAATTAAAATCTACATAATGTTCTGTTACCGCATCCTTGACGGATACTGGATCTCCAAGTACGACTTTGCTATTCCCGTTCATCTTGAGTTCACCTGTCACTGTATCACCGCGCGCGAATATTATCCGATACAGTTGAAAAGAAAACACCGGATTTAGTTTTCCCGTTGCTATCAAACACGGCTATGGTGTTTTCGGTTACTCCATTAATTTTCCTTGCTTATCCTGAAATACAACCATTTTGTTTGGATCCACATTTGCAAGTTTTAGTAATTCGGATCATTCGTCGCTAATGATTTGTTTACACTATCTTTTGATATTCCGTCAGTGGCTGTTTGTTTCGAGACAGATCTTATGTAAATATCTACCATTATATTTTAAGATCTCTTTAAAAAGAGATTACTTGTGTACCCATGTACATATGGGATGGTTTGATTGATTTTGATACAGACTCAAGTATAGAATTTACTTCTCGGCCGCATATTGGTGGTAATGTTGAATACCAGATCGTTACTTTGTGATGATTGACATTCTCGATAAACTATTTTGGTGGGGCTAACCCATACGAATCAAAATAAATTATTCCATGTGGATCAATGGCGTATGTGGTCCATTGAGTTTAGGTCCGGAGGAGTTATCGAGATTAATGATACCGGTTTCAGCGCTGTTTGGTCTGGAAGGTAACTGGTCTCGCATAAAACGCCTATAGAGTTTTTTTTTTTTTTAATCTTTTTAGCACCATCAATTAAATCAAAATTTGACATCGGTGTTATTAAATCGTACATGGTAGTCTCAAACCTCTTCCGTATCAGTCGGAGTCCCTGTAAGTCTCAAACCCTTTCCTCTTTTTCAAAATCCTTTTCCCGTTGTTTTCTTTTGTACCATTATCGCCGCTGTCCCGACAGACCCAACAGCAACATATTTTGCGACAGCAGGGACAGCAGCTGAGATTCATGCTGGCATAACTGCAACAAGTGCAAATATACCACCTGATTTAGATATATCTGAAATAGCACCCACCGATAGAGTAAGTCGGATTCCAGTCTTGTCATGTTAGCTTCCTTATACGTTTTTGAGCTGACGTTCTGTCCGTGACAGCTTTTCTGACCACCTGCAATCTGACTGTATTTCAGTGTGTTATTGTAGTTCACGAATGTTTAGCTGACGCTATTTGTACTTTTTTAATCTTACTCGGAGTCAGAGTAACATTTACATGATGACATGACATTTATAATATTACGAGTCATCTAATTGTGTTACAAATTTTCTACTAGTGCATCAATGAGTCTAATTCGTCCAACAGCACCTTCACGTAGCATCGATTTATCGATGGGTATAATATAGATTGCTCAAAAATAATATCAGCAAGATTCTCGAGAGCTCGAACGTGTATATTAACGACGGTCTGTATGGTTAAATCAAGATGTTCCAACGAAAAGTAATAAATCGTATAAAGATTTTGAAAATCTACTTGTGATATTTGTAAACCAGTATCTACATTCTGATAACGTCCCATAAATGTCATCAAAAGATGATATGTATGTGCTATTTGGTTTTGTCCAAAATCACGGAAAATATCTTCTAATGGTTCTTGTTGTCCGCGTTTATTCTTATTGAAACTTCAGAAACACCAAATTTGTCAAATTATATGACTCCGCTCTTGAGAATGTAATCGTGTTTGATCTTGTAGTGCAACAGCTATATGCTGTGGTGCAGAAACACCTTCTGGTGATGCTATATCCCATCAAACATACCATTTTGATTCATTCAGGCGAAGACTGCAGACCGAGTAGGACGGCTTTTCTGGGGCTGGCGACCTGATGACGTCATGGTGGATTGCGAAAGCATGTTTCCCGGGCTTTACAGTTAAGGACGAACTGAGACGTTGTCACATCACTACTACAGAGAGAAACATCAACATGTACAGCGGTAGACTATGCAGTGGAACCATTTTGGATATTTTATAAGTCCCTTTAACAAGTGGCAGAGATTGAAGATATGCAGAAACTGAATCGCCTACCAAACTACGTTTTGAAGAAAAATGGCGGACATTGAAGTTGGCTTGCTCCTGCATCAAGATACTGGAACCATATTACAACCAGCCATGGGAATTTAAGTAATATGGCGGACCTGAGGCGCGCTGACTGGTGATGTCAAAGTATTGAGTATCCCGCAGGTTGCCGTAGGATGATATTATCAAGTCAGCGAAACTCTACTTCAGATAACCAGCATATTGATGGAAATACAGCTGTCTACTGATATGTCGCCACCATCGGACTACTCGGATAAAGCAGTACAATGAAAAGATATTTGCCATTTATCTTTTCATTCGCCTGAATAACAGGGGACTCATTTGGTTACGAGTACCCCTCTTTGAATAACTTTCCGTGGCCCTTAAAAGCTAATTTGACCTTATTGGTACCTCCAACAAAATTCAAGACCAAAATTACCTAACATTGACTACACTATTATATGTCACTTAGACATTTTTAATTTTCTAAATTTGTTAGGGACTTATTATATGTACGCTTATGTACTAGTTTTATTTGAATGATAGGAATTAAATAATAATTCTTCAACTTATATATTTGAATAATTGCACAGGTGGCTAACACATTATTGGATGTTAATTTGTCCATTAGTATAACTGGACTGAATTTGACCTTTAGTATGACCTTGTCGTTTCAGGTGTGGACTGCGTCCTTTGCTGTGCTGTCTTGCTCTGGCGTGCTCTGGTGTGTGCTGCTGTGTCGACGCCCTCCTGGACCTGGGCCCTTTCCGCCTTTGCCATTTCCGACTCACCATTACTAGCGAAATGAGAAAACATTTTCCCTCGCTACCAACGTTTACTTCTGATTGGTTTGAAAGGGGTGGGTGTGTGTAGGTACTATTCCTACCCACCCCATGGGCTTTCATTTCTCCCGATAGTTACTTTTTAGTAATTCGGGAGAACGCCCTATTTAAAATATAGTGCAATTAAGCACTATAAATCCTGAGGGGGGGGGGGTAGCGACCCCCCCCCCCCCCCAAAGGAATCTTAAATGGCCACCGACAGGGTGGCTATAAAAGTTGTACAAATGTCCCTAGTGGACGGTTATAACTTTAAAAAACTCATTAATCGATCAAACATACCGTTAATATTACTCTGAATATTATCTGCGATTGTTGTCAACCATGACAATATTGCTTTACCACCTGCATCCCTAAATCATAATAATTTATCTACTTCTGTAATTGATGGAGTTATTACTAGCATCCACAATGAGAGTTTTGATAATACTACTTTGCCAGGATCACCTCCAGGTCACCATATAGCTTCTCTTTGTATCCTGAACTTGTAGTTCAATTCGTCTTCGTTGATTTGGCTGTCTAGCGTCAAAAGAATAAAATTGATAATCACGTATCGATCCATCTTTAAGAACCATTGCATCCATGTCAAATGCTGTGTCGGATACACGTTTGAACAATTTTATTATAACTGCGTTGATCTCTAAATCATGGTCGTCATGCCTTTGTCCATGGAACACGAAGACCACTTCCTGCTATCAGCCTTATATTTATTTTTTTTCTGCTTCTGGACGCACTGCGTCTACAATCAAGGCTGATAATTTTTTACTTGCAGCATGGTTTATTATTTTACTGATAGTCGCGGGCATAATTTCAGTACTTGCCAGTTTCACTGTACTGTTGGCGGTTTTCTTCGTATAAATCGTGTTAGTCTTTCTTGGCTGTACTAAAGGCCTTACTAGCAACATTACCAATAACATCGGGAGCAGTTTCGCCAATAACATTAATATCTTTCATTAATAATTCTTTTGCGATTGGAGTATTTTGGAGATATTCTTGCAAATAATCCTTAAATAACATTACCAAAACCATCACTGTAAGTTGCTTTATAGTCAGGTATTCGTGAATTTGTTATTCTGACATAACTGGTCCACGGTGTCGTTGATTTATAATCATATTATTTGTTATCGTTATCATGATACTACCTTGAAATAATCGTCGACAATAACATTGGCTTCATTGATCATTTCTGGTGAATTATTTCCAGCTCGTTTTCCTCCTATGAGAATTTCGAATCGTGCTATGCCGGAAAGAACATTGTTAGAACAGGCAATAAGATCATCCCCCCTCCCCAGTGCTTGGACTACCATTTCGAATAGCATCAGGAGGATCATAATATTCGTCTAATGTTTTAGTTGATCTACTTTTGCAGAAAACATTAAAAACACTGTAACATCCCTACTAATACTACCCTTATTATGACGAATTTTAAAGATCATCTTACGATTATAACCTTCGTTTAAGTCCATGATATTTTTGTAACATATCCGACGAATAATTTGAATTATCTGTTTTTTGCTCTCCTACTTTTTGCTGTGTTTGTTCTCCATATTGACCATACATCTTTGCTACCGTATTGATGTATTCCATATATGATGCACCTTTTGGGTTGATTCGACTTGTGTTATAGTTTTAATTTAATAAAACGTATCCGCACAATGTTGTGGACTGGAAATATATTTTCCATATGTCGGTCTCAACATTCGGTTTCTATTTTCATAAGTCGTAGCAACAAGAGCATCCTCAGTAAATTTATTACGCAATTCTACGATTATTTCTTCATCAGTTTTTTTTTTCTTTCTCTTAGTAATAGTTTTGCTAGGTGAGGCATTCGATCTGCAAGATTTTGTAAAAGTCTCGATGTTTCTTCAGTTGTTTCAGCTATTTTTTCAGGCTGAGGAAGAAGAGGTTTAGCTGTTTCAGTAACAGGTTTGAATAATGTTGAGAATGTTCCACATAATGAACCTGAAATTCCTGGCGTTTTTGTAATTTTTCGCTTGACAGAATCACAGACTGGAAGAAATTTCTTAATTGCTTCTAGTCGCTCGGGGGCCAACCGAGTGGTTAATGCTTCACCAACCATTACTGATATAACAATGATTTAATTCATAGCAGCATCGAGGGCGTGACCTCGACAAGAGGCCATTGGAGTAACCTCGCGCCGATACGTTAAGGAAAATACGTATAAAAAAACAGGTAGTAACAAAAAACTAACCCCACAAGAGACTCTTGGAGAGGCTCTATTGGTAAGTTAGAGGCTTTCGTTTGGCGAACATTTGCTTTTCTTTTTTTTTTGTAAGAAGCTTTAGGTCAACAAATGGGACCTTTTAAATGTTGGTCTGTTCGCCCTCTCTACTATTCATCTTATTCTATGGTAATTTGCTTTGTACTAAATTGTTGCACATTTGGAATAGGAGACCGTTTCCTAATTGTGATTGTTAAGCCTTTCAGTAGTTTCATAGAATTATATTACGCAATTATTAGAACGTTGACGTTATTCTCAATTATGCGGTATATATCAAGTTTTTGGAAACCATGGCATGGGTAATACAAGTCAAATCTGCAGAACTAATAAAAATCAATTTGAGTTAAATTCAAGAAGAAAATATGTAAGTCGAATTATTGCCGTTTTTATTACCAGCAAAAGAAAACGTGTATGCTCTGTCACTTGCATAATATTTAAGTTACCCTAACAAAGTACATGACCTGTATATCGTCTATTGCTAGCTTACTACATGCTGAAATCCAAAACATTGTAACAAAAAAGATAAACGGGGAAAATTACAAAGTAGCTCCTGTGTGAGAGTTCATTAAGCCAGACGAAACAATTCTTCGTTGTCTTGGCTTATTGGCTCTGACGTTCCGATTATTTTTCTTTCTGTAAAACATTCGTCTGTATTTTTTAAATTTAATTTTGCGTTTTGTCTGACTAGTAAAATGGTACGTCTCTGATAGATATGCGATAGTCCTTGACCTCGATATGGTTTTATATTTGGTTTTATAGATTAGAGATCACTGGTCATAGTCTGAACTGTTCTATTTGGAAAACATTACGAATATTTCTCCTAAACCGTTCTATTTGGAAAACATTACGAATATTTCTCCTAAATATTTTTTTCATGATCGTAATGGAACTTTCAATATTGCGTTTGCTGTGCAATTGCGAATACCACGTTAAATTTATTGTTTGGTTGAAAGTTTATTGCGACATTCAATGAACTCATCCATATCGTAAACTTTGTCATCTCTACTTTCAAATGAACAAAACAGAATGTCTAGTTAATCCACAAACAAATCTAATAGACAAATCTAATAGACATAGCTAATAGACCAAAAAACATCTGCTACATGAGGTTACATTGTTTATTTGCAATCCAAGAAGTGTTTAATATATGATATTGTTTGTAGTCACGTGTCATGCGATATGAAGCCGTCCAGTATGGAAAATATACTTCACGATTCTAACAATTTACAGTTAACGAAGAAAGCAATTAACATATAATAATTCAATTTTCGTTTTGCGTTATGATCGTGCTTTGCAAGGGTTACATGCAACGCTTTCTCTGGACTGCGGCAGTATGGTTTATACAGACTGAGTTATCAAACTTTGTTTGCGTTTAGCGTTAGACAATAACATGATATTCTTAATACAAGCTCCGCTTGGGGGTAGAATAGATAAATATATTCTGAATGTAAATCTATGATATGTCACATCAAAATATGTAATGGGTATTACTGGCATCATTTTAGTACATAAATTATTAGACTGGAACACTATAACCCACATATGAGTGGCACCGATTACCTTCATTTGTACGAATATGTTCTTCCACTACTAAAGTGCATTATAAATTATGTTGACATTTATCGCTGATGCGCAAATGGAACTAATGGAATCTACTATATGGTATGGTGCATATATCAGCCTTTTTTTAATCAATGGAGACCTGTCGGAGTGAATTCCTGCAAGAGTCGGATTCAACCAGTCTCCAAACACAAGACAGCTTTCTATTATTATTTATGCTTCCTCTTCTTGTTAATTTAAATATATTTTATCCCATTTACTTCCCTTTTCATATCTATCCTTGTCAATTGCTAAATTTTTATCGGACACTTCTGGTAATGTTAAATCATAACTCTTAACATTAGCTTGGCTTGAAACGTTTCACCTAACATTTTAAAATGACACCTCAAAACGTATGCCATAAGAAAGTCAGTTTGTCGGGTATGTTTGGTCTGTGCGCTGAAATACACGATTGGTATGGGTTGTAGTAAACTCCAGTACCATTTATTATAAATCAAATGCGTAGACAATCTTTTGTAAGTCAAGTTGTCATATTTGTCCTATAGACCAGAATGCAAATTAAAATTTATGTTAAAATTTACTTCAACATACTTCAACTCAATTCCTGCAGCATTAAAATCTACTGGCAAGAGTAATTCAAAGTTAGATTATAAAAGATTGCATTAACTTGCTTGATTTAGGCTTGTTTTATTTTTATGATAACTTCAAAGATCATATCTCTAAATTAAAATATAAAGTAAAAAACCATTGTAAACATAAAAGTACATATATCCTATCAATGTGGGTTGGTTAACAGACTGTTTAAGGTTGAAAACATGAATAGAATCTGGGAATTTTTATGTGTATGGGTTTCCAGGACAGTCAAAGTAAAAGTTGAAATCTCCAAAAATAATCAGGTTGCCTCCTATCGAAATTCCATAATCGAGATATCGGAAATTGCTCCAGAGATTCAGTCAGCTTGTTTTTTTCTACTAGGAAGCGGGTGGTAGAAGCAGAAAAAAAGAACTGACTTTGTTCCAGTGTGAGTGTTGATTGGGCTATTTCAAAAATGTAGGGCGGAAATTGAAGGTTGGGGTGAGGTTTTAATATTTTACCACGGAATTCTTTGTGATGACAGCAATGTCACCTCCGCGAGAGTGGCAGTGGAACGACTTGATGGAGTAACCGGTGAATGTTAGATCTGCGCACTTGCGCTCATTGCCTGATCTTTGTAGCCATGTTTCTGTCTGGAAGAAGACGATATTCCGATCGTTGATAACATTAAATATTTCTGTACGCTTCTCCAGTGGGATAGATGACACAACGGTTGACGATTTAATAGGGATTTGCATCATGTTATTTAAATTAACGGCCGAATTTTTAAATTGTTGAGCCGGAAAGGGCGAAAGGGAGATAACTAGAATTCTTCCTGTTCGAAACAACGTTTCTTTTTTCACTTCCGTTTACATTTAAATAATTATGAATGTAATCCCAGTTCGTATAGTCTTGAGCACAATGTAATGTGGAGAGCCAAGGAGTGATCATTTAAAGCAATTAATGAAAATCCATCATAGCATAAACAGGCTGATTGGCAATAAGTGATGACAGTTTGTTTAAAAACAATGGACGTTGTAGCAGTGGAGCAAGACAGCTGAGAAAAATTATAATTGTTCTTATTTCCAAAGCAAGATAAAACACAATAATGTAGAGTACGGCAGACAACAAGCACATATATCATGAAAATCGGAACAGCTGTTTCAAAGCGGTTAAGCTAAAGCCGCCATCTTGGAATCATCAATTGGATCAAATAAAGAATCATATACCACTGAAATCTAAAATGTGTATGACTGAATTTAAATTCTTATATTCGATCTCTGAAGTCCTTATTTACGGCAAGAAGTTAAAGTTAAAACTAATTTTGAAAAGGTGTTCAAGTAGAAGCCTTACAGTAAGAAGGGGAGTTAACCTGTAAGAGTTGCTTTCCTTTGTCTGTCATAACGGTAAAAATATTTTTCATTTGAAAAGGGCTTAATTCGGTATTGCAGGACTTAAAGGTTGCATAAACTAGTCATAAAGTAGTAAATGTATTTGAGAAGAAAGAAAGATACTAAGGTCAATGTTGACCATAACACTTGCACGTCTTAAGTACAGATAAACAAAAGTCACAAATGTACACAGAGAAATACAGATAGAATTTTCATCTTGTGGTATGTCAAAGACACAGCATACATAATATGCATATATTTTATTTATATCACATAAAAAAGTATGTACTTAAATTTCCAACACAGTCAAAATTGACTACAAGCATCTGAGTATTGATGGAATGATTGAACACTGCATTGCCTTGTTCCCTATTAAAATGTAGTTCTTAACTTTTGCAAATAATCCCGGTCTCTTTTGCAAATTGATCAGTTGCTTCTTTTAGGTTTTGAACTTCTATTTTCATTCATATTGACTAAATATAAGACACACTTATGATTGAAACAAGAAAGAATGGAGAATATAGAGCACTATAAATACAGCATGGCTAACTACTTTAACTTTGAACGTGCTTTCATATGGAAACAAGTAGGAAATATAAATTAAGCAAAATGAGATATATGCAAGAAGTAATTCAGACATCTATAAGTATAAGTATTTACAGTTAATCTAGGTCATTTTTAAAATTTAATTAACCCTGCTACCAACAATACAATTGTTTCTATCCTCCATTTTAAACTTTGTCATTTTCATTAGTTTGTGTGAAAAAAAATATTATCGTTCATTGGTTCAGGGACATTGGTGCATAACAAAGAAGAAATATGCCACACTCATTCTTAAATAGATTTTCACCAATAACTTTCTACAAACGTCCACAGAGAGAGAAAGAGAGAAGGACAGTGAGAGTAAGAGAGAAAGAGATAGAGACAGAAAGAGAGATAGGGACAGAACGGGAAAGAGAGAGGTATGTTTTTTTTTGTTGAAATTTAATATTAAGGCATTTATATTTAATCATTGCCCATCCTGTTTCTTTTTAACTTGATTAATCTTCTGCCTTACCAACACACACAGTGATATATAAAGGCTAAGGGAGGGTAGCATGGCTTCAGACATTATTTAATATTAAATAATATGGTTTTTTTAACCCTTATTCATCAGTTATATAAAACATGAAGAAAGAAATACCAAGAAAGCATTAAATCAATTAATATATATGTATATGTATTCCTCAATAAATAAAAGCCTTTGAAGGCTATTGCAACTTTGTATCCTTGCTATTGAGAACACTTAAAATCCCATGGACTGTTTACACCAAACCATTACAAAGTCCCAGGTTCTTGTACAAGTTCAGTTTTTGTAATTATCTCCCCAGACATACTTCCCTGTATTGTCCCCCTTAGGCATGAGAGAAAGAGAGAGAGAGAGAGAGAGAGAGAGAGAGAGAGAGAGAGAGAGAGAGAGAGAGAGAGAGAGAGAGAGAGGTGAGCAGGGAGGATATCGATCAAATTCTGCACCATTGAGAAGATGGAAATTATTACATTTTTATTACAATTTTATTAAAATGCTGATTAATAATTTGAGGAAATTCATCACAGATTTTGAGAATACAGAAGCATTAGCCTATTGATGAAATATAACTTACTGTTGAAGCAATTTTTTTTAATATATCTATATTCATATATGTGTGTGTGTAATATAAAATTCACATAGTGAAAATTAGAAAGTGCTTTTTTTTAATATTTAAGAAAATCGTATGCTTAATGTTAAACAGGAAACATAAATCTTGCTATAATTCATACATTATTGCCATAATTCCTTGACAAACAGACAGCATGTGTTACATTATTGCATGAAAACATCAGAGTGTGCACTTACATTTTGTTCAATATGTATCACATAGAAAGACAGCAATCTTTAAACTAATTTATAATTTTCTGATTAACATTTTATAACATTTTATAGTTAATAAGGTAAAAAAAGTGAGATTTTTATGAGTGTCAATACCACAATTAAAATAATTTTTTTTTAAATTTTAGCACTTGAATATATAATAGAAGATAATTTTAACATATAACAGGCAATACTAGTTTTATTTTATCAAACTGCATAACAATGTTGACTAATGACTTTGAAATACATGTGGATGCCTCAGTCATTAAGTCTTTCATTTGAAGGACATTATGATATCAGTTGTTTAGTCAGGTGTTATACCATGTATAACATAAATATGAAAATTATTATACAGGTGTATTAATATATATATATATATATATATATATATATATATATATATATATAGCACAGTAGTCATGTAATAAAATAAATTTATTAAATATTCTCTTGTAAATATTATTTATTTTATTGTGATTCTCAAATATCTTACAAATATTAAAACATTGAAAATAAAATTTGTAATAACTAGTCTTATTTTAAATAACAAGTGTGAAAATAAACCATTCTTGTGATACAATGTGTACATCGTTGTATTAATTTATTCTTGATAACCAGCAAATATTCTCAAAAATGAGATTTTATATCTTTACCAATTCTCTCCCAATGGCATTACAATAACAAACACCTGTATAATAGGTGTTCATTTCAAAGACAATAGGATGTGGTTAGATATATTGATGATCTCACTTGAGTGTTTATTACATGTCAAACTCGCTAATCAATTTCAATATTCTGACATGGCAATTTATATTAACTAACTTTCCTCGTACAATTCATATGAAATCATCACTGATGCAAGATTCTTTGTATCATATGATGAAAAATGTAGATTTTGCTCAATGTGTTTTTGCAAACGTATCTAAATGAAACAACTTACAAGTATATTTTGATGTCACAGATATTAAACCTTGGCTATATGTGACATCAATACATCATCTTTGGTGCTATGAAGCATTATCACAAACGTGTGAGATAGAAAATGTCCGACATGGTACACTAAACTTAATACAGTTTTCATGTGATAATTGTTCATCTGTAAAGATGATGATGATGATGCTAATAAAGAAGATGATGATGATGATCTGAACTATCCTAGGGAAAATAAATGAGTCATCACTGACAGTGCCAATAACCAGCATTTTTCTTTATGGAGTCATGGACAATTGATGGCAAAGAAAGACTTTGTCTTTAAGGTGAGAATGACTATATGCATGTATCCAGATTTAGAACTAAAGAAATAGGCAACATGGCTAATCTTCTTTGTCATCTATATTTCCTTTATCTCGTTTTTGTTAAAAAAGAAAACATTTGATAAATAATCCACTACTGAAAACAGTCAATTTCATCTGGTATTATATTAAAGCATAAAAAACAAGCATATAATTTATTGTTTATGTTTATGGTTACTGTCTTGTCTTTTTCAAGTAAGTCTTGTATAGACTAGCTAACAGCATACTGTTTCAGTAGATTGCCGGCTATGACAAGCTTTTGTATCTCACTTGTTCCTTCATATATCTCTGTTATTCTGGCATCTCTATAGTGTCTCTCTGCTGGCATGTCAGACACATAGCCCATACCGCCAAGGATTTGAATGGCCTAAGAGGAAAATTGAAATAAAGTCATTGTTAATAAATGATTTAGTCTCTCTCTCTCTCTCTCTATATCTATCTATCTATCTATCTATCTATCTATCTATCTATCTATCTATCTATCTATCTATCTATCTATCTATCTATCTATCTATCTATCTATCTATCTATCTATCTATCTATCTATCTATCTATCTATCTATCTATCTATCTATCTATCTATCTATCTATCTATCTATCTATCTATCTATCTATCTATCTATCTATCTATCTATCTATCTATCTATCTATCTATCTATCTATCTATCTATCTATCTATCTATCTATCTATCTATCTATCTATCTATCTATCTATCTATCTATCTATCTATCTATCTATCTATCTATCTATCTATCTATCTATCTATCTATCTATCTATCTATCTATCTATCTATCTATCTATCTATCTATCTATCTATCTATCTATCTATCTATCTATCTATCTATCTATCTATCTATCTATCTATCTATCTATCTATCTATCTATCTATCTATCTATCTATCTATCTATCTATCTATCTATCTATCTATCTATCTATCTATCTATCTATCTATCTATCTATCTATCTATCTATCTATCTATCTATCTATCTATCTATCTATCTATCTATCTATCTATCTATCTATCTATCTATCTATCTATCTATCTATCTATCTATCTATCTATCTATCTATCTATCTATCTATCTATCTATCTATCTATCTATCTATCTATCTATCTATCTATCTATCTATCTATCTATCTATCTATCTATCTATCTATCTATCTATCTATCTATCTATCTATCTATCTATCTATCTATCTATCTATCTATCTATCTATCTATCTATCTATCTATCTATCTATCTATCTATCTATCTATCTATCTATCTATCTATCTATCTATCTATCTATCTATCTATCTATCTATCTATCTATCTATCTATCTATCTATCTATCTATCTATCTATCTATCTATCTATCTATCTATCTATCTATCTATCTATCTATCTATCTATCTATCTATCTATCTATCTATCTATCTATCTATCTATCATATGATTTTACAACTAATCCATAACAATAAAAAATACAAATTCCAACCAATAAAGCATTTTAATCTCAAAGCACAGTTCCAGTAAAACATAGTTGAGAGCCAGGGAAAGCACATTCAATTTGGAGTAGCCAACTGTATATGTGATTTAGAAATGTTATTAGAAATTTAGAAATGTTATTATTTTCAAATGGACTCGTTTAGTGATTAATGTGCTATGCTATATTTTAAAACAAATACCTTCTCTTTCTACCATCTATGTTTAAATGTGACAATCCCAAGGTTGTCCATCAATTTTGAAGCCTTTTAAGCATAATAGAGGATAAAAAAGTACCAAAAAGAAACTAATTTAACAAAAGGAAAAGAAACTGTTTTTTTCAAGATTTATTTTGATAACAGATGCTGTATAGTACAGCTAATTAATTTGTCTTTCCTATCTCATAATATTTCATGACTTTTGACCTTCTCAAAAACGTCTTTTACCCTCCAAATATATACAAATCTCAAATGAAATCTTGCATTTCATATCAAATAATGTTTTAAAATAAACCATTTAAATTTGTAATAGCACTATCTAATTTCTATTGTTTTCTTAAATAGGCAAATATCATGAAATTTCCTTTGAGTAAAGGCTCTTAAACTGGGCTGTGGACTACTTGTGGTTTGCGGGTGATATATTAGCAACTAGTACAATATTCAGAAGTGACCGTATGTTTGACACCCATAAAGTAAGCGATTTCGAATAACTTTATGAATATTGTTGATGGATTTTTTAAATTGAAGCAAAACCTGCAAATAAAAGATTCATAAATTAAATGGAAAAAGAAGAGCAGTTTCTAACAAAGTTAGTCACTTCTAGCATGAAAATTGTGTCTCTGTGTCCATGAAGCAATAAAATCAAAAAGGATGCATTAAAACCCTATCCTAAATGTCATGTGGGGCAGATAAAAAATTGCAGTTCTGATTCAAAGGTTAAAATAAATAAATCATAATCAGATACAAATGAACAAACAAATAACAAACAACCAGAGTTATTTCCCCTGGATTTCATCATATTCCACTGTGAATTCCTTGATGCAAGAATAATAAGGACTAAGTATGGAAAGTACTGATGGACTTGGCCATGTGGAAGCAATTTCAATACCAGTCTAGGCATAATTACATGGACTTGGCCATGTGCAAGCAATTTCAATACCAGTCTAGGCATAATTACATGGACTTGGCCATGTGGAAGCAATTTCAATACCAGTCAGAGCATAATTACATGGACTTGGCCATGTGGTAGCAATTTCAAAACCAGTCTAGGCATAATTACATGGACGTGGCCATATGGAAGCAATTTCAATACCAGTCTAGGCATAATTACATGGACTTGGCCATGTGGATACAGTTTCAATACCAGTTTAGGAATAGTTACATACACATGCATAATTTCTAGGGAATCTCTGTTCTAAATTTATACAAAGCAGAATGATACTACCTTATGGAAAGAGACTATGGTACGTTTTGGTGCAAATTATAAAACTATTTGAATTTACTTTATTTTAGTATAATTAAAAAGCACTTATATTATAAAATATCTTTTGTGTGATGTAATGATGGAATACGCTTAGAAAAATGTGAAGCTCAGAGGATTAATGATGTATTCGAGCACAAAGTTAGCTTATTAATAAAACTGAATTGTCTTTCATTTAATGGAAATGTTTGCTCAATAGATTCTACTTAAATTACACACACACACACACACACACACACACAAACAAACACAAATGTTAATGATCATGAAATATAGAATTAGCAATATCCACTGTAACTGAGTATAAGTCATCTAAATCTCCCTCACTGCTACAATTGTGACCTGAAGTAGAAGTTTCAATGTGCGACCTTTCAATATCGCCAACAGAGCCTATACAGCTCATACTAGTGGAAGCCTGGAAAATATGAAGTCGTGAAATGTAATACATTATCTGATTAAACTGACCTGATGGCTGACAAAGGTGGCTGCTTCCGAGGCAGATAATTTGGCCATTGCAGCTTCCTAAGTTGGAAAAAAAAAGAAAATTAATAATCAAATTATATCCAATATAACAAGACTTGAAAATGCTAAATACTTTCACATGTTCAGGGTTCAGTCTAGGCTGCCTCTATGTGCCAATGGTGTGAACATAATTCACTGGAGGTACATTCATATATGAAGAACACATTTTCGTGGTATCATCATCAAAATTATCATTGGTGCCTTAGTCTCAGGAGACCATGTGGATAGCACCCATTGGGTGTCGTCTGTCTCTGGGTTGTTGGCATCGTCTGTTGTGGCTGTGAAGGCCTATGCACGAGTGGCAGTCTCTCTAGCAGTTTGTGCAGACGTGCTGGGAAGCCGGAGTTGCTGTGGTTGCTGTCACATGGTCCTTTCTTACATGTTTCTCTGCCGCCAACTCGCCTCTCCTCGTATCAGCGACTGATATACCTTTACTTATTGTCAGTCTCCAGGTGCCTTGGTCCTCGGCCAGCACTTCCCAGCAATCAGGTTCGATGTCACATGCCTTCAGGTCCCTCTTACACGCATCCTTGAAACGGAGTGAGGGGCGGCCGACTCTTCTCGTGTCAGTGGCCAGCTGTCCATATAGGATGTCCTTTGGCAGCCTCTCATCCTCCATGCATCAGACGTGTCCCAGCCATCGAAGGCGACGTTTGCTCAGCAGGGAGAACATGCTGTGGGTATTTGCACGCTGCGTTATTTCGCTGTTTGGGACATGGTCTTGCCAGCTGATTTTCAAGATGCGTTTAAGGCACCGTATATGGAAGGAGTTGAGCCGGCGCTCTTGCCTCATGTAAGTACTCCAGGTCTCACTTCCATATAGAAGGGTGCTAAGAATGCAGGCTTGGTAAACTTTGACTTTGGTTTGCACTGTCAGCGCATTGTTTTCCCATACCCTCTTTGTCAGTCGTGACATGAAGGTGTTTGCCTTTCCAAGTCTTCTGTCCAGCTCCTTATCAAGTGAGAGAGTGTTGCTGATGGTTGACCCCAGGTAGGTAAAGTAGGTCTCAAGAGGCAGCACCTTTGATCAGCAGGTTCAGGGGGTCAAAGATCCCCTGACTAAAAATGTATTTTACATGCATGAAAATCTGCTCCTGCTGCAACTTGTGACCATAATATGTAACAAAATAATCATTTGAAAAACTAACAAACTTACCAAAAATTTGAATAATTTTACAATATTTATTGTCACATGAATTTGTTCTCCAATACTATTGGTATTTAAGTTATTTCATGTGCATGTCAGTGTTCACATGGTAATTAAATCAATAATTAGGGATTTTTGCTGCCAACATATTATACTTCTCTCTTTTCATAACAAATATGTAAAACAAACGGCCAAATACATCATCTATATACAAATAATCCCATATATTCACTTGTCTTTTTGTCCACTGAACACAATCTGTTGATGTGCCAGTTGAGCTCTTTTTGCGGCTTTAAGAAAGATTTCTTTAGTCCTCCTGTTTGTCACCAATGATTTTGCTGGTTCAATGTGCAATCGTTTCTTTTCCTTCTCAACGAGAGCCTTTGTCCTTTCCAACTCCAGCTTGTATTAACGACATGCAGTGCACATATTCTGACATAGGGCTTCATTGTTTCTGTATGCAGCTTCATTTGTAGGTGCTGTTCCAGACTCTTTCAACCACAACTACTGTAATGTATATATTGCAGAGGGCACAAAATGCCAGTCCTTGAGCGTTCAGTTTTCTTATAAACTGACCAACTAAATTTCCGTTGACAATTCGTTCCAGCCATTCCCTTCCGTTTTATTTAAAAACCTTTATCTAAACTTTTCGTGTTATAATCTCTCTCAACAACTAAGGATGCCAATCTTTTGCAAGCACACTTCTTCTTTCCATTGCCATCAGTTTCCTTGACACGAAGATTCATTGGAGGAATTTAAACTTTTGACCAATCAGAATACTCTTTACGAGAGTTGTGGGCTAACTATATATGGAGCGAATATGTTACAAGGGTTGTTGCGGAATGGGACTGAAAAGAACGGTTAAAAACCGGAAAAAACCCAGATTGGACATTATTTTTAAAAAAAAGGACTATATCAAGAAAAATCGGATTAAAGTCAGGAGAAAAGCGGAATTCCGTTTTAAAGTGGAGAAAATCATGTCTGATAATAGTAGTTATACAGTGTGACCCCCCCCCCATAACATGGTGGGTGGGGTCCATAGAACCCAACCATGTTATTGACCGAACCATGTTATAACCAACAGAGTCAATTAGCAATAGAAAACAACAATGCATGTACCTAAGAAATGGCTGGATGAATAATAAATGCGGGCCTAAAAATATGTGCTTTTCATTAAATGAAGAAAAACTATCCTGAAAAACACTTGTATATTGACAACTTACATCTGTGTAGTAAAATCCATAATCCGTTAAGTACAGTACATGTATTTAAAATCCAGGAATTCGAGTAAAGATCACATGTTAAAAAATACATGTATCAATTACATCCCATTAATAAACAAAAACAACACATTTAAAAAGAAAATGGGAATTATTGATTGAAATCCAAAATTTACATATTCTACAATCTTTAAACATATTTTGAATATAATTCTGAATAAGAAATGTCATACATGCATGCGTATAACTTGAGGCCAACTGCCATCATATAATGCCCAGGAGATCAAGGTATCAGTTGTCTGTTTTATCAATTTAACTGCAAAGACCCTGATTTGCCAGTGCACAGCTAGACTCAACGTATATGAGAGCACCAATACTCCTTGAGATATATAAAATGCAACATATATAATCTTGCAGATATGTAATTTATTGTAAACATGCTCAGAGACTGTACTTTGATCTCTGAATTGAGTGCACCCGCAAAACATAGTTCTGCTTCTCCTTCGATATATATGTGTCAATCATTTCTGTTATATTTTTTTCAAAATCTATGGTTTTTATTGTGTTTTGTTGAAGTTAACGATCACCATGATGTAAAACCATATCTAGCCTAGTAAAACACAACATATGTAAAAATGACATATGTAGATATCTCCCAGGAATGTAACCCTTATGTATCTCAGGGAGTAGGGGCCCCGAGTGGCCGAGTGGTCTAAAGCGCTGTCCATTACGGACCACTGCCATCTCACCTCTGTCTGCGTGTGTTCGAGTCTAAGATTTGGCAAACGTAGTTATGTGAGAAAGCTTGCCAGTAGCTTCTCGTGGGTCGGTGGTTCTTTCCAGGGTTTGTCTGGGTTCTTCCTCCACTATTAATACTGGCCGCCATGTATAGCCTATATTGTGCTGAAAAATGGCGTTAAACCATAAAAAACAAAACATCTCAGGGAGTACTTGTAAATACAATAAAATTATTATTGAAAGCATGCTAAACCCTCTGAAATTTTGAGATGACAAGTAAACTAAGTTGCTCTGTACCTTTGTAAATGGCATCCCTGCATCTTTCAACATGGCTGCTTTCCAGGTCAATAATCTTGCACTTTCAATTCTAACTTCCATATCGGCAAGTTTCATCTGTAACAACAATGGTACATTACACACCTACCAAATCACCAAGTTTCATGTGTAACAACAAGCTAACTGTCAATGGTACATTACACACCTACCATATGGTATAAAATATTTTAATGCTTCGTTGATGAACAACCCTTTCTCATTGATTGAAAACTTTAACTCTCAAATCTGAAATCAAAATGGTTTTATTCTTTTCACAAATGCAAGCCATCCAAAATTTATTTAAGGAAAATGACAATATCTCAAGTTATACTGTACAAACCATTTTCCTTCTTTCGGTCTTTGGTGACCTGAACATTTGACCTATTGACCATAAACTCAAGAGGCACATTTCATTTCTCAAACTGCAAGCCATCTTGAAGTTTATCATAGTTTGTAATATAGGAGCATATTATTATTATTGTGTGTAGTGTGTGCTCAGCCATTTAACAGCATCATCATCAGCAACATGCAGAGTCTGCAGTTGACCAGGGAACTTTGTCAGTGGACAGTTGTTACCAATATGTGACATGGTCTGAAGAGCTCCACAGCAGTAGGAAGAGTTAGTGGTCTGACCGAATCGGACAAGGTTGGCTGCACAATGACCCTGTCCTGTGTGAAAGCGGTTCAGTGTGGTCCACAGATGACATGGAAGGTTGAAATCAGGAGGGATCACATAATAGGGAGCGATTTGCAACATCTGTTGAAGACCACTTGACACTCCCTACCTAGATAGCTGTTGTATCATCTGGCAATGGACATAACCAGACTGGCATCAAAGTCAGGCGGACTGCTGAATGTGAGGTTATGTCCATATACAGTGGAAGTTTCTCACCGGCACAGACCTAAGCCAACACTTTTGTGGTTACTTCTTGGCAACGCAGTTGTGGAGAAGGAATGTTGTTGAGTATGGACAGCCATTGTAAAGGAGTAAGACATAGTGTTCCAGAGATTATGCGCATTGTTGTGTTGAGCAAGACATCAATTAACTTTGTGTGGGATGATTGAGCCCAAACAGGAGCACAATACTTGGCTGTTGAATAACAGAGGGCCAGTGTTGATGTCTTGAGTTTTTGAGCACTAGCACCCCAGGTTTGCAGAGTAGGCTGTTTCGAGTGCTAAGTTTTGTTGCAGTTTATTCAGGTGGTTTTAGAATGTCAGTGATCTTTCCAGAGTCACACCAAGGTATGTTGGAGTCAGGTCATGTTTTATTTGCTGCTCATTGAAGAGGATGGTTCACATTTGCATTAATAAGATGGAAGATGCTGGAGACTGTCTTTGCTGTGCCAGTCAACATGCTGAGTGGCATCACTGACTTCAGACAGTCAACATGCTGAGTGGCATCACTGACTTCAGACAGTCAACATGCTGAGTGGCATCACTGACTTCAGCAGGTCAACATGATGAGTGGCATCATTGACTTCACCCAGTCAACATGTTGAGTGGCATCACTGACTTCACCCAGTCAACATGTTGAGTGGCATCAGTGACTTCAGCCAGTCAACATGATGAGTGGCATCATTGACTTCACCCAGTCAACATGTTGAGTGGCATCAATGACTTCACCCAGTCAACATGTTGAGTGGCATCAGTGACTTCAGCAAGTCAACATGCCGAGTGGCATCAATGACATCACTGACTTCAGCCAATTTACATACTGAGCCGCATCATTGACATCAGCCAGTCAACATGCCAAGTGGCATCATCTACTTCAGCCAGTCAACATGCTGAGTGGTATCACTGACTTCAACCAGGCATTCTCAGAACTGCCAGATGGTGTGCTCAACATGTGGTCAGCCTGAATGCTCATGGTATATAAGACAGTCTGGCTATCCAAACGACAAACTGGCTGGATAGATTTCTCCCTGAAATCTCTGGTATAATAATGGTAAGTTGCAGACAGTGCAGCTAGACAGACGGATCTGCTACTAAGATTTCCATACAATCTATTTAGCTGGACCATTTAAATGAAAAGGTCCAAATGTTGGGACAGCTGAATGTTCAATGCAGGCTGGCTGGCTGGTGACAGCTGGATGTCTGGTAATGGTGTGGTGGTATTAGGAAATGGATCCATTACATACCCCAAACACCCTGACTTACATGCCCGAAAGCCATGCTTGTACATGTGTGGGTACTTAAACCCATTGGGCTGCCTAAAATTAGAGAAATACCCCCCCCCCCATGAATCACAAAAAGGTACAAAAGCAAGTGAAGGAGAAATATACAATTTTCCCTGATGACAGGAGTTGTGTCATCATCTCTTGTACTAGACAACTCTTTTGTCTGAAAGATCGTTGTACCCTTTCTACATTATCTTCCTCCCCTGCTGCAGATGTGACTGTGGGGAATGGTTGCACCTGAAGAATTTTTGGTTGGGGTTGAAACCAGTGTCTTGCAAGACTCACAAGGATTTTCGAAAGGGATAAATGCTGAGGATGTCAGTGCTTTCCTTCCTCTATATGGCTCATTGTGTGTTCCCATTAACTGCTGTTTGGATCACTAATGCTCAAATGTCTGCTGATCATGTGTAACATTTGCTACATGGTGACAATGCACATTTTATAGTTGTGGTTATCTTCCCTTGCTTTAAATGTTTTTCACTTTAAGCATCTGGATGACATTCCCACAGAAATGACACAACAAAAGAAAAATAAAGCATAAACAAGTAAGACACATTAACTCTTAAAGACCTAAAATGAAGTCAAGGATAACCTGATTTTAAATAGGCAAAGTCCCTTAAGGTGACAAGATCACCGAAATTGTGCAGAAATTGTAATAGTAAAGTATACAACCTGCACCAGAATGATTAATTAACACAATAGATCTAAGTGTATGGTTCAATTACAACACAGCAATGGCTTGGATTGTTGAAGGTGAAACTGTATGATGTTACCAGTACAACAGCAAAGCTAAAACAGGTGACAGCTAGGTGGTGCTTTACAGTTTCATATTTTGCAAAGGGTTAGAATTTTAAAGAAAAAGAATTTCATTGGATGTCCTTAGTGGTTGCAATGGCTATTTAAAAGTACTTGTATATCTCAGGTGTTGTTCAAAGAACCTTTAATTCTCTTTATTTTGGTGAATGATTGATGGTTGTAATATGGGTTATAGAGTATAATTCCTGGTACTCCAGATGTGCACTGTTTTTTTTGTGTGCTCCACCTGGTCATTTTCACTTCCTGGACTCCAGCGGTAAATTGTAAAAAAAAAAGGAACAGATAACTGTTGTTTTTACATTTTATATATTTGGTAATTCATCCATTGCACTTTCAGAAACTGGTATTGTATAGTTGGGCAAAATTAATTTTCTCTTATTTTTATAAGTGTTAAATATAGTGTACTTTGGACTAATACAGGCTGATTTTTGTGCAGAAAAGACCAGTCATTTTATTTAGCAGTGTGCTTAGATCATGTACAATTTCCATCAGTAAAATATCCGAAGTAATGTCAGCCAAAAATATCCGAAGTAATGTCAGCCACATTACGTTAAAGTAGCATTGATATTTGCCAGCATTCAATCCTTGGAATATTTTAAATGCAAACAACTTCACCTTAAATGTCACTCTCTCAAAAGTACATAATAACTGGTGAGCACCCTCCCCACACTGTTGTAGCAAAGGGAGGTAATTGACAAGAGCTAAACGGGGGTAAGGAATTTTTTTTTTATATTATAGAATATTTTAATTTTTTTTTATATTATAGAAATTTCATCTTTTAGTAAGACTCGATTTGCAATGTAGCAAGGCTCAGGTAATGTGATTGTTGAACATATCTGAAGGAGATATAACAGTCTGAGACTTTGCAAAACCAGACTTTCTGACAGTATGCTTCTTCAGAAAACAGGTCAGACTTGTCACATGTTTTGGTCCCAATTAGGCCATTTTAATAGTAATACTGGTCACACATTCTGGTCCCAATTAGGCCATTCTAATACTAAATACTGGGCATACATTTTGGTCCCAATTAGGCCATACTAATACTGATCACATGCTTTAGTCCCAATTAGGCCATTCTATTACTAATACTGGTCACACATTTTGGTCCCAATTGGGCCATTCTAATACTAATACCGGTCACATGTTTTGGTCCTAATTAGGCCATTCTAATACTAATAATGGTCACACATTTTTGTACCAATTAGGCCATTTCAATACTAATACTAGTCACACATTTTGGTCCCAATTAGGCCATTGTAATACTAATAAAACTTCTGCATGCTAGCTACTTCAATAAACAGTAAAGGTTTTTGTCCAGCTATGTCCAGTTCATGTAATAGTTTATAATGTTTCTTTCCAATTTACTAACCTGTATTGCTTGTAACTTGGAAATTGGTTGATCAAAGGCTATTCTTTTCTGTGCGTAGAATATAGCACATTCAAAGGCAGCCTGCAAAGAGTCATTAAAATTATATTATAAAATATATTATAATATATATAAAATTAAAATTGTATTATAAGTATCAATGTAGCTGTGGCTGAAAATGTCAGTTTTCACAGTTTTTATTTTAAATGATTTCATCCACCATTCTCTGCAAAGGAAAGTGAAATTGATGGAACGGGTAATTTAACCAAGAGATACTGATACAATTACCTAAGGGTCAGACAAATCCAAAATGTATGTGAGCTCATTTCCATTCTGGCCCTGTCAAAATGTCCTACAAAGCTCACTTGGCAACAGTGAAATAAATCTGAAATTTTTACTTGCCCATTCAATATTTAACTTTTGCATCAAAAACATCTAAAGTAAATGGAAATATTTCCAGTTAAGATTGTTTTCATTTCATCCCAAAAAAATCACATGAAATTATTGCTGGTTTCATATGAATGTTGATGTACAAAGATTGATGGGAAGTTATCTAACAGGTGCTATCAGATCTCATCTTTCAAAACAAGTAATCTACATCAGAATATTTGCTTGCCTGTGTGAAAATCCCCTTGCCTGAAAGGCAGTTTGAATTTTATACAGCTGCTACTATTTAACACATTGTTTATAATCTTCTATACCTTTATCTGTCCTAAAGAGAATCAGTGATAATTTATGAGCATGTTGGTGATGTTTTAAAGATATCTAATTTTTCAACAGAAAAGCATTAATAATTTTATAATCTACCCTTTTTAATGCAGTTAAACTAGATTAAACTGAAAATGCTGAAGTGTGCAAAAGCTAACTTGATCAAGGTCTTTCAGGTGCATAAAAAATCTGGTAGTTCTGAAGAGGCTACCCCAAAACTGTTTGACTCAGGTAGGCTACTGCATAACATAATGACTAAGTTTGTATTTTCAAAACTATAAATATATTATCAAATGATAAAACATTTTCAATTATTAAGGCAAGATGGAAGACCTAATACTAAGTTTCAAAATATCCCTCTGGGTTACTAAATTTAGATGGGCTACAAGGTACTTTCCAGGTAAACCATTGCCATGGTTACCTTCTCGTTTGAAATTAGTTGGACCCTGGTCTATGTCAATCAAGGGCCATTATTTTATCTGATGCTTATGAGTATGAATGAACAAAAGATTAATTAGTTTGGAGTTTTAGAGCACATCATAGTAAGTGCCAAAGCAATCAGAGTAATGCGCCACACCACAAAAGCCAACTCAGGCAGATCTGATGTTAGTATTCCACCATTAGGCATGATCTGATGTTAGTATTCCACCCTTCCATGTAGATTATAAGGTCTATAAAAATACTATGTTACAGCAAGGTTTATAAATCTTGATACATAAACCTTTTATTATGTCCCTTGCATATTTGCATGGTTTATAAATCTTGATACACAGACCTTTTATTATGTCCCTTGCATAATCATATGGTTAAACAAGTTGTACTTTTATAAGCTCTCTTGTATCTGGCTTGCTTAATGTAATTTAATTTAGTTTATGCACCTGTGCCATAGACATCGCTTTACCGCATACAGCAATTCACAAAATTTGAGGGGCCCCGAGTGGCCGTGTGATCTAAAGAGCTCTCCGTTATGGATCACTGCCATCTCACCTGTCTGCATGGGTTTAGGTCTCAGATTCAGCCAATCTGGGTATGTGAGAAAGCTTGCCAGTAGCTTCTTGTGGGTCAGTGGTTCTTTCTGGGGATTTTCCCAGGTTATTCCTCCACCATTAATACTAGCTGCCATGTATAGCCTATTGTGTGCTGAAAATTGGCATTAAACCCTACAACAGAAACAAAATTTGAAACATATGGCTGGTGGTTTAATTTGTCATACAGGGCAAATGCTTAGTACATATTGCACACTATGATTTATATAACACCACACTATATCTTAGGCCTATGAAGGAACAAAGAACTCCAGTCATTAAAAACTAGTACAATATCAAAGACAGTCATAAACAAGACTTACGATAAATTTTTGTTGGTGTTTTTCATTACAATTAAAACTCACTATCTTACCTGTGCTATTCCAAGTGCCTGGGATGCAATTCCTATTCGACCAGAATCCAATGTTTGCTGCAATAACAGAGAAAAACAAAACAGTCAAGTCACTATATTGTCGTTCGATGTTCATCATCCATCATCCATCACAAAAATTCATGAATACCAGCAAAGTTACTGAACATTTATATTTCCCTTTTTTGTGATCATATTGTGAAGACACATGTTCAATTGCCATGACAAGAAACAATAAAAGTATTTTTTGGCAATATCCTCAGAATTTATTTATTTTTGCTAATGGTAAGATGAAAAGTGGTAACCAGAATGAAAACTTAAAAGTTCCAATGTGATAACATTCACGATATCTGCATAATTTAAACTGATCAGCTAAATGTTATTAATTTTACAAAATATGATAATACAGTAGAACCTGTCTTGAAAGACCATCCCTTCTGCCAAAAATAAAATTGTTTTTATTAAGACAGGTGGTCTCTCATAACAGGTCATACATAACACTATATAATGAATAAATATGTGCATGAAGATTCTGGTCTCTCAAAACAGGTGGCCCCTCATAGTAGTGGTCTCTCATGACAGGTTTTACTGTATGATAGAGTGGACTAAGATTAAGTTCATGGTGGTTATTGTAGAGGTGGGGAGATATAAAATCAATGTTCATGTATGAAAGAGTGTATTTACAAAAGCATATAAGTCAGAGAAAAGTACTGCAACATATATAGTGACCTACCATAGCTATCTTAAAGCCCATACCCAGCTCTCCAAGAAGATTTTCCTTCGGTACTCTGCAATCTTCAAATATCAGGTTACATGTTGATGATGCTTTGATTCCCAGTTTGTCTTCCTTCTTTCCCAGTGATAACCCTTCAGTAGGCTTGGGAACCAAAAAGGCACTAATACCCTAAAACAAAAGGTACTGATACCTTAAAACAAAAGGTACTGAAACCCTAAAACAAAAGGTACTGATACCTTAAAACAAAAGGTACTGAAACCCTAAAACAAAAGGTACTGATACCTTAAAACAAAAGGTACTGAAACCCTAAAACAAAAGGTACTGATACCTTAAAACAAAAGGTACTGAAACCCTAAAACAAAAGGTATTGATACCTTAAAACAAATGGTATTGATACCTTAAAACAAAAGGTACTGATACCTTAAAACAAATGGTATTGATACCCTAAAACAAAAAGTACTGTTTATACTCACTACCAACAGCAAATTACTTAAAGATCTGCCCTTGCATAAATGAATGCCAGCAGATATGGGTTTATGCAGTTTGTCAATTAGTCAAACAAGCTGCATGGATTATGCTGGCACAATATGCGATAGCAGATCAGGGTCTATGTTGTACAGTACAAGTTACATTAACTTTCTATACTGTATTGGAAACTTTAATCTTCCATAATCCTAGAAACAACGACAAGCTTATTAAAGTAAACAACAAAAACAGAAGTGTATCATAAATTCATCTGTTAATGACACAAAATTCTAAGCAGTAGAGTTCCCTGCTATCCGTCTACAGTCTTGCCTGTCTATAAAGTACATTTGAGAGAACACGATTTTTATCTTTTATGGACTGGTGACTTTTATATAGCAGTTGAAATCATCATAAACAAGAGATTGCATGCTGTCCTTTATATTTAAGTCATTATGATCATAAATGAATGAAGGGAGCCACAACTGTTGTCCTTTTTGGACGGGTGCCTTTTATATAGAGGTAGCAATAATAAAGAGGGAGCCATAAATTGAATGTTGTCATTTATGTATCGGTATCTTTTATATAGTGTTCTGACACCCAAATGTACTGCTGTGTGGAAAAGTATGTGCTAACTGTTCCGACTCCTAAATGTACCGCTGTGTGGAAAAGTATGTGCTAACTGTTCAGATTCCCAAATGTACTGCTGTGTGGAAAAGTATGTGCTAACTGTTCCGACTCCCAAATGTACTACTATGTGGAAAAGTATGTGCTAACTGTTGTGACACCCAAATGTACTGCTGTGTGGAAAAGTATGTGCTAACTATTCTGACTCCCAAATGTACTACTATGAAGAAAAATATTTAGCCTTTTTTCCTTTGAATACATTCACTGATTATATTAACAACAGGAATATAAATCTGCTACCTCAAAATCCAACCCTACTGAAAAATATAAAAATTTGTATTTTCTTTATCATACATACATCATATCCACAAAAGGCAATAATTCTTGTCCATTATCTTGTAGTTACCAGTCTTGTATGAGATACCTTCCATCAATCCAAGTCAGATTTTGTTTAATTGAACCATCCATTGAGGATTTGGGACTTATTTTGATAAGTATTTATTCCTATGTCGCAAAATATTATTTTTTGAATTGATAAATATTTTGTAATTTTTTTCACTTTTTCAGACTTGGGGTCATTTTAAATTATATGGCACATATTTATGAATTTTGTTATTCATGTCTTCACACACACTACCTACTGCTCACTTTCCCAGTTAATAATGTTTTATTTTAGTGACTTATTAACATGCAAAATCATTAATTTCTTGCGTTTTATCTTATTAGTTCAGTGAAATAGGTCTACAAAGTGTAATAATGCAACAAGTTCAAGGCCAAGGGAGACACTAGTAATTTGAGACTTGTGTATACAATATGTATTTCATCAGTACCATGCAGTGTGTGTGCTACGAGTGTATCAACTACAGTTTTTAATATCATGGGTAGCGTATCCCTCACATTATGCATCCAAGGTGACAAAAGACCTCAAAATAGGTTTATAATTGATCCAATGGAATCGCTGTCCACAAATGAGCAATGATTTGAGTTGGCTGCTGTCACCATGTCTTAGGTGTTTGATTTGGCTACCATGAGTCAATGGCCTGAACTGTTTGGATCATTAATATAGCAGCTCACCATTCAATTTTTAATGGTGTCACGTGTATTTGATTTGGGACATTTATTTTTTATTTTAATTGTTTGTCAGATTCAAATTTGACATTTTAAGTTTAAGATTCATTCATTGGGAGTGACCTGTACTTTACAAATAAACACCAGGTGTTGACCTCACTTCTGACCTGGCTTCAGAGTTATAAACAAGCTTTTAAAATGATTGGTTGATTCCAAGGACATTATGGAGCTTTGTTATAAACATCTTTCTATTTTTAGTTGGGTCATATGGTGTGTACGAGATGTTTTTGAACGTAAATTTGTTCTAAAAGATGCTAGAAGATCACGTGACCCCTTTCTTGTTTACATAAAAACAGGTATATAAATTATGTTTTGGAGCGAACTATTTAGTAGAAGTTTGGCTGTTAGAATACTAAGTTGTGTGTCATTTTGAGTTATTTTAAATTACCTTGTATTGGAAATTATTTCAATTCGTTTGGATCAAGAGGATTTATTTTGTTATTTATCTGGAAAATAATTGTGCTCATTGAATTTCATTACCAAGAACTGACTTCATCACGTGACATCGTCTTCCATCTTGGATACTTCACATAGATTCGAACTTGGAATTATTTGGACATTTTATTACCAGGACTTTTGCAATTTCTCTAGTGGATAATATTTTGAATTATTCTTGGATTAATTTTGGAATCGATTCTTAAAACCATAAGTTTATTTTTCTTTTCTGGAAAATATTTGTGCTCAATAAATTGTTTATTAAGTTTTTACAAGCTTGTTATTTTTACTCTTTCTATGTTACTGTTTATTTGATCCTAAGCACGTAAGAATGGATTGACTGCCTCTGCCAATCATGATATGTCATGATTGCTGTTTACACACCATGTTACTAAAGCCTTATCAAGTTCACATTCAAATGCAATATTTTAATCCGAGACATCAGATAATTTATTGTCCGGCATGCAGAGTCAACCTTCTTGATTTTTTTTTTATCGCATTGATTAAGCTCTGTTGAGATAAAACCTAAATCTGAGAATTAATGCAGCCCTGATAGGTAAAATACCTATTCAAATCAAAACATTCTCTTTGCTGTAATGGAATCCCCTGTAAATTTTGACAGTAATACATTTTCAAAACTTGGTTTCTTAACATGACTGATTGTCGAGGTTCAGGTGACCATAGGCCATGATGCTCTAAGATGGATTGAGAGTTATCATTCACATAGAGAATACAATCATTCCAGCCTAGAAAGAAACCTGTGAAGGATGTTCAGTATACCCAGCACCTATTGCATATTCTCCAAATGGTAATGTGATTGCAGAATCTATTCCGAGAGGCGAGCAAATGTTTCTAGGATATTTCTCAAAAAATACTTACCCAATCACATTACTTAAAGACTCTTCCATCCACTTTGCTATGTGATCATTCACACTGGTAATTTGATCAACTGAAAATCAGTGACTAGTGTTGGCTATGGGAGGTAATAAGCAAGAGTTATTGCCCTTTGTCTATATGATGTTGGAAGATATGAATTTTTATCTTATAGTAGGCATTGATTCAGGACATAGCAGGCTTATATTTCTAATGTTAATGTGATTGGGTAAGTATTATTGGGAAAACATAATTTACTAAAAATATATTTCCTTTCTGGTAATGGCATTCATTGTACATTGTCAAGTGCAGAATTGAAGCAGGTACTCGACTATCACAAAAAGAATCAATAAACCATGAAATTTAACCATGAATGGGAATGCCATACCATGATTTTATTACTGCATCTGATACTAGTCCTATAATTCAACCCCAACTTTTATTGGAATGCAAAACACCAACATACCAATACAGCTTTGCGGGCTGATTTATTGGAGCATTCTGAAATACGACCTCTGATGGGCGCAGGGGTTCAGTGACCTCTGGCAAATTTATGGATCCAGATTTAATATATTAGCATCAATTTTCAGCTCTTCTATACACCATACATCAGGCAACTAAAAGCTTATTATTTGATAATATGAAGTGCCAAATAATGAAGATAGTAAAAGAAATAGACCTAAATATAGCTAAATATACTTCCTCGATCAGAAAAATCTCAAAGAAATGCTTGTTTGATAAACAACACAAGTGAATTTGATATTTGCAAGGCCTCAAAAAGACCTTTGCATTTAATAAAAAACAGTAGTAACTGAAGATTGATGGGACTGGGTACTGATCCTTGTATCCAAGGGGAGACCACGCCATTCTGACTTCCAATAAGGTAAACAAACTACCAGTTATAAATGCTGCTGTTGTGAAAACAACCAAAGAACATTTTTATTTCCAGTGTCATTTGTAGATTAGTTAAGGTATTCTTAACATTTTATGATAGTGTATAGTATGTGAAGAAGAAATTTAGAAAGAATTGAGATACAGTAAAGTTTAATTTCCCCAGCCAAATTCATAATTACTATGTATTTTAAAGGCACTGAGTTCGTTTGTTACAAGAGTTAATTGGTTTGAGTGTTTGATTTGTTTTTGGTCCATTAAAGAAGCTTGACTCAATCATTATGTAGAATCACCACTCAGACATAATCTGTATTTTAGAATCATGAGATCCTGGTTCAATGCCATCAAACCATAGATAGAAATGATTGTTTACAAGTTTTGTGGCCAAATAATTAGAAATATCCATTAGCCATAATTCTCTATTTGTATGTATGTTGAATAGACCAGTACAGCTCAGAGAGACTTAATATTGTTTATCAGCATTTTCATGGCAATGAATAATATATCAACAATCAAAAAATCTCCAAATAATAAAAGAACAAATGATGACTTTTTCTTTCGATTCAAAGAAATAATGGTCTAATTTACAAGTTGTTAAATTACTGAACAGAAATGTTTTCACATAAAAGTGATTTGTATAATTCACTGGCTGGTACATTTATATGCTGTCCCTTTAAGTGGATAGCAAAACCATTACCCATAGGTTCAAATCAATTTCTCGTACTGTAATTATACCAATATAAATTACTTACTACATGTATGTCTAATGTCACTGAAAGCAAATCAACAGGGACATATATATAAACATTCTGAAAAATAAATTATGAATTTGAATATAGTGTTCTTTACTTAAAATATTCTAAAAGGCACAATCCCTTGTGAAACATTAAGAACAATTCTAACTGGATCGTGTGCAGTCTATTAGAATATTTTCATTACCCTAGGGTGGAACAAACAACAGCAATCTGGCCCTCTGGCATATTATATTGTGTTCCCATTATTTTTTCACTCCATTTTCTTTAGACTGAAGGTAAGACCAGACTAAATTTTGCTTAGTAAAAACAAGAAACAATTAGAAGCTCCATTTCGTTTATCACAAAAGGTGTCCTACAATATCTTCTTCACAATATGCGAGCATGATCCAATGGTGATTACCTTGTGTTTGGCTTTTTTATCTGTTGTTGCAAAAACCTGAAAGAAATAAAAAATTCATAAGCCTGTAGCCAAACGTTTGAGATTAACCAAGACAAAATGATCAATAAAAATTCTTTGAAAAATTGGAATTCTAAGATACCAAACTTATTCCAGTAACATAACCCTCCCATCTAAACCTTTTAATAAAAACTCCCAGAGCTTTCTTTGAGATCATTAAATAGAAATCAAGAGCCACATTTTTGCCCTGAAAAGTAAAAGTCCAGTACAATGATGATAAAATTTTGAAACATTAGGATCCAGGACCATAAACTATGTATGTGTGGTTTAAATTTTTAAAGTAGCTTTAACTATTTTTCAAATAATATCACTATGATGTCTGCAGTGTGGCAGTTTATAGTGATGTCTAGCGCTAGGGCATCATGCTGAAAATTTGATATCACTCAAAGAGGGTTAGAACCCATGACCTCCCAAAGCAGATGTTCTAACCACTTAGGCCACCAGAGTGGTCCACTCTAGTGGCAACTCACACTAGGAAGATCTGTACACAGACCTGTTTACCTTTTCCCAGCTCAATCCGAAGGCAGTCTGTCCAAAGTTTTCAACCTCTGTTAGTAATATAAAGATAACAGTTTAACAACAACAAAAACTTAATCCAGAAATACATTTATTGTCTTTAATGGCAAAATACATCAGTTTCTTTTACCCAGAAAAGGAAAAACTTTTTCTAAAATCAGTATAAATCTGCCTATTCTTATATTCTAAAGTAGTTTACTTTACCTGCTGCAATATTACTGTCAGGAAACATTTTCTTAAAATCTGGTTTAATGAATCATATTTTCAATGGCAAGATTTTTAAAAAATACTTTTCAAGCTGAAATAATGAAGTTACATTATCAACATACCACTGCAGCCTCAGATTCATATCCATTGGTAATCCAGGCTTTTGTACCATTTAGCACCCAGGAATCTCCTACCAATCTGGCTGTTGTTGTGGCTGCCCCTGCATCACTCCCATTACCTGCAATAAATTTGGCTACATACTCATGACTAATGAAAAGATACACATAACTCAGTCTTGCATACAAGAACCCAAAGAAAATGGTAGTGTGACCCCCTATAGCATGATCCATTATAACACAAATTCAGATATAACACAGTTGTGATGTGATTCCCAAAATTTTATGTACATTAATTTTTCTAAAACACAAAGAAATAGCTTTCTTAAAATTAGAAACTTTTTATCATTTTGGGGAAGAGATTGCGCATGACCAATACATAATGATTGTGGCATGGCTCCTGAAATTTTAGAAACATGTAATTTTCTAGCACAAAAAAACTTTCTTAAAAGTACGAAAAACTTAAAAAGTTTATTATCATTTTGGGGAAACAATCGCGCATCAATAATACAAAACAATCATGGTGTGGGTCTGGAACTTTTATATTTATTTTTCTTGTACATAAAAAAAAGTTTTTCTTCTTAAAAGTACAAAAATAAAGTGTAAAATGTTTATTCTAGGATTGCGTAGGGCATTGGAAATGTCGCAAACTGTGATTTTATTTTCCTAATTGGTGGCAAAATATATCATCTGTCGATTTTTTTTATTGGTGACACTGTTGGCTGTTTAATGCACTGATTTGTATCTATTGTCACATAAAAAGTTTTTTTGTCCATACTTACAAGCCATCTTAACAGTACACTGTTATATCATAATCTACTTATGTTGACACTGAGCATGAGTATGTTGTAAGATATCCACTTTATTTTTTGTTAACATTTCTGGTAGCAGAGATGAACCAGATGATTGTCTTGTAATCTATCTTTTGTCGGATTTTTGACCGCTCTTTAGTAATTAATATATTTACACTGACTGATATTTGTGTTTGGATGGTAAGTAAAATTCCTCTTCTTTCCATTCAGAACTAAATATTTCAGAACACCCACATTTTCTGTACTAATCCTTGTCATCATATCAGAGCACCTGCATCTGTATCTTCTGCTGATAAATTTCCAATGCATGAGTGGAAGGCAGCATCACTCCGCTACCACAAACTCCACAAATGAAAAAGAAAATAGAACCATCTTACTTGTTGGTCTATTCAATAGGCAGAAGGACAATTGAACAAACAATGACCAATTCCTTTTAAACAAATGTACCCAGATAAAATAGTTTGCTGAAATTTCAAAGAAAACAATAACTTTAAAGCACTGTCTGTTATGAAAATGCACTAAGCAAATGGAAAAGAAAAATAGTTTCAATCACACAATTAAATTTTTTGATGTTGCTCCCACAATATGAAATGGGCATTTATGGGGTTCTCTAAAGCTGGCCTTTACTGGTGACTTAAAAAATGCATGCTTCATCACATGAAGCCGACTAAAGTCTTCAATAAAAACAAAGAACTTTTCTTCAAAGAAGTCAGTACCAAACTTTACTAAAAGCAATGGAATCTGATAGATTTTTAATTTTCCAACATGACTGGAACAATTTTAATGTGATAAGAAAGTTTCTTTTTTGCAGGGAAAATGTTTGTGCTTACGAACGCTACCAACAGCGACTTAAAATTAACACTTACTGACTTGGGACATACTGAGAAGTAAATGTGCTTCATCATTCGGATGTGATTGTTCTATGTTTATCCACTAAATTCAAACCTATATGACCTGTGACAAAATTATTAAGTCTTTTAAATCTGTGTGTGTGCATTTATTAGACGGAATTACTTGTATTGTGGATTCAATATATGTGATGAGATTCACGGGTGAGTACACAGTGTCGATACTCTATTCATGATATACATAAGACATGTATATATAAACAGTATACACATATATGTACCAACATGTGGTTCTCTAAATAAAGTAAAATATTATATATGTCTTCTCTGTTTTCACTACAGGTGTATTTCCCATTTAATACGCATTGATTTAAGATGGTAACTGTGCCAATGAAGCACGTATTTTACCACCTGCATTTATTATCTATGCCTAATCCAAATTACTGTGGGTAAATGCATCATTTTCGTCAGCTAACTGACCTGGTTGTTTATAACACACTTCAGTCTCTAACACGGTCAGGTTCTATAGCTCCCAACTACTGTGTTATAGCAAGGTCACACTGTATCTATCTTATTGAATAGATATCACTTATGTCAACAAAAGAAATGCTTGTTGTGTGCTGCTCTTGTATAAAGAAGCATCATCAAGAGTAATTAAACATTACACTGTTGAGCTGGATATTTGCATGCCATATAACTTCAGGATGCAAACAATCCAAAAAAAAGTCATTTCATTTGTAAATTTTCCTTCTTCAACTGAAACATGGCCATGAAAAAATATTTCTATATCAGTGTAAGTAGTGTGTGTGATTTGGAGTTTTAAAGTAGCTTTAACAATTGTTTAGTCATATCGCCTTGATGTCTGCAGTGTGGCAGTTTATAGAGATCCCTAGCACTGGGGCATCATGCTGCAGACATGAATCATGTCCCACCCTGTCACATTATTCTTACACTAAGCAATCCAGTCCTAACACTAACTTCTTAATACTGAGCACCTAGCAAGGCAGTTGTTAGTACCAGTTTTATAATATTTGGTGTGTATTTGATGTGACATGGCCAAGGCGCAAACCGGTGACCTCCCACATCTGGGGAAAACACTCTAAACACTAGGCCACCGGAGCAGATTTGCATCTTCTGGTATATGACAATTGCAACATAGAAATCATGTAGTTCTCTGCTAAAATAGATATCTCATTTAATCAATATCTTTTTAAAATAATCAAGTAATCTGCTTTACAAGTATATGGCCATTTCAAAAGCTATCTTTTCTATCCAACCAGCGTCAGAACTGCATTTCTTACTTACAACCCATAACCAATTATCTCTCAGATAATATATTTTCCACTTACTGCTTGCACAGTAATTTTACATTAGACTTAACAGACATCATTAAACTAGCACAAATTTAACTCATTTATACCTTCTAACACATTAACCCCTGGAGGTTTCTGCTGTTTTCGCATGAAATGCAAGTAGGAAACACATTATGGGGACTATTTCTGAATACATCCTAATACATGTACATCGATTTCCAAGCAATATTTCATTGGACAAATGGCTAGTCGTTCTAAAAAAATGTTTTTCATTGGTTAGTTTGCTGGCACATGAGCAGAAGGTGAAAAGTTGCTTAACAGACCCATACTTTTTGTATGGAGAAGACTCTTTATTCAAAATGTCCACCTTATCCTACTTTTTGCACAGGTTCATCTGTCTGTGTGTGCTTCTGCTGTAGATCTGAGGCCATAAAGTCTAAAATCTGGACACAAAATTGGAATCCTACCACGGGCGATTATGGATGAAAAAAAAAATGGGTCCAAAAACTTTGGTTTTTCCCTCTGCATTTTGTAGTTCAACTAAAATGTCCAGATTGTTTGCTATCATTATTGAGCAACATCTGTCTACCTTTCTATGATACCACCCACTTTAGTGTATCATGTATGAACTCGACGCTACATACCTTGGAAATAGGCTACTACCTCATGCCCCTTAAAGTCGTCACTAGGGGTTAATGTGTTAAGCAAGCTAAATAAAATTTTAAAAAAAACACAAACTCTTTGGTGATGAACTATGCAGCAGTTGTTCATCACTGAGGCATCAGTCAAGTAAAACTTGATTTTGGCAAATTAGATAGTAATAAAGTGCTAAGATGTCTGTAAAGTTATTTACATTCAACAAAGTTCCAAATTGTGTCTGCCTTTACAACAGTGGACTGTACTAAATGATGGCAGTTTTCTCTCCCTGTCAAATTATTTTCATCAGATATATGTTATATGCATTCACTAGTGATATTTGATATCTGACAAAAGTTTCATGTTCACATGTTGATTGAATAAAAAGTGCTTCTTATTTGTTAAGTCATTTTTTTTAACTACTTATAAAACTCTGGAAAATTCAGAATATTAAAAATTGAGCAAGTTTATGTTTATGTTGACATTAAAATTTTGAGAATTTTTTGTTATTGTCACGGGACATGAAGCTCAAGCTTATAATTGTAATTACAAGTCTTTTGAAATTTTGAATATATACCCCTGTACCTAGGGTGTAATCTCACCTACAGTTTCTGATTATAAAGGGTGAAAAGATAGATACACTTTGATATGTAAGGTTCACAATACATTTTATCCACATTTTCAATTGGAACTTCTTACATTTGTATTTGTGATAGAACACTGATTGATATTTGGGATTTAGTTCACAATACTATAAGTTCCTTTAATTTTTCACTTTGCAATCTTGAAAAATAAATGAAATATTTAATTTTACAAAACAAAGCTAGTTTCTGCTCTTTTCTGTTACTTAGTTTCAGACCATAGAGTTGCAACACTGATGACACACAGTTAGATTTAATCCTCTCACCTTTTCAGGTTATGTTGAACTACCATATGTATTTGCTTGTAAGTCAAGTACAATTGTATAAAACACATCCTGATCTGCCATAGCATAATGAACCAGCAGATTAGGGTCTATTTTATTTGTTCTACTAATTATTACAATTATGCAATGGTAGATCAGGGTCTGTGAAGTCGGGTCTAACTTATGTATGAATATATACGGTAACTATCCTAAACACTAAATTCTTTTAAAAACAAGAAAGTCTCATGAAATATTTCTTAACTTTATGATGTTGCCCGAATCTCATATCTGCCAACAAAAGGATTATGCTACAAAAATCATTTAGGAATAAAATCTTATGTACTTTATCAAATACAAATATATGTATATTCAATAAGATTTCTATCGTACCAGGCTCGCTAAGAGCAAAACAACCAACTTTGTCACCATGAAGAAATGGCTTAAGGAATTTTTCTTTCTGTTGCTGTGTTGCATATTTTTGGACTGGACCTAGGTAAAGTGACTGAAAGTAAAGAAAAAAGAAACAAAATTATACATGTAAAACATATACATTTCCAAATGTTGGTAAAAGATTAAGGCATGAAAAAAGTCTAAACAATTATCAAAAGTCAATAATGGCATGAAAATATAGACTGGTGATCTATATATGCATAAAACCATGCCTACCAAACTTTTCTACCTCAAGATATTTTATCATCCTAACAAGATTTCTGTCCAAAAACTCGTTCAGTTCCAAAAAATTAAACAAGTGGTCTGAATTTAAGGACTGCAATATGTATCATGCTGAACTTGAGGATAAGACTTTAAGAGCAGAAAAAATCCAAGCCAGTGAGATTTGAAGAGCAGTAAGAATCTCAGCCAATGAGATTTTAAGAGCAGTAAGAATCTCAGCCAATGAGATTTTAAGAGCAGTAAGAATCCCAGCCAGTGAGACTTGAAGAGCAGTAAGAATCCCAGCCAGTGAGACTTTAGGAGCAGTAAAAATCTTAGCCAATGAGACTATAAGAGCAGTCAGAATCCCAGCCAATGAGACTTTAAGAGCAGTAAGAATCCCAGCCAATGAGACTTTAGGAGCAGTCAGAATCCCAGTCAATGAGATTCAAATAGCAGTAAGAATCCCAGCCAATGAGATTCAAATAGTGGCAAGAATCTCAGCCAATGAGACTTTAAGAGCAGTAAGAATCCCAGCAAGTGAGACTTTAGGAGCAGTCAGAATCCCAGCCAATGAGACTATAAGAGCAGTCAGAATCCTAGTCAATGAGATTCAAATAGCAGTAAGAATCCCAGCCAATGAGATTCAAATAGTGGCAAGAATCTCAGCCAATGAGACTTTAAGAGCAGTAAGAATCCCAGCCAATGAGATTTTAAGAGCAGTCAGAATTCCAGCCAATGAGATTCAAATAGCAGTAAGAATCCCAGCCAATGAGATTTTAAGAGCAGTCAGAATTCCAGCCAATGAGATTCAAATAGCAGTAAGAATCCCAGCCAATGAGAATTTACTAAAAGTAGTAAGAATCTCAGCCAGTGAGATTCAATATCTCATTAATATGCAATAATGGAGTTAAAGAAAAGATACTGATGACAACAGCAGAAGCATATATTCAAATTCTGCTCACAAATATGAGTTCCTGAGTGGTAACAACCAATTAGATGAAAGCTGAAAATACCTTTGTACAGTATTATAGTGTCCCTTTTATGATCACTAATTATGTCTGAAGGAGGGGAATGAAAATCCTTCATTAAGATTAAGCTAAAATCTTAAAAGACAATATTACAAAATCCACTAATTGTAGGATTACAGATTTTAAGTGGGAGATGTATGTGTCTCTGTTGCAACCACACTCAGACACTATCCATTTACTTTCATTGACTTTAATTGAGGTGGGTTTCCATGCTTGAGAAAGTCCAGAAGTTTTTCAGAAGGCAAAGGAAGCAGGTTTTGAGTTTTTTGGGAAAGGCATCATCTACCCAGAAATAATCATCAAAAGTCTGATATATTTCACATTGCTATAAGGAGGTCTGCAATGTTTGAACCCAACAAAGAAGTGATTCAACTGAAGAACAAGGAGTGAAAGATCAATGAAGTGTCAAATGGTCAATTATGTTGGGTCTGTGGGTCAGCTAGGAAGCTTGAACAAATCCTTTGTTTTCTAATCATTTATGTCGACAAACTACCAGTTCCTACCCATACTTTGTTCAACAATTAGTTGATCTTGCCACCAGGCTTTAATTTTCCTGCCTAATCATTTATGTTGGCTAGCGACCAGTTCCAACCTGGACTTTATTCAACAATTAGTTGATCTTGTCATCAGGTTTTAATGTTGTCGTCATAAAAAAAAGAAGCAGCTTAAAAGCAATTAAATTTCATTGATTCTTGCATTTTCCAAAGTCTGACAGAGGTCTTGCTATGATTTTAAAACTTGCAGTCCCACAGCAAACATTACAGTCCCCTACCAGAAACAAATTAGGCATACCTGAAATGGCTATATTTCCAGACAAGTAGAAACAGTGGTTGCCATCGAGTTTAATTTTCATACTTCTTTACAGCACTGATATGTAGCCCTTGTTTGTCCATTAGGGTGAGAGTGAATTACGTCAGGCCAAGGAAAGGTCTTATTCCAAGCACTAAGTTAGGCATCATACATAGTGTTCCACGTGAAATGTCAGTTCCAGCAACTTCTAGCACCGTTTAATTTCATTACAATCTTTATCAATTTGCCATTTAACCCTTCTTATCCAAATTTGCAAACAGTATTTTGTCTCTCAACGTATCTTGATTTTGAGATCACAAGCAGAACTTGAACTTAGTTGGCTACACTTTGAAACGAACACAATAATGAAAGTTAAAGTTACTCATTTGATGTACTCTTATACACAAGTGCATCAATGTGTCATTCTGCCTCTGAAATCAGTCATTGTAAATATCAGCACATTTTCTCAACACACTGCAGTTAGTCAAGTCTTTGAACTTGCTGCCTAGCTTGTGTGTCATGTTCTTCAGATGTACTATTACGATGCCATCATGTACATCTGGGCATCTTTCAGCCACTGATTGTAAATATCAGCACAGCAAAAATGATCAATTGATCAACACATTTTCCCAATCAACAGGTGGTTAAAGCAAGACTAGCAAGCCCTTGAATTTGCTGTCCAGCTAATTGGTGCGTACAGAGGACACCTGTATAAGTGATTTTCTGCATCCCAGATAAACAAATTGCTTCAAGGTTACGCATTTTCGAGACATTTGAAAGACATTGGTGATTAAAACAAGTTTATTGCACAGTGAAAGTTTCGTTTTTAACTTTATATGTATGATGGCTACCAACAGCAGTGTAAAATGAAGATTAAATTTATAGTCTCTGAAGACTAAATATTTGGCTGTTAAGGAAGTTGAGGGTGGAGCATCTTGCAAAGATGTCTGTGAAATTTTGTTCGCTTAAAAGTAACACCCTGTTGGCATGGATGAAAACTGCTGAGTTTATAAAGAAAGGCTACACTGATGGTAACTGCACTCCCTTAAGGAAGAACCAGAAGACTGCTAAATTTAAAGACGTGGAGGAATCCATAGCAAAATGGTTCAATGAAACACGCATTGCACGTTCCACCTTGTCCATAGATCATGATATGATCATCAAAGAAGCGAAAGAATTTATAAAAACACTTAAGTGTGAACAACTTTGCTGCAACAAGTGATTGGTCCAGTCACTTTAAAGTTCGTTATAAAAGCGGATACAAAAGGATTTGTGGAGAATACGTGTACTGTTTAAACCATCTTGTTGACAGGTTCCCTTGGTAGCCTCAATATAATGGGAACAGACTAACCAAAATCTAGGACAATTTAAGAACATGTACTTGAAGTGTGTAAAAAACAACTATGCAACCATGTGCTAATGGCGACATTGAATATCATAATGATTTTCATATCAAGATGTAACTGATGCAATATTTTATTGTGGATTTTATTATACAACAGTAACCAAAATATAATTTGTCAATATACAAGTGTATTTCACATATGGTTTTGTCTTCATGTACTCAAAATTTCCATTGTTTTCTCAAAGTGTAAATGCTACTCACTGATGACAGGTCATCCCTTACTGACAAATTTAAATTGTATCTTTTCTCAGACACCACCACAGCTCCAACACTTATCTCAACATCCGCCTACATCGACAATATTTCCTAGGGCCCGAGGATGTCAACATAAATGGGTAGGACTGTACAAGTGAAATTAACCCAGTGCTGCACGGAACTCTTCTATAAATAACATAAAATCTTCAGGATAAACTTAACTATCTAAATTTGAAACATCTTACATTGTTGACACTCAAAATGACTCCCGTGGACGCACATCCTCGACTTATTTCCTCTATGGCTATGGCATAAGCCAAATAATCTAGTCCTGTTCCCCCTTCCTTCTCTGGTACATCAACACACAGCAGGCCTAACTGACCCAGCTTCTGCACCTGGTTTAAAAATGATCATGAATCATAATTAATAACGGATCATTAACATACTGTCACAAAGTAAAGGAAACTATTTGCTACGTTACAACATTATAGCTCACATCTGGAATCTGAATAATAATGCTACATTACAACATAATCGGTCACATCTGGAATCTGAATAATAATGCTACGTTACAACATTATCGGTCACATCTGGAATCTGAATAAAAATGCTACGTTACAACTAGTGTTGTTCCGATTATTGATTATAATCGATCATCAGTTGGTTGAGCTAATCAATAATATAATCGATTGTGAAACTCCATAATCGATTGTGTGCAAAGGGAGACTACTTTTATGTGTATGCAAAGCACAAAGGTTAATAAAACTTCCAGCTACTAAAGTTGACCTGAAATTTATTATTCCCTTCACAACTACAAATAAAAAAACTTATGATTCATAATTAGGAATATATAGTTATTATTACATGGTCAAGTTTTTAAATTGTTGAGTTAATAAATGTAAACACATTTTGTTGATTTGAGTGAGTTAAATTGCAACATCTTTTGTAGTATTTATAAACAATGACAAACAAGAAAATCATATCCTTCTATACTTTAAATTATAGACACATCACATATGAATGAAAGAATTTCGGGGGATTGTAGCGGTATTTCAGTTACATATGACTGATCAGCCCTAAAAAGTTGCGTTACTTTAACAAAGTTGTAGAACAAAAGTAACACAATGTAATATTATTGTCAAGTTAAAGAATACATGTCATTAAAAGAGATTACTCCTTTATAAACATATTGAACTCTTGATCAAAGATATAACAAACAAAAATTTTAATTTGCTCTTAGTAACCGATTATAATCGATGATCAGTTGGTTAAGGGGAACCGATTATCGATTATGAATTTCTGAGCGATTCCCATCACTAGTTACAACATTATAGCTCACATCTGGAATCTGAATAATAATGCTATGTTACAAAAGTATCGGTCACATCTGGAATCTGAATAATGCTACATTACAACATTATAGCTCACATCTGGAATCTGAAGAATAATGCTATGTTACAACATTATCGGTCACATCTGGAATCCAGATGTCAGTTTTTTAGAACCTAGAGAGGATGACCATTAGGGCATAACCGACTTTTGATCCGGAAATCAGATTCCACCGGATAGTATGAACTTCCGATCAATCGGAGTCGGACAAGGCAGGAACGACCGATTCAGATAATAAAAATAATAAAGTTGAATTTCTATAGCACCGTGTCTAACACTGTGTGTCATCCGATAGTGCGTTAATAAAGTTAAATAAGAAGTCAGAAAAGTCCAATATGGTCAACACAACCACGCTGTGAGACAATCTATTTGAACCAACGGGTGAAAACCAGAAATGAAGCCGGATATGGTAAAGCACTAAGTAACATGCTGGACACGGCAAAACCAGATACCAGAAACCTGGAAACGGAAGATGAAATTTTTTAGAAAAAAAAAATACGGATTTAGCATTTCCGATTAATCGAATCGTATCCGGAATCGGAAAAATTTCATGCCCAAAATCCGAAATCGGTAGAAAAATGCTAATCGGTTATGCCCTAATGACCATAATGGATAACATGTTCATTAAAAGTTTTATCAAACTCATAATGCATCTTATTAGCCTCTACATTCTTGTTCACAATCAATACAAAGTTGAATTAAGGTCCAATAAGAAAAAGTGATTTATGCACATTCAAGAACCTTGAATTCACTCAACAATTATGGCCATAGTAACAATAGACAAAAATTTCTCCTCATTAATTACCTGCATAGTTTCTCTTCATTTCTGCTGCCATTTTCCACCTATTAATAGTTTCATTGACAGGTTTCATATTATCTGCATTTTGTTTTGTTTTTTTTTACATTTGAAAAACTACATTCTATATACCAGTCAATCCAGATTATCTTGAAAGCTGGAGTAATTTACCATCTACCTGTGCAAATACTGAAAGCACCTATTCAATCTTTAATCCCAACAAATTTTAATTTTCCATAATTTCATCAATTTAGTTTGGGATATGGAATTTAAAAAATAATGAAATCATAATTCTTAAAATTAAAGATTTGTTGTCATCTATGCTCTCAGAAATTACCATCATCAATGTGTAAAGCAAATATACACTAAATAATTAAGAAACAAATTGTTGCTCTAAATTTAAGGAATATGTATAAACATACAAGTTTTTGTGGTATGTATTTGCAAACAATAAGAATTTTAAAAAAAAATTGCTTACAGCTTTAATTATTTACAGCTGTATTGAAGTTTTCATATTTTCCTTCAGAAACAATATATGAAAATTATTATCTCACAACTCCAAAGGATGAAATAGAAAAACTTGTACCAATTCATGAAAACTTTAATATGCTTCAAGCAGAATTTTAAAACTTTTCTCTTAATCTATTAATGACCATACTGACTATGGGAGTTGCATTGTGCACAATTTCCACAGGATTGCTGTTCCATGCATATCTTCAAATGCATGTGATAATTATGCATGGTCACATCTGTCAATGCAGTTATTTTGAATAATGCAAATGAAATTAAAAATAGCAATGAAAATGAGATATTCAGACACGGAAGATTCAAAAACAAGTTCAATCAAAACCTAAACATCTGATGTTTGAATGAATTACAACAAATTTATTTATTAAATTACCTGTTCTCTGGGATAAATGTGCTCCTTATCTAGTTTGCCTGCTATCGGAACTAGTTCATTATTAGCGAAATCTCGACAAGTCTTTTTCAGCATTTGATGAGTTTCTGGAAGGTTGACCAATCCAGACAGACATCTAAGCTGGTGTGTATGGCCTGTGAATAAAATAATGCATAACTTTCAATACTTTTTCATACAATAAATATAAATTAATACACAAAATATTAAACTAATTACCAGCAGTATTGAGAAAGTATGGATAGAATCCATTATAAGCATCTAGATGTTTAATTTATTTTGAGATTCTTCTCACCCTGGCATCATATCTGTTGTCAGACATGAAAAATCCATTTTCATCGACTCATCCATCTGATATCTCTTTATCAAATACAACCACTTTTCTTTAATTGCAATGCACAGGTCAAAAGTTACGTCTGATGTGTATCTGATTTTACATTGGACCCCTGAACTAGTTTGTGGGTTGGAGACGAGATATAGGAATACGCCTTGAAAATGCAGTTTGCATAAGCGGTTACGAACGAAGGGAGAAATATACTGAATGATGGTTGGTGTCAACAAATCAATTTTGTTTTTTAAAGCGTGGGCACATTTATTACAATGTAATTTATCTCTTACCCCAGACCAACAAATTGTTCTCCATCTTTTTTTTATTTTGACTAAAATAATTAAAAAAGGTGGAGAACAATTTGTTGATCAACACCCACCCCGAATAGTGGAGAACGTGCCCTAGGAGAACTCACCCTGGGAGAACTCATCCCAGGTGTCAGGAGAAGTCGCCCCATAGTGGTCGGAGAAGTGACCCCAAGGATAATATATAATAATTATGAGATTTCGCCACATGGTTGTCAAGGCTTTATTTATTGTTGTTTTTCTTCAATTTAGTAATTTATTAAATCTATAAAATTTGCAATTCTTTTCTCCACGTTGAATGAAAGACAATGGCATTGTGCTAATTCTTGTGGACATATGCACCTCTTTGATATAGTATTTTGTACCCCATAATTGTGATCTTTCCTCTGTGAGCAATATAATACCATTGTATTATGTCTGTATTTTAGTGAAACCATTTCAGTATTTCTAACTCAGGTTTGTTTCTATTGAAAAGAATACTCGCCGATATGATTTATATATTACTAAAATTAGAGGCCACGATTAAATTCCATTGAAAATAGCTAAATAATAAATCAACTGCTAACATTGAATGGTTGAATAATTTCGCATTTAATTTGTGTATTCGCGTAGAGTTATTATTGGTGTTAAACTATGTTGAAATACTAGATGAAAACTGCGGATCTCTATAATTTTATATATGAAAGCGATGATTATTCATAGTAGTTTCTCTTAAAGAAAGAGCACCGGTGTATGTTACATTTAGATGACGAAAATGTTCTTTTTTCTTTTCCTTTTCTGTCTGTTTAGTACTAATAAAAGAAAATCTTGCAAATTCTTGGGTCTTCTTTAAGCGATAATTGATTTATTTTTGTTAAGTGTTTTTACGCTGGTAAATTGATAAATTTATTTGATAAATTTAGGAGACTAAAATTTATTAATTATACAACATAGATTAGATAATGAAGGATTCGATTCTATTTTGAAAGTAATTACATCTCTATCTCTCTAATATTACTGGCTTTGTTCAGCGCAGAATCAATTGTATGTGTAGGATAATTTCTTTTTTGTAAATATGTTTGGAATTTATTCAACGAATTTTGACAGTCATCTGAAATAATACGTCGGTATATTTTCGACTGGCTATGTGGTATACCATTTTTAAATGACGTGAGATGACATGAAGATTATTGACATATTGGTGGAAGATAGTTTCGTTGATATGAATATTTGCAGAGATAGTGTTATCAGTATTTTATATCACATTTACATCTGAAAATGAAACATGCATACTAGATGTAGTATAAGTAAATTGAATTGTCGGGTGAAAATGATCTAGGCGATCAATACAATTTTACAGTTCTTCGGTTGACTGCTTCCAGATATAAATGTCATCGAAAAATCTGAACCAAAGAGATGGATTCAACTTTTTGTTTTGAAGAAATTCCCTTTCAAATTTACCCATGAGAGGAAAATGTATGAAGGAGCCATATTAATACACATTGCCGTACCCATTATATATATGTATTTCGTATTATTAAATTGAAAATAATAATTTTCCAAGATAAGTTTTAACATTATACAAATATCTTCACAAGATAGTGGGCTATTATTAGGATTGTAATCAAAAAATATGTACACGCTTCAATACCAACTGCATGCGGAAAGTTGGTATATAGTGATGTTACATCTAATAATACCAGGATTGAAATTAACAGATATTTGTGGAATAGACTTAAACCTTTTAATGAAAAGTTGTTGTATCTTCAATATATGATTTCATTATGAGTTTTGGGTAATATGTAGAATTGAGGTGTACGCATGTTAAGAGGGAAAGTATCAAATTCTTCATATACGGAATTATTGTTTTTGCCATCTCATTAAAGCATGTTGAAATTTTTTATTTAATTTCTGTTGACGGATCTTCACCAATATGTGTGTAGTAGTTTTCATCATTTAATTGATGTTCAACTTATTTAAAATAATCTTCTTGATTCATAATAATAATAGTGTTTGACTAATCATCATTTGTAATCACTATACTGTCTTCATTCATTAGATAATATAAAGACTGAATTTCGTCTTAGAAACATTACTATGATATTGCTTTTATGATTACCAGTTAATATCTCTTTTGTGATCGCGTATAAATCTAAAAATGAATCACGTAAAAGATGTTTTAATTCTGCCATGAAAAGTTTATCTGGGTTTTGGGGCGACTTCTCCAGACGAAGTGGGGCGACTTCTCCAACCAATCTGGGGCGACTTCTCCACATACGTTGGGGCGAGTTCTCCATGGGTCGAGTTCTCTGCATACCCCCACACCAACCATCGTTATAAAATATGACCTTGTAACATTTGGCTTTATTATGAATACTATCCATTCTGACTCGATAAATCAGCATGAAATAAATTCCATATTGAGAGAACTACATATTTTTTCTAAAAAGTAGACAAAAAAACTCAAATTACATGGAGTAATGTGCACTTTGCATTTAGTTAGTCTTGACAATTGTCGCAGGGCTGCCATTTTTGTCGATTATCGTGTAAAGTGCAGACTGCTTAACACTAAAGTCTGTATAATAAAAGTAATAATTAGGAAACCAGACTACATCACTCAATCGGGCTTTTTCGATGCTATCCCGTATAAATTTTAACGCGTCCTCCATTTTTGTAACACGGATGGCAGAACAGTAGGGATTATAAACAATTTCGGTAGTACATTCTTCTCTAGAATAGAAAGTAAAATAGAACAGAAAATTGTTTTATAACGGCATTATTTGTATTTAGTCTTCATACAGAAGCTGAAAGTCAATAAATGACTCTTATTTAAATGTGTGGTTAAAAAGTCGATTAAAGCACAGGAGTCTGAAGTTTTATCAATGAAGTACGGTGAAATGTCTGACAAAATGAAATACCCTTATCAGTAATATATATATATATATATATATATATATATATATATATATATATATATATATATATATATATATATATATATATATATATATATATGATTAAAGTAAGAAGAAAGCAAACGGTAATATCATAAACTTTGGAATAAAATGCTATAGCTGTTTGGAATTGATCATTCGTTTAGCATGTAAGAAAGTCTCTGCATGAAAGCTTTAAGATAACTGTTCATGAAACGGTTTGGTCGGAAGTTTACGACTCAACATTACTAGCTGACATTCTTGCAAAAAGTTGTCCTATTACAATTTCAGCTTCAGTCCCTCAGCAATTCATTTCTGCAGTGACATGAAACTAATAAACTTGTAAAAAAGAAGAAGACCCCCCCCCCCAAAAAAAAAGAACAAGCAACCAAGCATGCGTCATCTGAGATATGATCATAATGGTTACACAAGCAAATCTATATACATGTATCCATCCATTCAAAAATAAGATGACACTGTATGCAGATGCTAATTAAAGATATGTTTTAGGTTTCATTTAAGTAGAGATGGTCAAGCTATTCAACTGTATTGCACCCATGTTAATAAATGAAAGTTAAAATATCAATCTTATTGCCATATTGTCTACCTTCAAGCAGATATATATTAAATGCTGTACATTGATGGATGACAGGTTAAAAAAGGTCAGCATCATATAAATAATTTTCTTGATGAAAGGAAACCACAGAAGCATCAAGTAAAGAATTTTACACACTTTCTATGATTTTAGCATTAGAATCACCTGCCAAAATTTCTTTGGGAGCATAGTGCCTCAAACGGTTTGAAATTTTAGCTTTGAGACCAAGCGGGTGACACATATCAAACCAAGGGATTTGGTTTGGCTCATTGTTTTAGGGTATAGCAACACAAGTATCTTATTTATTGCAGAGGCACTTTGAAAGTGTTTTGCCCACAGACACACCACAGTAGATGATTCAAGCGTTTTGTCTCTCGTAAAATCGCTAAATTGATCAATATTTTCCTCCGCCACAAGAAAAACGTAACTGGGTTCTTCCCCTAACCTCCACACTTCTGACATGGCTGTTGTCCAGTATTGCCAAGATGTACACTAGCCACTTCATATCCGCAGCACTCTCCATGACAATGTTTTCCACGTGGTGTCACTGATTTGATCTTGAGCTATGGACAACTATTTTTTTGCCTGATGCATATTATATTATTGAATAAAGTCCAATTGAAGAAAACACTTCTCTTACATATAAAAATGATTAATTCTACTGTTGCAAAGCAGATGTGAAAATATTAGTATAGTCTAGCTTGGATAAAAAAGGAATTTCAAAGGTCGAAAATTGTACAAGAAAAATTATTAAACGAGATATATCGTTATTAAAAGCGAATGCGATTAACAAAAATAGAACCAGTGAAGAAATAAGTTTTTAAACGAGAACGAAAATGACAAGCTGTCTGCGATTGAGTTGGAACACATCACCAAAACTGATTTGTATAGATTACCCGAGAAGTAAGAAAAAATTACCATTTTAGTTACATTTGCATGATTTTATCAAAATGGTGTACAACGAATTTATCAACTATGGGGACAATGGGAAATTCAGTCAAAAACAGCTTGGGACACTATGGGGACAAAAGGTCGTGGGACACTATGGGTACAAGGGAAATTTAACATGGTGGGACTGTATAGGGACAAGGGAAATTTAACATAGTGGGACTGTATAGGGACAAGGGAAATGTAACATGGTGGGACTGTATAGGGACAAGGGATTATTGAACATGGGAAATATGATTTGTATTTGTATAGGGGACTGTCTAGTGACAAGGGGAAAATGGAGGCAAAGAAAGCTAATATCTTTTCGAGGCCTATAAGTGGCCCTGAAAAGGGCCTTTGGATACTTCTTCTTCTTTTATTTTCTGCCATTGTTCCACCACCTTTTGATTTTACCAATGATTCCCGTTTTCTTTTTCTTTTTGTCCTTGGGAATCCTGTCAGGATGTCCCATAGCTCTAAACTTCTCTTGTATCTTTATCCGATTGTTATTTAATCTTTCAAAGTCCTCTTTCTTTTTTTGGTTTTCATTGTCCTTTCTTTCCTTTCTCTCCTTACTCCAGTTATCTTTTATCTTCTTCACTTCTTCTAATAGCTCCTTTCTCATCAGTTCTTCAGCTTTCTTGAGCGGGTCCAAACCATTTTGGACATGAGGGTACTCTGTCAAGATATTATCCAAAAAGCACTTGACGTTCTCAACAATATCTATCACTTGTTTCAATGTCCCCACTCTAACATAGGGTGGGTTAATGTAGCCTCGTAACTTTTTGGCTTCTTCTTCTAGCATTCCTTCTAAGAGATCCCTGGCTATTTTCAGTCTTTTTGCAAAGTCCAGACTGTTCGTAAACTTCCATTTATTATGTAGTTTTTCCACTTCATATTCCCCGTCTAATATCAAGAAATAGCTGTGTCTTAAATTGTTGAATAAAGTTGATGCTTTTGCCATCTTCTAGGGTTATTCCGTGGAATGGCTCTAATGTCAGCCACTTGAGTATATATATATATCTTAAGCACGGACGAGAAGGAAAACACCCCTTACACTCACTTTTCATATTATATACTATTCACAAACCATATTATTTACTATCCAAAATCACACCATATACTAACCACACACACGGGAAGCAGCCAAAACAAACCATATTATTTACTATCCAAAATCACACCATATACTAACCACACACACGGGGAAGCAGCCAAAACAAACCATATCATTTACTATCCAAAATCACACCATATACTAACCACACACACGGGGAAGCAGCCAAAACAAACCATATCATTTACAATCCAAAATCACACCATTTACTAATCACACACACGGGAAGCAGCCAAAACAAACCATATCATTTACAATCCAAAATCACACCATTTACTAACCACACACACGGGAAGCAGCGAAAACAAACCATATCATTTACTATCCAAAATCACACCATTTACTAACCACACACACGGGAAGCAGCGAAAACAAACCATATCATTTACTATCCAAAATCACACCATTTACTAACCACACACATGGGAAGCAGCCAAAACAAACCATATGATTTTTACTATCCAAAATCACACCATTTACTAATCACACACACGGGAAGCGGCCAGAACAAACCATATCATTTACTATCCAAAATCACGCCATTTACTAACCACACACACACACAGAGTAAAGAGTCAGTGTTTATAATTACACTACTCCTCTCTCATTCCCATTGGCAATTTGAACATTCTCTTTTCTAGGTATTTTGTTAGCCCGGAGAAGGGCTGGTTTTTAACTTCAAAATACACCTGGTTAATGCTGACACCTCCCAGGTCTAGCCCCGCACACACATCTCCTGCTCCAATTGTTCTCCCAATTCACTCTTGTGATTGGGAGTGAAGAGGAAGCTTGAGTGGCTTCACTATCCCAATCTTCCGTTTGAGGGATAGTGAAAGTCTCTTCATTTCTTCCTCTATTCCGCAACCGTGGATGAGGCTGTGGTTGTTGCGGCTGAGACTGGTTGTTGCGGCTGGGGCTGTGCCTGTTGTTGACAAGCTGGTTTCTGGTGGTGAAGGCATCCTCACCACAGGTGTGACTTTACTAGTTTGTCTCATCATGCGGTGAGGCAAGATTGGTCTTCTCTTCTCCTCCTCTTCTTTCTTTTTTCTTTCCTCTTCTTTTTCAATCTTGGTCTGTTCTTCTATGGCCTCCATAGCCAGCTTGTCCAGGAGACGTCTAGCATTCTCCAGGTGCATTTGAAGTTCCCTCAATTTTTGTAGTCTACTCATCTTCTTCTTTGGTTTGATACGCCAACGATAGGTAGCCAGACTGACGAGTGCTTCTTTATATATATATATAGTACAAGCTCGGACGTGATGGAAAACACCCCCTACGATCCAAAAACTTACATTATCACTATCATCACCAAAACACGCGGACGTGATGGAAAACACCCCTTACGTTCCAAAAACTTACATTATCCCTATCATCACCAAAACACGCGGACTTAAAAGAAAACACTCGCTCACTTTTTTACTTTACTGATATAAATTATAAATTTAACAAGCTATTTTTGAAAAATACGTTGTGCTTATAGACGCACTTCAAACAAAACTAAAAAGAGACAGTGTTTATAGACTCACTTCTATTTTTCTAACTTCCTCACATACCATTAGCAAATTGAATGATTAATTCTTTTCGAGAATATTGGGTAGCCCTGAAAAGGGCTGTTTTTTGTGTGTATGAGGAGGGATGACAATCTTTTATCGTCTAAGATTGCGTCCACTTCTGGCAACAGGATAGGGCCTGCTTCTTCGGAAAGAGAAAGAGAACTCTTTCGTGTCCACACGACAGTCGACAAAACTTCTGTCTGGTTCCTGCTGTTATTGTTGCTGCTGCTGTTCTTTCTGCTCTCTCTGCTGCATCTGAAGTCTATACTTCTCAGTCCATTCTTCTTTGTCTTTTCGAATTTCCTCTCTGAAGAGTTCTTCTATGAGGTCTTCCGTTACTTGTAGCATTCTAACATTCTCTATCTCTTCAGGCTTTGGCATCAGATGGTATCTGATACGATGCAGAGTGACGTAAGCTTCGTTCATCTTAGCTAGTCTTGAGCACATCTTCGTAGAAGGATGAGTCAAACAATGGATGGCCAGACTGGAGACTACCCCTGCTTTATATGGTTCAAGCGCGGACGTGATGGAAAACACCCCTCTACGGTTTAGGGTTCGAAACGTTTGGATAGTTTGATGTGAGGGATAGAAAGAAGTCAAAGAGCATTTATATGAATACAAATGTAAAACAAATGACAGACGCATTGGTTTCAAAACACAACATTTTTATTAAAAAAACAAACATTTTTTCAAATAACGAACATTTTTTTCAAATAGCAAACATTTTCTCTTCAATAACACCAATACATTATCTTTGACCTGGTTGACAACGTTGTGAATTAAATTGAGATTTCCACTGTTGGAAGTCATTGGGCCATTGATGTACACTACGTTTCCTAGCTAAAGACAACAGATAGCCATAATGATCACAAAACCATCGATCTACTTTGTCATCGTTTCGAGACGAATGACGATCAAAAGAACTCGCTAAATGTTCTAAAGAATATCCAAGACTGCGATGATGCAGATAATAGACACAATATTGTCCACACACCATAGAATCTGTGCCTCATAATTTCACATTATTGAATCGTGTCGTCTGGGCATTTCTTCTCATAAAGTCAATGATATCATTTTCCAACGGGGGTAATCCATACGAATCAAAATACTCCACACAACCCTCTTGAGGAAAGTAGACAGCTACCCAGTGAGTTCCTGGAAGATGACTGTCATCTGTGTTGATGACATAAGCTTGATTCTCTTGAGGTTTGCGATGAGGTAGTTCATCTTTAGCATACATGACAGGATTCCAAGAAGCAGTGTACGAACTACGGTTCAAAAGATAATAAAGTTCCCAGGTATCCATTTTTTGTTATGTAGCCTTGTTTTTTTCCTTTCTTCACAGGTGATGATAAGTCATCAATTCAATCCAGACTTTTTGCTTGAAAAGGTCTGTCAAGTAACTGTTGGTTTGCTTCGTCTCCTTACTCTTGGCCAAGAGAGCTTCGATGCGATCAATTTCTCAAGCAAACAATGGAGGAGAGGAATGATCACGTAAGCCTTTATACCACTGATGTAACACGGCTTCTTCTGAGATGAGACTATAAGCTTCGTTCAGATAATCGTCCAATTTTTCTTCTTGACTCAGCATCATACATTTATCATGTTGAATTTGACTGGGATGATCGATTTGACATCCATAACAATCTTTTTTAATCATGTCCCTCATTTTATCTTCCAAGTGTTTGGCAAAACAGGTGACTAACTGTTGTTCCTGTTCTGACCATCTGGACTGCATGATCACTACTTCTTCTTTTTGGTCTTGGTTGTCTGCTTTCTCTGTAACCTCCCATTCCATTTCCATGGATTCTCCACTATTCAAAGAGGGACAAGAGTTTTCCATAGTGTCTAATAGTCTAGAATTACTTCTCTCAAACTGTTGATTTCTATGGTATTATCGTATTCAGCATAAGAATGACATTCACCGTGTCGGCAAGAGCTCCTGCAAACTGAAGTTCCACATGCAGTTGTCCAGATTTTATAGGGTGGAAATGTATCTCGACGCTGCCTTGGTCTGGAGTGAAATCAAAAGCCCACAACGTGTAACCTCCTGCATAATTGTCGTAGGAAATACCGTGACTGGTGTTGGTTCCTAACTGTCCTGTGGCTTCGTACAGTGACAAGTAAGACCTCAAGTAATTCTTCTGGGCAAAGTTGGGTTCAAAGGGTCGGGTACACAAAGTTTTGCCATCGCGACTGACTTCGATTTTGGATACTCCGTAGTGCTTAAACTGGAAAGGATTGTGATCGTGGGCACCGTTGAGAGCTGCATTGCTGACGATACCAATGAATAAACGTTTGGGTAACTGTCCTTGGAACAGATGATCTTCGATCTTAGATCGGAGTCCAGCGGCAATGGTGAAAGTTTTTACTTCCACGCGTCGTATCGGATACTTGGCTGTCGTTCTGCTCAAAGTGTGACTGATATCATTTCCCACTTTAGGTAACACTTCCACACGATGCACGTATAACCTGGCTTCTTGGATAATGGTTTTGTGTTCGTTGGCATGAGCCATCAAATGGAAAGCAGCACTGCTACAATTCAGACTCAAGCGAATATCCACTCCATTCAGCAAATACTTCTCTTGAAACCACATGTCCAAATGCAAACGATCGAACAGTTCTAAGCTACGGCCTTGCAGAATTTTCTTTCGACAGTCGTTAAAACCTACATTGTGAGGATTGGCAGGAGTGCCATCAGCAGCTGCTGCTATGGACAAGTCTGTGTCGTTAAACGTATTCTCACCTGCTGTGTCAGGTTTCCATACCACGCAAGCATCTAAATGAGTGTTCTTGGCTTCTTTTCCGTATGTCAAGAGATTTTCGAGGTACGCTCGGTAAGGGTAAGTATCCATGCTACTGCTGACCAATTTGTTATTCATGTACAAATCCACTTTGCTGAACAATGAATGCATGAAATTGTTGACGGGAGCTACTCTATCAATAGCTCCTGGATTGGCGCTGTCCGTCGATTTAATCACTTTCACTTTCAAATGCAAGTAACTGTTGTTGAGATCGATGTAAACTTCGGGTTGTCCTTTGATTTCAAACTCGATGGGAGCTGAATCCGTCAAAGAGTAGACGGGATGAAATTCAACCCATTGGGCTTCTTGCATGGTCATCATCGTGGGTGGCATGGCAAAGAGATCTAGTTCCGACTTGGAACAGGCACAAGATTCTTGGTGCATCATTTTTTCTCTTAGTCTCTATGTTTTTTTTTACACTTTTAATAATCAAAAATGTCTAAGTCTCGAGCGGTTCTTTTTTTCTTTGTCTTTCTAACTTTAGAGGTACGGAGACTTTTGAAAGGGTGGCCTTCGTCGATGCTTTCTGCCTTGTCCTTGCTGTGTCCTCAGGGAAGCAGGAATGCTAGACTCGGTACCGTTCAGGGCATTTATAGGAGTTTCTCGTCGACTCAAAATCTTTTTACCCGTTTGAAGCAAGACATTTTTGCCTGCTCTCAAAAAAGCTTCTTTAGGGTTTTGTTGGTCAATGAGAAAATTGTGGAGAAAATCTTTGCCGTGAGTCAATGCGGCATCTTTTAAGGCGTACAATCCTCGTGTCACCATCGGTTTTAAAACAGGGACCACGGAACGAAAGGCTGATTTAAACATCTCCTAAACCATGTCCTCGTTGTCGAGTGACTCCTTGGTACACAGGATAAATCACTTTTTCAGTTGTTCGATAATCGTTTTTGAAAATGGAGTTTCACTGTGACTTTCCCTTTGGTAAATGGAATATTTTGTCCTAGTTCTCCTTTTATAGTAATGTTGACACTGTCGAAATACGACTTACTGACGGGCAAATAATGAGGATGTACAAATTCCCGGTGAACATGATAGGTATTTCCACCTTCCTCGTCAGCGGCGACAGAATCCACTTTGAAAGGAATGACACGCAGTAACGGTACAGAGGTGTGTCCTACCACGTTGTACTCCACCACATCGGAGTACACAAACATCAAGTTGAGTCCTTGGTTCATTTCTACAGGGAATCGAAAATATTTTGCAAAATCCGAGTTACTGGTTATGGATGGTATTTCATTTTTCTTGACCACCATCTTTGTGTCTCCGCCTAAGATATCATACAATTCAGGACAAAAGGTAATGGCCATCATTTTATCCTCCGAAAATTTCATCATGAGGCGACGAGCCACTTTCTGGTACTCAAAGATAACACTTTGTTTGGTGATCTCCATGGCTTTACCAAACACAACATTGAACCTGGTAGCAAGTGTAGTCACTAAATGTTGACCACTAAAATAATAGCCTGCAGGAATGGTGAACACATAGGTGGACCGATTAGTTTTGGGGTGCTGTGGGCTAGTGTGGCCTCGTGCGTCTAAGGCTTTTTGCAATTTCTCGTCAAACACTTCTACTGTAAAAGTGTTTTGACTTTCGACGATGTTTTTGATTTGTGTCGGGTGTATCATTTCCACTAAAGCCACTTCCCAATGAGCATCTTCATCCAAATGGATGGCTTGAGGTAATTTAGCCGTGTAACAGCACCACGTGTTGTTAGGAAACACCTCCATGGAACTGTCACTGGGTAACATTAAGTAAAATTGGTTAATAGTGTTGTTCATAATTTAAACGTTCTTCTGTCCGAGGAGTCACTCGAGGTTAAAGGAGTGTCTAAAAGAGGATTGTGATTGGAAGGGTGACTGTCAGGAGAATGACTAACGTTGGACGCAAGACTCCCAATATTGTTACTGTTGTTCCCGTTGTAAGAGTATTTCAGGGAAGGATTGGGAAGAAGATACCCGATGCAACTGCTGAGTAAAATGGTCCACAATTGTTTGTCTCCTTGTTACAAACTCAAATTAGCAATGGTTGCACCGATAACACAATATACCACAAAGATCTGACACAAAAAGACGATTTGCGTTTTAGGGACACGTTCTCTACACCACACCCACAAGGGTTGCTTTTGTAAATCTTGCAGAGATGAAGTGGGTGAAGGAGTAGTCACTGTGGTTGCTGAAACTGTATTGAAGGGCATGATGGTCACTTCTTTTTATAGTCGATGACTTGCGAAGCGTCAATCCAAGACTCAAAACTAGGAGGATATCCTTTCCAACGTACTTTGACTTCTTTGACACGACGTTTTCCTACTTAACGGGTTCTTCGTTCGAGAATGCTTTCAATGTCGTACACGTCGTCTTCTTTTTTGGTGACACGTTGTAACTCAGGCAAGTAAACCGTTCCTTTTAATACTTCTCCGTTCATGTCTTCCAATTTATAGACGGTAGGATGACGATCACGCTCTCGTCTAGTAACACGAAACAATTCGGTGGTCCAGTTGGGTAAGTAACCTTTGTCGAAAGTGCGTTTGGTTTTGCCAATGCGTACCCAATTTCCAGGGATTAACACTTCTCCACCTTTCTTGGGGACAGCCATCGTCCTGGACGTACCAAACAGGCGCTCAAAAACAGTCACTTCGTTGTCAGGTGCCACATCTTGTCGGGCACGTCCAATGCTTCTATGGTAAGATTGATTGTAGGCTTAGACTAAGTGCGGTAAGACGTCGATGTACTTGAGAGTGTGTTGATGCGTAAAATATTTCCACATGCACTCTTTCAAGGTACGTTGAAAACGTTCCACGATACTGGCTATGGTTTCATGATTTTCGGTGGTGAAAAAATGAATGTCACGTTTCTTTAATTCTCGTTGGAAAGCTTGGTTCAGAAATTCGGTGCCTTTGTCGGTTTGCCAACGAAGAGGGTGACGACCACTTTGTTTCAACACCAGTTGCAAAGCTCGTACTAACTCTCCGCTCGATTTGGATGTCAATGGTACGACCCAGGCAAATTTAGAAAAGACGTCGATGACACAAAACAAATATTTGTAGCCGCGATTGTAGGTGGCTAAATGAGAGACATCGGCTAAATCGGCTTGCCATTGACGATCGATGCCTTCCACTTGAGTGCGACTTCTGTGAAATTTTCGTCGAATGGGTTTGTGTAAAGTGTACGTCGCTTGTTCTTGTAACCATCGTTGTACTGCAGGTAAACGGAGCTTTTTCAGGCGAGTTTTTGCAGCACGATACAATTTCTGAATACCTCCGTAACCTACAGGGTGAGCTGGATCGTAGTAAATGCTGGCTAATACCTTCTCCATGGTTTTGTTAATAAGTTACCCACTCATCGAGGATACTGCTTTGGGTGGGACGAAATGGGGGTTGTTTGGAAACGGTGTTACGTGTCCGATGTGCCACAGGAGTCGACGTCGAGGGTACTGGTAGTGGTGGTGGTGGAGGTGGTAATGAGATAGCTTTGGTCTTCTTTTCTTTCCTCACTTCTGGTTTCCTTTCTTTCTTTTTCACATCTGTCGAAGGAGGAGTGTCCATCATCTTTTTAACCCAAGTTTTGAGTTCTTCTCGTTGGGGAGTGGGGGAAGGGGTCAACAAGGAAGCGGCAATCTTACTCGGAATCGGAGTGGTAGTGGGTGTTTGAAAGAGATCATGGGGTTCTTCTTCCTTGGGTAATGGTGGGGTGACGTCTGTTTTGGCCACTGTAGATGGTGAGAGCGACGGACTATTTATCAGAGCCTTCAAATCGGATAGTGTGGGTAGAACTGTTTGTTCCATAGCTTTTCGATGAAAGAGTTGTAGTCGTTGCAAGAGCTGACCATACTTTTGCGATTTTTCGGTTTCGTTCAAATCGTGGCGATGCATCAAGGATTGCAATTCGTGTTGTAATTGGGACATCTCGGTCAAATTAGGATTGTGTGGTAAATGGGGGGGGGGTACGTTGTTCTTGCCAACGATGGTATTCCATCCATCGTTTGTAAGGGACTAAAGTTAGTTTTCGTCCTTCCATGGGCTTCCAAAGGTAACGTCTGAGTGCTCCATGGGTCCCTTTTATCTTCTGGAAGGATCACATTTGGGAGATCCCTCGTGCCATCCCTTGTACCAAACCTGGCAAAATACTCGCGCCGGCTTTCGCTAATTCTGTCAACACAGAAAGAAAAAAGGGTAAAAATCCTCCACGTTGCACCAACATCTTTTTCTTTTGACGGACGGGTATTTTCTTTTGGAGCATTTGACAAAGAACGTGTCGATGTTTGGCTAAGCATTTTTTCTGGCGTGGAGACAAAGGTATCGTGCCTTTCAAGACATTCAAACAACATCCGCACACGGTATCGATGACATCTTTGGAAGAAGTTTTAATGATTTGTTTTCGCATGGGTGGAGAGGCTTTGGACAGGACAGACAACATGTCTCCGTGTTTGACTAGACGAGGAGGTAGTCCTTCCTTTTCTTTCCCTTGGGGAGTGAATAAGAATGTTTTGTGCGAGGTGACATCTTTGCTTGTTCGTTCCACAATGCCTCTGACGTCAATGACTTGGAACACACACCCTTTTATCTTTTTTTACAAGTTGGTCCATGTATTGATTTAATTGTGGAAACAATTTATGATAAGGAATAAAAACAAGTTCTCCGCGTTGCACCAACATCTTTTTCTTTTGACGGACGGGTATTTTCTTTCGTGCCCTTTGACGACGAACGTGTCGATGTTTGGCTAAACAAGGACGTAGTCCTTTCCTTTCCTTTTCTTTCCTTTGTGGGATAAATAAGAATGTTTTCTGCGAGGTGATATCTTTACTTGTTCGTTCCACAATACCACTAACGTCAATGATTTGGTACACACCCTCTTTTATCTACTAGCGCTTCGTCAAAAAGGTGACGATGTGTTTCCCAAAATTGCCAAAGGATCCTCCTTTTTGGTGACTCTTCTTTTTCTTTAAAGGATTACGACTTTGGAAGGGATGACGTCGATGTTTGGTTTTTAAGCCTTTTGTGGGATGACGAGATTGTCTTTTTCCTGTTCCATTTTGGACAGCAGAACGACGAGAGTTGTGGTGTGCACGTTTTTGAGGAGGCATCCTTGAGTGTTCAGCAGTAGCACATAAAATACTGATTCCCGTTGTTGTCCTCAAGTCATATTTTTATACTGGAATGCGACGCCACTGATTATCTTTGCGTCGTATCAACTTCATGACAGGTAACACACGTTGTGAAGGGGTTCGTAACGGACTCAATCGGGACAGTTCTTGTTTGGACAAATCCAGTAAACTCTTTAACATGCCAGATCTTTCTTGGACTTTGACTTTGGGGGCAGGTACTTTGTGAGCATCTGCTACTGCCGCTAATGTGGACGAGGGTGTCACCGGTGGAGGAGACGTTTTGGGAGACGCAGATTTCCAATGTTTCATCAAATTAGGAAGAACGTGTGTCAAATTGGATTTGGCTGGCATCACCCGCAACGCAGAAGTGGAAGCTCCTGAGGCTACTGGAAACGCGGTCCCGGCCAAACGTTCTTGTAGATCTTCTCTTGCAGGTCGTGGTTTATGAAGATAAGGTTGCGTTCTGGCCGAAGTGCCTTTTTTGCGGGTGACCGCTTTTTTCTGTGGACTTTGCTTTTTCTGTGTTTTGGTCTTGGCACCATTGTTCTTTTTCTTAGGGGTTCGTTTGGCGTTTTTTTCTTGGGGTGAACTTTGGGAGTATTGGGATCCCATTTTAAAAGGGAACGAATGATGACACCTCCTAGAGAAACACTACCTCCAGGTTTCAATATGATTTGCTTTTTGGTTTGAGTGTCGATGCGAGGATCGGCCAGTTGCTTCAAGGCTACTTTGTTTCTGTCAAAAAAGCGTTTGGTTTGATGTGGAATGTGAATGATGCCTTGCAGTATTTGACGTGCTGTCACCGTAAACCATCGTAAGACTTCTTTGAGACTGGCTTCTAAGACGTGAGCACGTATTTGTGGATTTTTTTCGCGACTGATACCATACAAGGCACGAATCAATTTGATGGGAAGATAAGACTGAAGGGACGTCATGTTGACAATGTATGAGACAAGGTCAAAGTGACCAAGGTTTTTATAGATTTTTTAGTGGTTCATATTGTTATGTCGACGACGAGGACGTGTACACGACAGGTCCTCCGTCTTGACACCAGTCGTGAAACAAATCGGTACGAAATCGCAAATAATCGGGGGTGGTGGGTTTTAAATCGACGAGTAAATAGGCGTGTGGCGTTTGAGTGGCATCATCGTCCGCATGAGTCAGCCAAGGTGTTCCTAACTGTTTGGCTAAGACTTGCACTTGTGATTTATCTCGAGGACTTTTAAACAAGACCACGTAATGATCATTGAGACTAATGGTACGATGGGCTTTACTTTGTTGAAATAAATTTTGTGTAATGTAAATGACACTGGCATTACGATGATGCCCTTTACGCGTAATTCATTCATTCATTCACTGCCCGTCACTCCTATCAGGGTATGGGCCGCCAACTACAGATCTCCAGAGTCTCTTTACGCGTAAACCACAGTTTAATTTGTTCTTCGTCTTCTCCTAACATGTCGTCAAAAATGACACAATGAGTTTGACTAGAACAGACACGATCCTCTCGTCTTCTCTAGGAATACCTTCCACAAACACAATGGAATCACCTTGACTTTCTTGCAAAAGGCTGTATGCCGATTGCCACTCTTTGTAACACCACACGATGCGTTGAGGTGGACGATCGATCAAATGATGTTTATGTTCGATCAAACGTTTGACAAATTCGATTTTGCCTGAACCGCTCGGCCCAGCAATTAACATGTTAAAAGGATGACGAAGGTACAAGGCTTCCCAACTAGCATGATCTAAGTGTTCGTCAATGACTTTGAATGTGCAGTAGGAACGAGTAGTAGAAATAGCAGAGTGAGCCATAGTAGTGTAGGGTATGACACTATTGACACAAAAACAGACAAGACAAGAGGTTTTTATACTTTTTTCAGGACACGTTTATTTCAATGCATGTTTAAATGAGAACAACACGAAAGACAAAAATACATAAAAGCCAAATGGATAAATACAAGAATAAAATACACATGGAAACGATCAAAGTGGCATATAAACAAGTCACTGTACAACATTGTTTGGGTAACGAAGGTGTCCTAGAGGTAGTGTGCAATGTTTTTATAGTCTCTGCATGGGGTACAGTCATATACGTGTCCTCTCGAAAGGGTCTTTGTGGGGGAATGTCCATGACAGTTCTGTCTTGAACAAAGGGATTGTCCTCAGTGACAGATTCTTTTTCTTCTTCTTCTGGAACTGTCACTAACACAGGTTTAAAAGTGACTTTTTCACTCGACGATGGATTTTACGAATACAACGCTTGGGCATAATGGGATGCTTCGTTTGTCCAAACCTCAAAATCCCAACTTTTTCAGTCACGTACATCTGTCAAATGAGGGTGTAAATCACAAGCTACACACACATCTTCGTACACCGCTTCCGTACGTAAAAGTTGACGAATCTATTTTTCCTGTAGAGGTCGAGACGTATCCAGATGAAAGCGTAAGGCTTTTAACAGAATGAGTCTCTCGTGGACATTTAAAGGAGTCAACATACTGTCTTTTCTGGTAGGTAGTGTTCGTAAAGTGTCCATAAGGAATCGACAGGTAAACGAAATCCTAGAAAGCAAGTCACTAAAACACACACTACACGTCGACCCCAATTCATGGGGCACATTTCTTGCAATAAGTGTTCGTAATCCTTTACCGTGTGAATCTTCTCATTGATATCCTTCCACGGAATCTGTTTGATCACAAGTGATAAAGGTTGTGGCATGGTCGTTCTATTTTATACTTTTTAGGTCGAAGACCATCAGTGTATATTCTGCACAGAATAAAATCTCCTCCAAAAGCGAAAGTGATTAATATAACGTGTAATTTCGTCCCACTGCCATTCAGGGTAACGGTTAAGAAAGATAAAAAATCTTCAGATGTAAACGTACCAAATTCGAAACAGTGGAAAAAGACACCCTTGATCCAGAGAAATCTGACACGTTGGTTAATTTTTGTCACTTTCCTCTTGTGAATTTCACGACACAAAAGTTCTACAGTCACCCATTGAGATTTTTCTTTAGCAAGGCCATGCCAAACGTCCTTGTAGATCTTCTTTTGCAATTCGTGTGGTAATCCTTGAATATTATGTTTTAGAGAGGGCTTATATACAGGTCTAGGTTTGTTACACGACATGGAGCAGTATTGTCACTTTCAATCACTAGGTCCTACTAAAGGTAGGTATTGACAATTCGGTGACCATCGAGCATGTTCCAGGTAAGCGGAATCTTTCTTTTCCCACTCGTAAATGGACACACCACAACTAAAGCACTTGACTTTATCCCCTTCGCCCAAGTAGAAAAATCCGGCTCTGGCTAATTCTTCAGGAGTTGGTCCAGGCATATATTTTGGCCATTTATCTTTGAAGGTTTGGAATCGACTTTTAAAGTGACAGTATTCAGGCAAACTCGTAGGGAACGAATATTCGACTCTCCTCACTTCAGTTCGATGCAGGTACGCTGAAATTCCTAGGAGTCCACGATTACGTGTGGCACCGCTTTCGCATCCCTCAGGTTTGACACGCACAGCATCACTTTCCATGGTAGATATAGGGGTAGTAGTCATAGCAAAGTTCCCACGATATCCTGCTGAATCGCTAAGGTCGCAGCGTCTGGCATTACTACAATCACAAGGTTTAGCATCGCACTGCAGTTGAGAATTCCCAAATTTGAATGATGCCTGTTTAAATGGATTCATCTTCTTTTTGCTTGGTCGTTGTAGTTACAAATGAACTATTGGTCTTGGACAGTGTCCCTTTAGTAGTAGAGAAGGTGAATCGGACAACTTGAAATAGAGGCGTCCTTTTGCCAAACGGAGCCTTAACTATTTTAGAGCTCTATTTGGCAAATTAGGGGTTTCTCAAACCCAAAAAGAAATGCAAAAAGATGAATCGGACAAGAGTTTACGGGCGTCTTTTTGGTAATCCAAGGCTTCCTCCTAAATGCTTAATAGAAGCGTCCATTTGGTAAAATCAGAATTAAAAAAAAACCGACGCCGACATCTTCGATGTTGTCGTTGTCACCACCCTCTCTGCTGCTATGAAGCTAACCGAAATTAGCTATAAATACGATCCAATCCAATTCGATATTGTGTCCGAGGATCGTGTATACTTATCGTTACAAATCCATGTGGGGTAGCTCTGGCGCCGCTAAAGAAATTTTGAAATCGATTATAATCCATGTCAGGACACCAGGTCTGCCAAATATTTCTTAACGTATGAGTGTCAACACCGTTAAACACGCATAATAGATTACAATTATCCCTTATCACTTTTGGTATTTGTGTATAACGTTGAGTTACATATATCACGTCGGAGTTTTTGTGACGTCCTCGGGAAAATATTCTAGCTAGATTCTTTTGTTGGTCCAACATCACATCGTCGTATGCAACAAGATTATTAACGGATCCATCCAGGTCTTCCACGGATGGCGCTTCTTCAACATCAGTAATGAATTCAATTACGCTTCCGCCGTAAGCTTCTGAAGCATTTTCGTTGTAATCTTTTAATACTTGATAGCAGTGTTGGTCGTCTACGCTAGGAGCGATTAAATATAATTTATCCCAGGTTAAATACTTCATTATCATCGTTAACAGCAACTGGGTTTTACCACTTCCGGAAGGTCCGATGATAATCATTCTGATTGAGTTTGGTAACATCGGATGATGTTTTACTGGTTGTTGTTTTTTCAACGCGGAGAAATCGATCACTTCCATTTGTTGATATAACATAAATATAATTATGGATCTATATTGTGTGAAATGTAAGAAGCGTACACCAACTATTGACCCAACGACTGTTACCACAAAAAATAACAGAAAAGCGGTCACCGGCAAGTGTGAAATATGCGGTACAAAAAAAAATCGATTTGTGAAAAATCCTCTGAAGGAGAATTCAAAACATTTTCAAAAAAAAAAGGAGGAGATATTACAACCAAGTTAGCTAAACTTCCAGGGTTACCATGGACGAAGTATCCAGGTGAAAAACACCTTCCAGGTTATAGTTATTGTGGACCGGGAACGCGATTAGATATAAGACTTGATAGTCATGATAATCCTAATCCGGGAGAAAATCCGATAAACCTCGTCGATGAAGCATGTCGGATACATGGTATAGCGTACCGGAGCGGTGATTAACAACAGCGTCATCTCGCAGATGAGAAATTAATTCATGCGTTGAATGCCATTCCCAAAAACACTAGTGTTTCAATCAAAGAAAAATTGGCTTCATGGTTGATAAAATCCGCCATGAAAGGTAAATTAATATTTGGTGCGGGTAATTAATAACAACATGGAATCTATTTATTATTCTCCGAGAGGATACTGGAGAGGTAAGGCAGCAATCAGTAAAACTCGCTAGCGCTGCAAAAGTAAAAAATACTACAGCGGCGGATTGGTTATCCAAACAGGCGATATGGCATATTTATCTACCGCGGCCTAAACAAATTAACTACTCGCATTTTGATGTGACAGTTCCTAATGAAGTTCATCAAGCTGATACATTATTTCTGCCGCATGATAAAGGTTACAAATACGCGTTAACCGTAGTTGATATTGCGAGTCGATACAAAGAAGCAGAACCGCTAAAATCAGAATCATCAACTGAAGTTGCTTCTGCATTTGAAAGGATTTATCGACGGGGTCCTCTGCGTTGGCCAAATCTATTACAAGTTGATCCTGGTAAAGAATTTCAGGGTGTTGTTTTAACAGTGATGAAACATCATAATGTCACCATACGACGAGGACACACTGCGATACATCGCGATCAGGCAATTGTTGAACGGTTTAATCGGACACTTGCTGAGCGGTTATTTGGATATCAATACGCGAAATAATTCATCCAGGATAAACGATCCCGTGAATGGGTTAAGAGATTACCAGGTGTAGTTACCGCGCTGAATAATGAGATTACTAGAACAATCAACATGAAACCTAACAACGCTATTAAAAAGAAGTATATACCCGTACAACCACAAAAAGATTTCAAAGAACAAATTCTTGGTAATGTCACTGTAAGGTACTTATACGAACCAGGAGAGCTTGAAGGTGGTAAAAAAAGAGCTACTGATCCTATTTGGAGTGTCACCGTACATAAAATATCTAGTATAACACGATCTACGGGTAGACAAGCAATCTATAAACTGGATTCAACTGCTCCTCAGCGAGGATTTACTCGACAACAACTACAGGTAATTCCCGAGGATACTCAATTACCACCGCGTGGTCTTAACTAGCACCTCTTCGTCTGTTGCACTCAAGACAAGTCAGCATAACGTTATCTCTGATATGACCAATGCTGGTATTCTTTCTGTCTACGGTAAATTGGCGATGATCTTTATCCGACCAACTCCAACGCATTATACAATTGCAACTCGCGCAGTGATTATTCTGTTGTTGCTTCAGCGAAATTATTAATTCAGCATCAATGTCAAATTCTCTATTATTTTTTTTTATCCTGTTGTTTATAACCAGAGAGTTTTTTTCTGATTATATCCTCGATGTTGTCAGCGCTGATTGTAGTGTCATTATCATTTTCAAAATCCGTAGGATTTTCAAGGACAACTCTTCGAAGTTGATTTATTCTTCTCACTCTGGACACTGCAAGATAAACTAAATTTGACCACTCAATGCGATTATCTACTATCCAAACAATTGTGTCTTTGATAGTTAATCCCTGTGAAGAGTGTATTGTCGCTGCGTAACCTAACGTCCACGGGGATTTATCAGCACGCAATGCATCTTCGACGACGCTGATATCAACCAGCACAATATCATTTAACACTAAATTCTGCTTTTCACGTTGTCCAGGAATATCAACTTCGATATTCTGCTTTCGTGTATCCGAAGGTCTATAACAGAGCGGTACTGGAAGTGTTGCAAATTTACATTTATGTAATTCAAATAATTTGATCTGAAGTTTATCTCTGACTATTTTTCTACTTGCTACTATCAAATCGTTTGGTCTCCACACCTCACAAAAATCATTCATGTGAGTTTCTGAAATTATTTCACGAGCTATTTCACATTGGATTCTATCCGGTTGTAATCTGATTAATTGTTTAAACTCACGTAATTGTTCATCAAGTGATCTATGGTCGGTATTAATCTCTTCGTAATAGTCTACGTGTGATTTTAACCAATCATGTGGGGATAAACAAACAAATGGCGGTGGTTGACCATGATCGCCGCACATAATAATTTTTTTTGTTTTCGTTGATAACCATTCAAGGAATATTTGTAATATTTTAAACGATACCGTGCATATTTCATCCCATATAATGACATCAGGGATAAATTTCTCACCCATTCGATCAGGAGTCCATGAGTTACCTTTCCATCGAAAGAAGCTGTGATAAGTACAAGCATTTACCCCACTCTGTATCATCTCTCTTGCAAGTCTATGAGTTGGTGTTAGCACAATCATATTTGATGCGTGAAAATCCGTAGGATTTTTCCAATGAAATAACTCAATCACACGAGTTGTCTTTCCTGACCCACCACAGCCGTTCAAATAAACGGTATTATATCTGCATACAGGATCAGATATCGGTGGTGCATTGGAAAATTCTGATAATTGGTTGCTTTTCAAGTATTTATCGTCCATCGTAACATCAGCAGATTTACAATATTCATGTTGTGTCTCCTTTTTAAATCTCCAACACCCCCACGCTTCCTCCGGGTATTTGAATTCAGCCACTACTGATTTGTATTTGTTTTGTATATACATCGAATCAGTAGCTACTCTAACCGCGGTATTAGGAAATCTATTTAGATTAATAGCAGAATAACTAAGCATAGATGATCTTAAGTGTGTATACTGGGAACTATATCCATCACAGTAGGTAACAATTGTACCTAACTTAGTCCCATTGGATAGAAAAGCATCTTTACGAGTTACAAGTTTTCCTTGATTCGTTAAATCTGCTATGATAAAATCGTATTCAGCGTTGTCTATGATCAACCGCGAAGAGTATTTTGCATTGTCATATCTTTCACCTTGAGTAAATTTACCGATTATTTTTCGTCCAAAATCTTTTGCTTGTCCATTTTCAATTTGAAATAACTGCCTAGACCAATCCATGATTTGTTGTTCATTGAAAATCTCCGATTCTCCATTCGAAGAATTTCCATTAGAAAAATGTCTTCGTTGTTCGCTAATTATACTATCTAGATCGGATTGTGGTAGCCAAACTTCTTTCTGTGCTCGATAACACACAATTGCTTCGGAAATAATCAGCGATATCAGCATACCACAATCAATCATGTATCTCAATAGCACAATTGGCATCCAGTGTTTCTCAGACATATGTCTACCAATCCAAACATAACTACACGGATGTAATCCTGTAGCTAATTCAAATGATACCACACGAGCGAATCCGGGTAAATCAAAATCAGGTAATGGACCATTAACCGAAACACGAGTCATTTCATGTGTGGGGTGTCCAAATCGTTTAAAGTACTTAGCACATTCTCCATATCCTAGAAAACTCCCTGGATAACACGCAGATATATCAATTGAAATCATACCCTCGCGGTGGTATTTTGTATTCCACAGTCCTCCATGGCCGAATTGAAGACAGCTTGATTTAACATCTTCGAGAAAATCACTTCGTGTTGGACGCCATGAGTTCTTTTCTCGTGCAAAATGAGCTACCACTGATGGAATCGTAAAACTATCCGTGAGTAGTTTTTCATGGAAATTATTCGAGTTTTCACATGAGTATTTTACAGCGGTTTTTTTCATCCTCGAGTGTAACTCTTCAGTGCGATATAATTCTCCATTCGGTCTTACAAACTGATCAAATCTCAATCCTGAATCTTCAGCGCTGCGAAGTAGCCACACTGACACAGGATCATCGAATAACCTCTCTTCGTGGAAAATATCCTTACAAAACTCCTCAGGGATATATCTTACGGTTCTATCTCGTGGAAATACATTTACTGCGGGTGTCCACGCGTGTTCGTTATGATCAATAATTTCAATTGGAGCTCCTTTTGATTTATATTTAGATTCGTGTAATACTTCTCCGGTTATCGTCGCTACCGAATGACGTTTCTAATTTGGTTATATCTTGAATTGTTGCCCCATGCTCCTTCACTGTCAGTCACCATTCGGTTATTTTTTTTCGTCGTTGTTCAGTTAATTTATTTCCCCGGGATGCATTCGTGAAGTGTTCCATTACTCGTACTGCTACACAATTGAGTGGCAAAGCCACTGACGGCGTTTTCATAGGTGCAAGTTTTTCAATACTTGGTTTATCATTTAGCGGTATATTCCATAAACAACTGCTGTTACAGGATAAGATCTCTCGTAGTATGGTTTGTCAATTCCAGTCAGAATTCCTGGTCTGGAATCTCGACTAACAATGATAATTTTTTTATCTTTGAGAATTGGTTCAAATTTATCTCTGATAATCCATTCTCCATCTAAACTAATAATGAATTTCATTCTAAAAAAATACCTTTTTCGAAGATGTGAGATTATCTCAGCTGCTCTTTTGTCGTTCATGGTAGCATCGATTGTGGGTACATTGACATCATCATGTATAATTCGAAATGTCGACCTCGTATGAGATGCTCCATCGCGCTTAAATTCATTAAAACAGTCGCTGATTTTACTCAACACGGTTCTATCACGCATTTTCCCCTTTGGTATATCAGAGATTCTATCGAGATTAAATCTAGCATTTTTCCAAGGCGTAATTTTCGATAATCTCTCGAATTCCTTCATATTATAATTAAAACAAGAATTTAAATAAAAAGTTTTTTATATAATGAATCATTGCAAATGGCTCATGATTTGATCAGTAACCGTGTGTAACAAATCATGCAGAAATGAGTTCTGTGGGTATCATATGCAAAGTTTTCGTCGGGGGAGCAATGGTCCTCTACCCTGCATACAATGTGGGGTAGGGGTTAGAGGAATATCACAGTTATGTCTCGGTTGTGGTGGTAAACGATACAGAGAGTTGAAGCGGTATTACGATAAGCGAGTTAGAAACGGAAAATCCATAGGATTTTCAAGCAATGAATCTGACAGAGTCAAGGACAAGATCATAAGAACTCCCCACGATTACGTTCAGAGATTTTCAAATAATATATCTCAACCAAATAATGATTTAGACAAATAAAATATTATGTATATAAATGAACCAAGAATTTCAACCACATCCTGTGATTGTAAACTATGAAGCGTCTCGTGATGGTATTGTCAGACATCGCAGACTAAAGAAGCCTGTTGGGTTGGACAATGGTATGGGCTATTTGAGGTTTGGTGCAGGAGGAAAAAAGATATCTCAATCATCGTTTCGTCTTCGAGGTATATAACGGATTGATCAAGGATGGTTTTGTGATTGATCACATAAATGGCATTAAGACTGATAATTCTTTATCGAATCTACAAGCTATCTCTCAGAGTGAAAACACCAAACGAGGTGAGACTGGGAAACACTCGAAAAATGCTAGACCTGTAAAGTCATTTAATATAGAAACTAACGAAAAAATAGTATTTCAGTCAATATACGCAGCTGGTAGATATTTCGATATTTATCCGTATTCTATTCATTGCGTTGCAGAGAATATAACCAAGACGGCTTTTTCGAAGCGTTTTAAAAACAGAATTAGGTTTACTTATGTATAACTGTAGCATTAAGGAAAATAACTCCCTTAGGTATATTTCAGCCTAACACAGTTACGGATCTTAAACACTATCATTTAATTTCTGATTGGTTGGTTTCGCTATTATGAATCTCAACAGGATATAATTAATTTTCTCTTTTTGTAGAAAACTAATACAACTGTTTTATATACATTTCGTATTTGATTCGTTTTTTTAGTGTCTTTTTCAAGTATTCTGTCTTTCTTCAACGTTGTCAATGATCACTATTAAACACAACAAAGAATAAAATCACCACACCGCTATGTGCTGTTAGTCGTGTATAAGCGGCTTACATACTATAGCCCTATACTATTGGGGGTTTTCGCATTCGGAAATCATACATGTAATCATTACACAACCTATACACTTCCCCGGTGTATGGGTACCTTTTGGTATTCATACATCCTAGGATTTTGTCTAGGTTGTAATGATCACGTATGAATATAGACCCACCCCCGTCATCCATTATCATTTCATTGCATTGTATATATACCATTATCATTCTATAATCTATTGTTGTGCCGTCGTCATCCATTGCATTGTATATATACCATTATCATCCTATAATCTATTGTTGTACCGTCGTCATCCATTGCATTGTATATATACCATTATCATCTTATAATCTATTGTTGTGTGCCGTCCTATATGTATACAACCGCCATATACACTAGATCCTTGGGGTTGAATGTGCCGTCGTCATCCATTGCATTGTATATATACCATCATCATCCTATAATCTATTGTTGTGTGCTGTCCGTGCGTCCACATTCGCCAAACGTATCCTCTTGTAGGTCAAACCCGTTATTTGACGAGTTAGACTCTACTCGTAGGGGAATACGCTTCGTGATTATATGTAACCTATGAACGCCGCTTGATGTATAAATACACCAAGGGGGTTCAAATGGGTGATGTGTAATGTGCTGTCCTATATGTATACAACCGCCATATACACTAGATCCTTGGGGTTGAATGTGCTGTCCTATATGTATACAACCGCCATATACACTAGATCCTTGGGGTTGAATGTGCCGTCGTCATCCATTGCATTGTATATATACCATCATCATCCTATAATCGCATAAAGCTTCTGGAGTGTTAAGATGACCAACACCTTAGCACTCCAGAATTCATTTTGTGAAACTCAAAGAGTTTCCATCCTTTGGATTTTCACTCGAAGTAATTCACTAATTAAACAAACATATTTTTTATATATATGAATTCTGAAAATATCAGATGTATTATTTCTGAAATTAACAAACTTAAAAATCAAAATATTCAACTATCATCGGGGTTAAATTGCGATCAAATAATGACCGATTTTGAGGATATGGAATTTGCACAAAACAATGGAAAGTATGTACTCTCTGAGCAGTATTATCTAATCAAGCGCATTCAAAAATCTATACGTGAGAGTTTAGTTTATCATGAAGACGTTAGTGTGTTTGTACCATTATGTACGGTCGTAGAAGCTGTTACAAAACAATTAGGGGCTGAATATGAACAAAAGAAACTTATTAATTCCAAGGCGAAACAGATAAAAGCTCTAATCGAGCAAGCTGAGTCCCACGCGTAGAGAGCCTCCTTCTTGTATAACTTCCGTGTACACAGGTAATGAATGTGCTGTTATAGCCGTTATGTGCGTCTCCGATTACTCAACTAGAACAAGTTTGCAAAGACAGGAAGTAAAATTGTATGACATGTGTGTGTATAATACCTGTTGGTAGATTAACAACAGGGAAGTATAATGGGTTGGTGTAATTTTTAGTGATTTCTTTTTTTTCATGAACATTCTTTCAGAATTTCAACAAGGATTTCCATATAAAATCCTTTTTAGATCTTGAAAATCTCTTTGAGATTTTGTACGGACAGGCATGAATGGGCGTATTGCATTATTTGATCACGGGTTAATCTCACCGCGGTTATACCATTTTGTTGAAGTTATAATTGCTGATAATCCGTCAATAGAAACTTCTCTTGGGGTGAAATTCTTTCAGAATTTCCATTCGAAGAATTTTCATGATTATCTATGATTATATCTACGTAGAATTCACTTGTTGTTGCTCCACTAAATATCTCTCTGATAGCTTGTTCAAGAAGATTTTTGTCATGGATAGATACTCTCGTGTGCTGATACATTATTGATGTTCTTTTTGAATTTTCTAATTCAATGAGATCTCACATCTAGCGTTATTTGTAGTGTTTCCCCGCGAAGGTCAATCAGGTTAAATTCTTGGTCGGTTATTGAAAAATTCATCTTGGTTATGAACGGATTAATGGGCTCCAAGTAAGTTAAATTGGGTGGATTTTTCACTATGAGACTCCCGGGAGAAACGTCTGGAGAAAATGTATACATGATATATCCTTGATTGGCGTTATTTGATTTTGAAGTATCAATTGAGAAACTTCCCAAGATTGCATCACAGATAACATGTATTGCAATAACAGATGATATATCAACGTTGCCGGGAGATCTGTGTTTGTTGTTGCGGTACACTGAATTCGTTGATGTTAAAATTTCCGTGGGAGGATTTATCTTAAACCATAACGCGTGAATCTGAGGAAAGAATTCGTCAATGAGTTTTCTCAGTGATGCTTTTAACGCTGGTACATCCCAACCTTGAAATTTAACGAAGACTAAATTGTCATTGGTTATTGGAAATACTTTATCAGTTGAAAATACTTTTTTGAACTTTTCCCTGTTTGGTGATTTATCTTCGTATACAAACGAAAGTAATCTATCATTGAGGAAATTCATATCAACGATAATTTGATTTAATTGTTGTTGTTGTTGTTTGATTGTATCACGCTGAGTTGTTAGATCTAGCAATAGAGATCGTTGTAGGTAATCTCTCAATTGTCCCAATTTTGTTTGGAACATTTGCTTCATCGAGTTGAAGATCCCAATGAGACTTTTCTCTGTGATCACAAATACACCTTGATCACCAAGAGCAAATCTCCATATTATTTTACGATACTCGTTGTATTCATATTTCCTAAGTGTATCAGTTTCTGTTCCGTGGTAGACATCATATGAATATTTTTTATAAATATCTTGAGGTCGTAGAAAACTAATATGGAAGTTGTAATCGAATTTGGGATCTATCGCTGGTAGATTATCAGTGAAAAGTCAGATTTTTTAGGTTCTGGCAACGCGTGAGGAACCGCAGGAAGACTATCAAGCCATGCTTTGTGAATCCGTGGGAAGAATTCGTCGATGGTGTCACTGAGTTTTTGACGCATTTGTGGTACATTATATCCTGGAAACTTAAACGTGATAATATCTTCTTCGCGGATTTTATAATGCGCTGCAAATTCTTTTTTTGTCACAGGATTACGATTTATATGTATTTTACCAGCGAGAGCCTCTTGAATCATTTGATAATTAATACGTTACATAACTGAGATAATTTTGTTACACTCTTCCACGTATTTGATGACATCGTCTCGGTTAGGTGGAATTGTACTTATTGCTGTTATCAAATACCCTAGAAATCGATTAAAATCATTATTAATTCGTTGGAGAAATGGAGTAATATCTTCTACAGAATACGTAAACTCCTTTCACTCTATATTATCGTATTTTATTACAGTTGTTAACTTAGGTATACCATCAACATCAACAGGATTAAACCCGTGAGGATCCTCCTTCGTGGAAATAAAATCGGATTTCAATGGTTCTCGTGGTAGATCTTTTATGTCGACGGTGCCTGGAATAAATTCAGGATACCACAAAAGAGTTCTAATTGAGCTGTTGTATATATCTACGGCGTAGTCAGTTGAGTTAACTTCGATGACCGTTGACAGCAACGGTTCATGTCCTTTTATCTCAATGGGGTATTTATCAGGTTCATCTTTGATGTCGATTTTATTTGGTCCTGTTATTGCTTCGATGGATTCTATGATTGCGTCATTGATATCTTCGATATCATATGCGCCCGTTAGTAGATGTATTGTATGTGTTTCTGGTTCTGTTTTTGTTCCATCTGGATTAGTTTTTCTATACGAAAATATAAAACTGTTATTGGGAAGTTTACCATTGAATGGTGCTGATCTTACATTTGGCCAACTGTAGTAACATCTTAATTGTGTTAACGCTATTGCAGATACTGCCAACGAAGGATTAAATTCAATGCTGAATTCTGGTGTTTTCGTTACCAGCGAGATCAACTTTGTTTTGGTTGGCGTTGTATTTGTTGCTATTTTTTGAAGTATTTCTTGTGACGATGTTGTCATTGTTGTTATTATTATTATTATTATTATTTTTCAATTTCGATATCGTTGAATCATACAACCTTACCATCCTAGAGAATTCCTCATCGGATATTATTTGATCATCAATCGATGACGAGATCAATATTGACAATTGCGAATAAGCGTTGATTGTTGCAACCGCCGATATTACAACGGGAACAACAACTGGAGCTATCATTGTCACCGAAGATAGTATTATTCCAGCGCCGGTAATCACACCTGATACCGAGTAAACAGTTATATCTAACGCGGGGATTCTACACTGGTATTTTTTCTTTTTATTTTTATATTTTTCGATTAGCGCCTCAAGTTTATCTTGAAACTCTTTGACGGTGTTATAACGATATTGAAACACTGTCACTGATGATGAAATCATTGGTATTGACGTTGTTGACATTTTATCTATTAACGTAGTCAACAATTCTGTGAAAGTTATTAAAAATCCTTTCAATTTAACTGTTTACTTAAATCAGCTACAAATTCAACATACCATGACATTGAAACCCTAGCTAGATTATTATCCGTGGATGTAATCGTGAATTGTTCAATAGTATACTTGTCGATAATTGTTGATATCGTATTATTAACTCCAGATGAACTCGACGATGATATATTAAACAACGTTGGTGTTACTAACGTTAATCGCTAAATTACCTTTACGGCTGCAGTAACGTGTAAAATATTATTTGTAGGTGTCCACGTATATGATCCGTATTGAATCGTGTATACTACGTTGATAGTTCTATCATGAGGAATTTTTAATTTTTCAAGTATTGCTATCATTCTTGTTGCATCTGTTATGATGTTATTAGTGGTCGTTTTAAGATCATCGATGGATTTCTTTATATCTGAAAGTTTCATATCGAGTTTATCAAGTGTAGATCCGAGAAATTTATCAACGATGTTTCTACGAAACATTGAAAACTGTTTTACATGTTCTTCATATTTGGATTGAAGTGTTGCTAGTTCTAACATAGAATCTTTTATCTCTGTAAGCTTTGGTGCAGTCACACGCGGAACACCAAAGAAATTATTTATGGGAGTTTCAATGGCATCAATGATATCTTGTTGTAGCTGATTAAACTTGGTTATATGATCGTTATAATCGTCACGTATTTTTTTCATATCATTGACGGAGTCACCAGCAGTGACTTTAACGTTATCGATGGTTTTTTGTAATCCCGTTATAGCATTTATTTGATCATATATTTTTTTTAATTCATCTAAGTTTGCTATCGATGGGATAGCTTTGTTGATTATTTTTTTACTTGTCCAATAGTAACTGTTTCGGAAGGACGTGGTACTGATCTTCCAAAAATATCTGCCATGTTATATATACACGTTTCTCTTTGTTAAAATCATTCTTGAATTGCAAGCAATTTATGATTTTTCATCATCGTGTATTCATGGATGGCCTTGTGAGGTTATTTAGAACTCGTTGAAATAGCCATCAACGCGTTAAGAGTTTCTTGCCCACATATTGGAGGATCTGTTAATGTCTGCGTGGGCAACGTTGAATACCAAATTGGAATTTTCGATGAAATCATCGAAGTATATTTGACAAATTCAATCGGAGGTGGTAATCCATATGAGTCAAAATAAATAATTGATTTTGGATATATCGCGTAACAAAGCCAATGAGTTCCAGGTCCAGTGTTATCATCAAGATTAATTTTTCCAGTTTCTGGTATTTGTGGTTTTGCTGGTAATTGATCTTTCATGAATACACCTCTGAAATGCTTTATGGGGAGTTTTTTTACAGCTTCAAGTAAATCAAAATTTGACATTGGATTTAACTGGGGTAATGTCTTATGAATCGACTTCCTGGTAGTCGAAATCCCTTTCCCTTTTTTTTATACCCGCTTCCAAATATTTTCCCTATGAGATTGCTACCAACCGCACCAGCTGCGCCTAGTCCAAGAGCTTTAAGAGCGGGAATTGCCAGTGCAGCAAGTGAAAATATACCACCGGTTTTAATCATATCGTTGACAGCAGCTTGTGAAAAAGTCAATCTGATTCCTGTTTTTTCCTTTAATGCTTTATTGAAATGACCAAGTTGAGTTTTCGTCAACGATAATTTATTTGATCCACCTGTCATCTGTTCTTTTTTAAGCGTTATCGTTGTGCCACACGCAGTAGAATTTTTCGATTGAAGTTTCTTTACCTGACCAGGTGTCAGGGTGACATTAACATGATTGTACGACATTTTATTTAGATAGTGATCATCTAATTGTTCCAATACATATTTGGAAAATCTTACATGTTTTCCACTGGTGCATCAATTACCCTCATTTTTCCACCACCACCTTCAAGTATCATAGATTTATCACTAAGAATAACAGCAACTGCTCCAAGAGCATCACCGATACGGGCTTGAAATTTTACATCAATGGCTGAATGCTTGGATAAATCAAGATGTTGCAACGAAAAGTAATAAATCGGATACAATTCGTTAAAATCCAATTGTGATATCTGAAGTCCAGTATCGATATTTTGATCACGACCCATAAATGACCACACTCGATGATAAACTCGTCCTATTTGATTATTATCGTAATTGAAAATAATATTTTCTGCGGGTTCTTGCTGATTACTTATCCGCAATGATACTTCACTGACATCACAGTTGTCAAATATCATATGAGATCGCAATTGTAGACTATCATTCGCAGCACCGGCTATTTTTTGATTTCTATTTGAATTCTGTAACATAACAAAAACCTGTCTAGGTGCGGAAACATTCTTCGTCAATGCAAGTTGCCAAGTAAAAACTCCAGTACCTGTACTAGATGTAGTAGCTGTTGTAACATCACACCAACTCAACAATGATTTTCCTCCTTGGTCCATAAACGATAACAATTGAGTTTAAACGGTCAATGATGGAGTCATAATTGGCATCCACAACTTTGATCAATATACAGTACCATCTCGTACAGGATCAGGACCGTGCCAAAGAGCATAATCGTCAGTTGATCTTCGTGTGAGAATTACAGTATGACTAGCACCAAATATAACTCTTCGGACATCTCTACAAAATCCAAATATATGCGACAACGGAATTATACATGAAAATCTACCAAGGGAATCTATATTCTATTTTCGTGTTGCGAATCCCGCGTTGTAATTAGGATTAGTATTTACAACAACAGCTTCAACATCTGCATCGTCATTAGCCGCTGTATGCTTTTTCGGTCGTCTAACTATATAAGGATTATGATCAGCGTGATTAGAAGTATCCTTCGAAAACATCATTGAATGCCCCCCAGATCTACTAAAATCATCAGAATATCTAACTAAACCTACAACTGTAGTTGCAATATCAACATCAATATCGATGGATTCAATTCTAGTAGAATTAATCATGTATTGGGCGTTGTTCAATAACGCCATTATTCCGTTGTTGACAAATCCAATCGGAATATCTTTAAGATTATCAGCAGCTACAAACGCGGTATTATCATGTTTTCTTAGTTGTCCTTCTACTTTGATGTATGCTTCACACGGCAAGAAGTATTTAGATGTGTCATCGAATCTGAGTTCAATTCGTGATCTTACGTTTGGGTCCTGAGCTTGATATGAAAAATATTGATAATCGCGTACAGAATTTTTCCTTGCTACGGGATCATTTACTTTAAAAGCATCATCGATTTCGTCCTTGAACATTTTATATTAACGTAGTTGATCTAAATGTTTAACCGTTTCAAACCGGAGCCAGCAATTAATCTCAACCTTGCCTTTGCTATTTTATTAATTGCACTGCCTATCTTAGGTGGCATTTGTTCCGTAGATTGTAATTGAAAATTTCTTAGATTTTTCTTTTTACCTCTTGCCAACGACACAAGTTTTTCTTTTGCATCACCTAGCATATCAAATGCTTTATTACCAATAGCTGTACCAGCTCTATCACCGAAAACCCCAATAGCTTTTGACGCTATTTCTTTACCAACAGGTAAAATCTTTGGTTTGTTTGTTTGTTTGTTTGATTAGGGTTTTTAACGTAGCTTTAACAATTTTTCAGTCATATCGCTACGATGTCTGCAGTGAGGCAGTTTATAGTGATGTCTAGCACTGAGACATCATGCCGCAGACATGTAGCATGATGTCTCACCCAGTCACATTATCCTGACACCAGGCCGACCAGTCCTAACACTAACCTCTTTATGCTGAGCGTCAAGCGAGGCAGCTGTTAGTACCATTTTTGTAAGTCTTTGGTATGACTCGGCCGGGGATCGAACCGACGACCTCCCGCTTCCGGGGCGGACGTTCTAACCACTAGGCCACCGGAGCGGTTCTTTACCAACAGGTAAAATCTTTGGAGCAATTCTAGTAAATAATCCAGTGACAATATCACCAAGTCCATTTCCATATATAAGTTTATAAACCGGCAATCTTGAGTTTATAACATAAACAGGTCTTGCTCTGTTCATACTACGATGTACTATCATTTTATTTAAATGCTATATATCTAATCGTGAAATCTCTTGAGATTTTCAATCGAAAAATCCAAAGGATTTTCAGTCGCTGTAATAATCATCGGTAAGTTCATCGATGAAACTACGATATAGTTCGATATCCATTACACCACCTTGAAATAACCGCTGACAGATTTCAGTTGCTTCATTAATTATTTCCGGGGAATTATTTCCAGCTCGCGCTCCTCCAATAAGAACCTCTAACCGTGATATATCATCGATGACACTTCTTGAACAGGGTATTAAACTACCACCGCGATACCCCTCGCCGGATTTTTTTTCTTCAGGATATTCTCGTTGAGGATCTTCCATAACATATTCTTCTTGTTTTCGTGGTCGTCCTCGTTTTTGTGGAGTTGATTTTGTGCGTTTTAGTTCTTCTGCTCATTCTTGTTTTAATCGTTCTCGTTCCTCTTTCTCTCGTTGTTTTTGTTCGGTTTTTAGTCGTTGTTGTTCAGTTACTAATAAACCTCTTTTTTCCTGATTTTCGAGATATTTTTGTTCAACAGCAGTTACATACGCCTGATATGTGGGATCATCATTATCGATTTGTGGTAGTTGATTTTTAATTTTATAAACTGCTTTAGAAAAGTCTTCTACGTTTTTTATATAACCTTTATGTTCAGGTTTTAAAAATCTTTCTTTTTGATAATATCCCAACGCAGCAAACCCTGCTAAATCATTTATATCATTTTTATCGATATATGATAAAATCTCGTCGGTAAATCTATCTCGTAATTTTTTAACTTTAGTATCACCTCTTTTTTTTACATTTTACCTCTGGCTTTAACGCAAGTGTTACCGGTGGATTAGATTCCTTTATTGCAGTTACAACTTCTCCAGTTGCCGTAGTTATAGACTTAAATAATTGTTCAGTGTCGGTAGTAAAATCCATCTTTGCTTGTTGACGCGCTTGCAAATTATCTCTGAAAGAATCTCTCACCGGAAGATATTTCTTAATTGCGGCCAACCGTTCTCTAGTTAATATAGTTATTTGTGCTTCTCCGATGTTTGCCATTTATATAAAAAATATATCGCTAATTCATCATTGTATCTATAGCTAATTCGGTTAGCTTCATAGCAGCAAAGAGGGGGGGGGGGGTGACAACGACAACATCGAAGATGTCGGCGTCGTTTTTTTTTAATTCTGATTTTACCAAATGGACGCTTCTATTAAGCATTTATGAGGAAACCTTGGATTACCAAAAAGACGCCCGTAAACTCTTGTCCGATTCATCTTTTTGCATTTCCTTTTGGGTTGAGAAACCCCTAATTTGCCAAATAGAACTCTAAAATAGTTAAGGCTCCATTTGGCAAAAGGACGCCTCTATTTCAAGTTGTCCGATTCACCTTCTCTACTACTCCTTTTTATATGCTGCCCAATTTCGACGTGACCGTACGGTAGAGTGAAGTGATTGGGAAGTCGTACTCTTTTTTTGGTACACGATTTGATAGACTTTTTCCAAAGGTCGGCTAACGATTTGGTGCATGGGTAAACGGACAATCTTGTGCGGCTCCTGGGTGGTCACTTTAAACGTTTCATCCTGTCCAGACTGTAAGGCTTCTTGAAGCACGTCAAAGTTCACCACTCGACTGGTGCGATAACTGAGAGTCAATCCTTTCACTTTACATTCGGTATGCATTTCTCCTTGTGGGTCTCGGTATTCGTAGCCGTAATTGTTAGGACCGCCACTTGCAAACAATAGAATATTGTCATCGGGATGTTCATCGGTCCAGGCTCCTAAACGGTCTCCTTCGATGACAGGGTTAAACTGGTTCGGTCGGTGAATGTAGATGCAACTGTCCGTGTCAAAATACAACACACGATCTCCTAACATTTCTAACACTTCGTACAATTTTAAGCGAGCGTGCGCTGTTACGTAAGCCGCAAGGATGACATTTCCAAATTTTTCGGCTTTTACAAAGTCTAGTTCTTATTCGTAATTGACTAAGATCAAGTCCTCACGAATGACGTCCACGTGTTTCATGACTTTGGTTTTGTCGTGAATCATCTGGAAGTAGCGAGACGGTTCGGACAAATACTCTGTCTTGGGTAAAGACGGTCGTTGTGCCATTTTACCCCAAAAGCAATTTAACATCACTTTGGCAAACGACCGCCTTCCTTCGTTTTTCTCGATGTGGTCTAAAGTGATGCCTTCCTGCTCCCGATATTTTTCTTTGAATATTTTTTGGTCTTCGGGAGTGTGACACCAGGAAGGATAGCCACTAGCTTCTTGTTTTAGTTTTAAAAAAGGCATCCACGTAGTCTGCAAAAATACCTTTCTGTGTCTCGTAGCCCTTGCAGTATTGTTGTGTCTTGGGAAAGTGGAAAGTCCTCCGTACAAACTATCCCGGGGGTTCAGGGGGTCCACTTACACTTACACTCGTACACTTCTAACAGTCGGTATCCCAGGTCCAGAGCTTTAAACAATTCCACGCTCACCCACGTTCCTGTCAAGACGCGTTCTTCCTGGGTATGCTGACAAGGTTGGTCTTGGTTGCACGTTTCGGCACAAGTGCGACACAAAGGAAACATCAGTTTTCCTTGGCAATGGTGAGGTAAAACGGGATGGTACAAGTCTGTGGGAGGCAAGACTTTGCACTTGATTAATCCTTCGTACTGGTGTATGTGGTCCAGGTCAATGTGTTCTGTCATCAATTCTGGGTGCCCTACGGGAAAGTGACAATATTTGCACACGTAAGGATACAGCGAACACACGTCCAAGTATTTTATTTCTTCTCCTTTCTCCTCGTCCGCTTGGTACAGCAAACAGGTGGCATTCGTTCGTCCTCCGTACAAACTATCCCGGGGGTTCAGGGAGTCCACCAACTTGTAACATTCTACGATGCGTTTAAACTCGGGATCGGTTTTCAAACGCTGATCGTACTCGTGTTCCCACATTTTCACTACCTGGTATCCTTGCTGTTCTAACTTCAAACGTCGTTGACAAGTGGTCTGGTACAAATCTTCCATATTTCGTTGTAAAAACTGATTTTTTGGTGTCACGCTGAGGGTAGCATATAGGACATCCGTGAAATAAACATCCGTTAAACTCGTACACGATCTGAGGGTTTTCTAAGTCCCAACCATCCACCGAATACGTTCCGATGGTCTTTTCACCTTCTCCGTTGCGAGCGTGTTGGATCCATTTGTTTTCCTTGTCGCACAAGTAATGGAGCCAGCGTAGGGCTTTGACCGAGTATTGACGTTTGACAAAATTTGTCGTTTGAGGACTGATGACAGCTAGAGTATTTTCAGAATCCCACACCTCGGTAATGAACCCTTCTGTATTCTCCAAAGGTACATTGGACTTGAAGTCTTTAAACTTTACGGCATACGTGTAAGCCGTTGTTCTAAATTTTCGAGAGGAACGCTTTTCCGTTTCTCGAATGTGATAGTAATTTTCAGGGTTTACTAAGGGTGGTGCACTTTACTTGGACGTCGATTGTCTGGGTGTGGATTCGGGATCACTCATGTCATCTTCAAAATCACTGGCATGAATTTGAGCCAAGACTTCAGCTACTGTGCTAGACGATACATTACGTTTCTGTCTCTTACTGTCTTTTCCTTTCTCCACAACATGATGCGGACTTTTCATCTTGTCTGCAAAAAGTCAAATGACTACCTTTTAAAGACCATAACCCCTATATATTCATGTCCGATCCGTGCATATATAAAGGGTTAGTGTCTAACCTTTCAGTATTCATTTTATTCTCACATTGACCAGAACGATGGAATAACCTAAACAAGTTGAACTTCTCATCAGAGCTTTACGTGGTGTCATACAAAAGTTTTCTTCAGACAAGCCGACGGACTACTATCCCTCCCTTCGAGATAAAAGTCAAGATAATTGCTATATCTGTAAGAAGAAATGACATTGGGCTACAGAATGTTCAGATCGTGACAAAAACATAAAAGGTACCAATAGAGACAAAAGTCAAGATACTTGTTATCATCGTAAAGAGAAAGGACATTGGTCTCCAAACTGCCCTAAGAAACAACAGGAGCAGGAGGAGGGTGAAATGAATTCTGAACAGGAGGAGGAGGAAGAGGTACCCTCCCCCAAGGAAGAACCCCGACACTTTCACAAAGACAAGAAAAGAAGACGAAACGAAAGTGAAGAGGAAGAAGAAGAAAAAAACCTGTGACAGTAAAGAAAATGAAAAAAACAGAAAGAGTGAAACAGAAGAAACCTATGAACTTTTTAATGTGGTATTGTGTTATGTTATGTTATGTTGTGATATTGAATTGTAACGTTTGTACTAGAATACACCAGAGAGAGAAAAAAACAAAGTGTCTCTTGGTTTTGATTTTATAGAATAAGAACCTACACTCACACATTCATTCACTCACACGTACATCTTGGGTTTAAAAAAATAAATAAGAAAGGACTTTTGATTGAATTAGGCAATTGAAATAGTATTTCTTTTCGAAATAATTTGAGTGGCCCTGAAAAGGACCGTTGGTGTTTTGTTTGTTTAAAACAAAACAAACTCAGAAACGGGACGTAACCATCTTTAGCTGTCTTAAGCCTTTGCCACGGCCAAGGCCTACTTCGGGACTGGTGGTTCCTGTCAATGATTTAGTAGAAATCACTAACGGAGGTATGGCAGACGTAGTCACAGATAGATTGGGTTGTTTAGCTCGAGAAGGTCTTTTTCTCTTCGGTCATGATAAAGAAGTCTGATACATTTGTTTCAGTCTTCTTAACTCAGCTAAAATATCTAAAAGTACCGTCGTGACCATTTGATTTTCACTATTTTCTTTCTGTCCTTGGTCTTCTTACTTCTTTGTTGCTGCTACTGTTTCTTCCTGGTGTTTCCTTCTTGCTTCTTCTTACTGCTGTTGCATAAGAAAAGCTTGTTCTTCTACTTTCTATTGTTGTAAAAATCGTTCCAATGCTTCTTTTTGTCTTTGCTTAAAATCATAAGAAGAAGCAGAAGGCAACGAAGGTTCCGGAATAAATTCTTGTGATGTTAGGAAATCCACAATATCCTAGTTAAAATCAACTTCTTCTGGATGTAGATTTGTCATGACTTTGGTAGTCACTGCTGTCCCATTACTTGCTGTCTCTACTACTGGCTCATCCCAATTCATCGTCTTCTTAGTGTCCGCCATTATTGACAACTCTTTCGCATCGATTGACTGCGCACAGGCGCTAGTACCTCTATATAGGAAAGGTGACGTCACAGACTGCTCTCTTCCGATTGGATGACTGTGACTGACTTTTGTAACGCACGTTTGGATTGGTTGATAAACTCAATCCGTTTCGATCCGCTCTTCCCCTATAAATAACCGCAGTACACGGCATTCGCTTCCCATACCTAAGTATGTCAGATCATTGTGGAGTGTCATTCATATGACGGATACAGCCTTTCGGAAGAGAAGGGTATATGTGGAAAGACAAGGTTGCTTAAAGAGAGTTCTCTTCCATGGACCCACAGTGAGGAGAAGTTTAAGGAAGAGAAGAAGATCTTCGAGGTGTCCTCTGTGTTAACAAGATACTGTTAACATTACACATAACGGCCCTTTTCAGGGCCACTCATAAGCCTCGAAAAGATATTAGCTTTCTTTGCCTCCATTTTCCCCTTGTCACTAGACAGTCCCCTATACAAATACAAATCATATTTCCCATGTTCAATAATCCCTTGTCCCTATACAGTCCCACCATGTTAAATTTCCCTTGTCCCTATACAGTCCCACCATGTTAAATTTCCCTTGTCCCCATAGTGTCCCAAGACCTTTGTCCCCATAGTGTCCCAAGCTGTTTTTGACTGGATTTCCCATTGTCCCCATAAATCTTGTCCCCATAGTATCCCAAGCTGTTTTTGACTGGATTTTCCATTGTCCCCATATCGTCCCATATTACTACTAACCACGAATGACAAACGAACATTTACTGTCATAAATAATCTTGTTGATGACATCAAGTATATATTCAGAATACAAATTTATTATACGTTCTAAAACCGGTATTTTCACCGGATTGACCAACAATACTATAACAACAACAACGCATATCCCGTGACATCTGTAATTTACGCAATTTATCGTTTGAATGAGCCAAAACATAGCTGCTTTTCGTCCGATGAAAACAGGCTCCCTAATTTGTTTGGCTCAACGTGTAAGAGAACATTTTGTAGACTCGAAAAGCGTGAATGGTCTTCCAGAAACACGAATAAAACAATTACACAGTGGGGAAACTCTTATCAACGGAGCTAAGATGGATAACGTGGTTAGTTTAGATAAAAAACCGTTAAAAATTCAAATGGTACGGGTGCTCCAATAATTTTATATGATCTTAATTCCCATGCGTGGGCCGAATTTCCAAAAGAGAGAAAAACACCATATTATAACGGCAGATTTTCCTGGACTTGGTGAGTGTTAGCCATATTCTGAACGATTCGTGCACCCAATGGACGAAATGACACGTTTTGCGAAGGTCGAATTATTCGAGTTTTCGGCGGGTGATCATCTGGTTATATAAATTTGGATTGGTTTAGTTTATCTGTGTCTAGAGTAACAAAAATATAAGTTACAAGGGGTTGTCTACGTGTTGAAGATGCCATAGCTGCAGTAGCTGCGTCACAACCGTCACAAACAAAAGCGTCTCCAGAAATTATCAACGCAGTGAGAAAAAATAGCTGGTTATGCGTGAGATATCGAAAGAATATAGCGCCAGTTTGACCTAGATGTGAAATTTGTCATGACGCTGAAACAACAAAATAATCACTGCACCTGCTTGTTGTGACAATGTTTTCCTAATGAGGTAAGACAATTAACTGTGTACAGACATGATAGTAATCTCGGCCACACACACGAAAATGTGTCTCTGACATGTCTTGAATGCAACAGATGTAGAGGAGCTTTGTTCCACAGAGTGTTTAACTCGTGTTAGCATTTTTGACGGCGCGTATCCAATCTAGTGCTAAATGGGTGTTTTCAGGAAATACCTGTAATTGTTCACTAACAAATCCACGTTGAGGAGCAGTTTAATCTAGTCTGTAGATTGATGGCTGTGTAGTAGATCTTGCCACTCTGGAAAGTGTATGTGTTGTTACATTCAGCAGTTGCTCTTGCTGAACCACACTCTACTTCACCTTCTTCACACACATACATCACTTTTACTTTACTACTCGACACTGGTTGTGGTTGATCCACCAGTGATTTTCGTCTCAATCGCCTCGGTGGGTTTCATTTTAATTCCACACATGACCTCGTTGATTAACGCTGCAACCAGATGAGGTAGTCTCGCAACCCATTCACGAGATCTGATCCGAACGCTCAGCGTTTCGCTCATAAATTCGTGGGCATATGGATGTCCAAAGAGTCGCAGTGCATGTGTTTGATTAAATCATTCAACATTTGTCTGATTGCTATGTAGCGTGGTGTGTCCACGTCTGCTTTTAACGTTATTTTTTGCATCAGCTACGTTACTGTGCAGATAAATTCTTTGCCAGGATCAACTTGTAGCAATTGTTTTTCATCATCGTCTATCACGCACATACAAACTAACAGTCGATTCTTCACCACGTGTATGCAATAAATTATTGTCTTAGTTGGTTAGACGAAAATGAAATAGGATTAGTTGGCACCGACCGAACCAAACCATCTGGAGAAAAAGCGTAAACAACTGGGTCTGTCCTTTTCATGCTGGCCCTGGTGTGGTATAGCTACTGTCGTCTGCGTCACACACTTTATTTACAGAAATCGTCGATGTGATATTGACAACACCCGACAATACATGACGACCACCACTATCAGAATGGTTATTATGTCGGAGAACATCTGGGTAGTCATGCCACAATAATCTTAGAAACATATTGGTCAATTATGCCATCGAGATCCTGTTTCATTTTATCGTAATACAACCCAGGTTGAACGCAGATATTTGTTCGGAGGTATACTTAAACTAATCGAGAAATAACATTTTATATTCTCCCCGGGGTAATACAAATTGATGACTCCGGTTAATTGCTGCTTATTTCACAGAATTTAAGAACTAGTCTGCATCAAAATTCACGAATCTAATATGCGATACTGCATTAGCGATTTCTTTTGCTTAATACTATAATTTGGATATTAAATTATAAACCGCTCAAAAAGCACTCTCAAATTACTATGTGCATTGTTATGTTCTTGCTTTATTTTATCAATTAATGGTTTACCAGAGAACCTCAATTTGTGCAATTTCTATAATCCTGATTCCGATGTTTTTGCATCATCATAAAACCTATTTGGGTATATCTGACCTCTTTCTAACATAGTCTGCCTATTTTCCCCTATCTTTTTGTCAGTCTCTAACAATGTTACCACTATATTGCCGTATTGATTAATTTGTTCTTTATTTACTTCAACCCAAGTCCACTACTGATAGTGTCATACCATGATATCCGTGATGCCCAACGTGGATCTGAAAGCGACAGGGTGATAACTTCACGATTACCGGTTTATAAAATGATCTACGGAGATGGACTCGACGATGCTTTTCAGGGTTTATTTAGAAGGATAGCCCAAGAGCTATCCATATTGTAAATTAATTAAGTATGAAAGCCATTGAAGTTGTTCGTAATAAGGCTATTGATGCTGTTGGTAATGTTGCGGCTAATGCATTCTCGGTGATCAAAGACATACTCTCATGACTAGTGCGACGAAAACCACTGCCGGATCTGACTCATTCCAGCACAAACATTCCAGTAAAACTGTGCACCACCGAAGCAAGCATTTCCGTAACATTTCACAGCACTGAAGTGATGCCAAGACGTGTCGGCAAAATAATACATCAAGCCACAAATGAGCGGTTGAAAGAATTAGATGGAGTGCCATCTAAGACTAACGAGCCGTAGCTAAGACAGAAAGAAAATAACAGCAAAACTAATAGCGGTAATTGGCCCGTAGTCGTCACTAATTAAGCACTTATTGATCAATGTTGGAACGTTGTTTAGGCAGCAACAAATATAATAAAAATGTTCAAAGTGTATCTGATACAACCGTTGACATGGACGCACCAGTACTCAATTGAGAATCTGTGCGTGATATCAATATTATTCTTATGACCCACGAGAACAAAACCAACGTGGGAAAATCGAACTACAAGTCCAATATACATCCTGGTACTTTGTGGCTGCCGCGACATGTATTTGTTGAAGTTCAGAGTAGATTTTTGAGAGATAACAATAATCCATACACTGTAAATGACCAATGTGGATTCTTTAATAATTGTGTTATTGCGTTATTTAAATATGCCGTGTATATGATTATTAATAGACATATTGAAATATGCCATAATGACGTCGATGTTGTTACCATGCTATTTGGTCTTGCAAGATATTCCATTGATTATTCAACGTCTGCTGATCCATCAATGATATTCTCAAAGGATATTATGACCAACCTAACCATACACAATATGACATAAGACGACCAAGAGACTTCGCCGGCGCCGCTGACGCCGACGTAAACCCAGTAGTAAATAGCGCTAATCCAATATTTAAGTTGGGATCTTCATCACGAAGATATCAAATTGACGCTCTAGGTAGATAAATGTTACCGTTGTCGTATATCTTCGGATTCTGCAGACATGTTAAAAAAGTTATTTTTGGCGCCAAACAACTTTGTCGTAGCTGATAATGGCCACAGACTCGGTTACATTCACAGCAAATTTATTTTCATGGCAGATAGTCTCTACATGGAATTCCAGCACCACGACATAAATTCGTTGAGTTTCAAGGTAACACCAGGCTAGTAAATCAAGAAAAAGACCCGATTGTGATTGATAGATTATCTGTGTCTACGATTTTGCTGAAGGTAAATGTACATCAGGAACGATCTGAAGACATAATACTGAATTTTGAACAAAACAACATAGCACGGGTGTATCATAATTTGATGAGCTTTATGGGGGGGGGGGGTGATTAGAATGTTGATCCTGGTTTGCAGATATTTCAGCGTCGTGGTACTTTTGGAAACTGCTATCATAAGGGCACTGAAAAAGCAACAGAACTTGAAATAAACGCCTAAAGCAGAATGGCGTCTCCGATTAAAGCTTCCCATATTCAAATTTGATTTACTGGATGATCTTAGGCGATTAAACAAAAAAACCTTTAGAGGTGTTTTCATGCGTGAGAAATTACCGGGGAAAAATAGTCAGATTGCAGTATGGTGGCTTTGTCATTCTCGTATAAATTTAGGTCATTCGTGATAACTTTTGTTTGTTCCTTGTTCTTAAAAGCGTCGAATTCCACAATAAGAATATACTGGTTGTGCAACAAAAATGTGTCGGCCGCAATTTGTATAGGAGTGGGTTGGGGTGGGGTCTGTCTACCTCCAGCAGCAGAGAGAGCGAACATACTTTCTCTAATTGAGTTATATTTTAAGCAAATAATTTTAAGTCTCCTTTTGGCAAATGGAGCCTTAACGATTTTAGAGTTCCATTTGTCAAATAGACCTTTCTAGTAATTATTTAATAGAAGGGTCGATTTGGTAAACTAAAGGCTTCCTTGTAAGGGTCCATTTGGTAAAAAAAAATGACGCCATTGTCGTTGGCGTTCACCCTTTCTGCTGCTATGAAAATCTTCGATTTTTACTAACTAAATATTTGATCAAGTCCGACACGATATCTCGTCCGAGGGTCTGATAAATTTATCGTCACAAATCCGTGTGGGATTGACTGGGCGTGGCTAAAGAAATTTTTAAATTGATTATGATCCATATCGCCACCGCACCAAGTTTGCCAAATATTTCTTAGCGTGTGTGTATCAACACCGTTAAATACACACAGCATATTGCAGTTATCTCTGATCACTTTTGGTATTTGAGTGTAACGTTGAGTGACATATATCACGTCGGTGTTTTTATGTCTACCTCTGGAAAATATCCTAGCAGGATTCTTTTGATTGTCTAACATGATATCATCATATACGACTAAATTGTTAATACTTCCGTCGATGGAGTCAATGCTAGGTGCCTCTTCGATATCGGTTATAAACTCAATAACATCATCGCCGTTAATTTCTAGCGCGGCTTCGTTAAAATCCTTTAACACTTCATAACATCGCTGATCATCTACACTCGGAGCAATCATATACAACTTATCCCACTTCATCCATCTCGTTATCAAATTAAGTAGCAATTGTGTTTTACCACTTCCAGATGGTCCGATGATAATCGCGCGAATAGAATTTGGTAACATTCCATGGTGTTTAATAGGTTCCCGTCGTCTCGTAGCTGAATAATCAATTACATTCATGCCGTTATATATAAATTATGGATCTATATTGTGTGAAATGTAAGACGCGTACTGGCACAATTGACTTGACGACGATTACAACGAAAAATAATCGATCAGCGCTTTCTGGTAAATGCGTACAATGTAGTACAAAGAAATTTAGATTTGTTTCCCTTGGTGAAACCAAAGGTGGTAAACCCAAGGAACCTTTAAAAAAAACGAGGAGGTGATATTGCAGCCAAGTTAGTGAAACTCCCAGGAACACCGTGGGCAAAGTATCAAGGAGAAAAGCACCTTCCAGGATATAGTTATTGTGGACCGGGAACAAGACTCGATATCAGACTCGATGACCAAAACCAACCCCGACCCGGTGAATATCCAATAAACGCTATTGATAAGGCGTGTCATGCTCATGATGTTGCTTATAAAAGCAGCAATCTTCAACACAGACATCTCGCGGATGTGAAATTAATTCATGCGTTAAATGCTATTCCTGATAAATCATTCAAAGAACAATTGGCTTCGTGGTTGATAAAATCCGCTATGAAAGGCAAATTGATGTTAGGTGCTGGTAATTAATAATATGGAATCTATTTATTATTCTCCGAGGGGATACTGGAGAGGCAAGGCAGCAATCAGTAAACTCGCTAGTGCAGCAGCGGTGAAAAAACCACTGCGGCTAATTGGTTATCTAAACAGGCTATATGGCAAATTTATCTACCAGCGCCTAAACGAATTAACTACTCGCATTTTGATGTTACAACACCTAATGAAGTTCATCAAGCTGATATGCTATTTTTACCACATGACAACGGTTACAAATACGCGTTAACGTTAGTTGATGTTGCAAGTCGATACAAACAAGCAGAACCGCTGAAGACAAAATCATCACCTGAAGTAGCTTCTGCATTTGAAAGGATTTATCGACGAGGTCCACTACGCTGGCCAAATCTGTTACAAGTTGATCCTGGTAAGGAATTTCAAGGCGCTGTTTTAACAACGATGAAACATCATAATTTCACCATCAGACGAGGGCATACTGCGTTACATCGTGATCAGGCAATTGTTGAACGATTTAATCGGACACTTGCTGAGAGATTATTTGGATATCAATACGCGAAGGAATTCATCCAGAATAAACGATCTCGTGAATGGGTCAAGAGATTACCAGGTGTAGTTACCGCGCTCAATAACGAGATTACTCGAACAATTAACATGAAACCTGCCAACGCGATTAGGAAAGCGTCTATACCAAAAATGGAAATCCAAGGAATTTCACAAAACGATTTCAAGGAACAAATTCTTGGTAGTAATGTCACTGTAAGGTATTTATACGAACCAGGAGAGCTTGAGGGTGGTAAAAAAAGAGCTACCGATCCTATTTGGAGCGTCACTACGCATACGATATCTAGTATAACACGATCAACTGGTGGAAACGCTAGCGTTTCTAGACCAGCAATCTATAAACTGGATTCAGCTGCTCCTCAGCGAGGATTTACTCGACAACAACTACAGGTAATTCCCGAGGATACTCAATTACCACCGCGTGGTCTTAACTAGCACCCCCCAGAGGCATTGTGCTTGCACCTCTTCCTCTGTTGCACTCAAGACAAGTCAGCATAACGTTATCGTTGGTATGACCTACGCTGCTATTCTTTCTGTCTACGGTAAATTGGCGAGGATCTTTATTCGACCAACTGCAACGCATTATACAATTGCAACTCGCGCAGTGATTATTCTGTTGTTGCTTCAGCGAAATTATTAATTCAGCATCAATGTCAAATTTTCTATTATTTTTTTTATCCTGTTGTTTATAACCAGAGAGTTTTTTTCTGATTATGTCCCCGATGATATCATCGGCGCTGATTGAAGTGTCATTATCGTCACTGACTTCGTCAACAACAATTCTTCGGAGTTGATTTATACTTCGTACTCTGGATACTGCGAGATAAACTAAATTTGACCACTCAATGCGATTATCTACTATCCAAACAATTGTGTCTGTGACAGTTAATCCTTGTGAAGAGTGTATTGTCGTTGCGTAACCTAACGTCCATGGGGATTTATCAGCACGCAATGCATCTTCGACGACGCTGATATCAACCAGCACAATATCATTTAACACTAAATTCTGCTTTTCACGTTGTCCAGGAATGTCAACGTCGATATTCTGCTTTCGTGTATCCGAAGGTCTATAACAGAGCGGTACTGGAAGTGTTGCAAATTTACATTTTCGCAATTCAAATAATTTCATCTGAAGTGCGTCTCTGACTATTTTTCTACTCGCGATTATCAAATCGTCTGGTCTCCATGTTTCCCAAAAATCATTCATGGGAGTTTCTGAAATTATTTCACGCGCTATTTCACATTGGATTCTATCCGGTTGTAACCTGATTAGTTGTTTCAACTCCTTTAATACTTCATCTAACGATCTAATGTCATCGTTCATCTCTGTGTAATAATCAACGTATTTTTTTAGCCATTCATGGGGGGATTCACCGAAAATTGGTGGTGGTTGACCATGATCACCGCACATAATAATTTTTGTATTTTTCGTTGACAGCCATTCAAGAAACATTTTTAATATATGTAATGGTACAGTACAAATTTCATCCCATAATATCACCGGTGGAATAAATTTCTGCCCCATTCGCTCAGGGGTCCATTTATCACCGCTCCATCGGAAGAAGCTGTGGTAAGTACCAGAATTTTTTACATCTCGTTGTTTTATGTCTCTGGCAAGTTTATGAGTTGGTGTTAGCACAGTCATGTTTGTGAAATTTGTAGACTTTTCCATAGTGGTTTCTGTAGGGGTTTCCGTATGGGTTTCCGTAGGGGTTTCCGTAGGGGTTTCCGTAGAATTTTCCCCTAAGATTTGTCGTATGATTTCTGGACACTCCTCGTGTAGAATTAGTCGTATGATTTCTTGTATCTGTTTTTGATCATCTGTAAGTTTTTCAATTGGTTTTTCAACGGATTTTCCAATTGGGTTTCTTTTCCTATTGAACAAATCAATCTCCTTTCCATCGAAAAACACTGTGATAAGTATTAGATTTTACATCTCGTTTGGTTATATCTCTGGCGAGTTTATGAGTTGGTGTTAGCGCTTTCATGTTGATTTTATCCTTGAATAAGTTAATTACTCGTGTTGTCTTTCCTGATCCTCCTAATCCATTTATGTAAACGATTTTATATCGCGTAATTGGATCTGATATCGGTGGTGCATTAGAAAATTCTGAACACTGGTTGCTTTTCAAGTATTTATCGTCGTTGGTAACGTCTGCGGATTCACAATACTCATGTAGTGTTTCTTTTTTAAATCGCCAACATCCCCACGCTTCCTCCGGGGATGTGAATGCCGCTACATCCGATCTGTATTTCTCGTGTATATACATCGAATCAGTAGCTACTCTAACCGCGGTATTAGGAAATCTATTTATCATCGAAAATAGATTAATAGTAGAATAACCGAGCATAGATGATCTTAAGTGTGTATACTGACAACTATATCCATCACAATAGGTAACAATTGTACCTAACTTAGTCCCATTGGATAGAAAAGCATCTTTACGAGTTACAAGTTTTCCCTCTTTCGTTAAATCCGCTATGATAAAATCGTATTCAGCGCTGTCTATGATCAACCGCGAAGAATATTTTGCATTGTCATATCTTCCACCTTGAGTAAATTTACCGATTATTTTTCGTCCAAAATCTTTTGCTAGTCCATTTTCAATTTGAAATAACTGCTTAGACCAATCCATGATTTGTTGTTCATTGAAATCAGGAAATTGTTTTCGTTGTTCGCGTATTATATCATCTAGATCGGGTTGTGGTAGCCAAACTTCCTTCTGAGCTCGATAGCATATAATTGCTTCGCTGATAATCAACGATTGTAACATCTCACTATCAATCATATATCGTAGTAACACTATTGGCATCCAGTGTTTCACAGACATATGTCTACCAATCCAAACATAACTACACGGATGTAATCCTGACGCTAATTCAAATGATACCACACAAGCGAATCCAGTTAAATCAAAATCAGGCAATGGACCATTAACAGAAACACGAGTCATTTCATGTGTGGGGTGTCCAAATCGTTTAAAATACTTAGCACATTCTCCATATCCTAGAACACTCTCCGGATAACACGCGGATATATCAATTGAAATCATACCCTCGCGGTGGTATTTTGTATTCCACAGTCCTCCATGACCGAATTCAAGACAGCTTGATTTGACATCTTCGAGAAAATCACTTTGTGTTGGACGCCATGAGTTCTTTTCTCGTGCAAAATGAGCTACCACTGATGGAATCGTAAAACTATCTGTGAGTAGTTTTTCATGGAAACTCTTCGAGTTGGAAAATTCTTTAGAATTTTCGCCTGAGTATTTTACAGCAGCTTTTTTCATCCTCGAGTGTAACGCTTCAGTGCGATATAATTCTCCATTCGGTCTTACAAACTGATAAAATCCTGATTCGGAATCTTTAGCGCTGCGAAGTAGCCACACTGACACAGGATCATCTCTACACAACGCATGAATAACATCGAATAACTTCTCTTCGTGGAACACATCCTTACAACCCCCCCTGGAAAATCCCCCCGGGATATATTTCACGATTCGTTCTCGTGGAAATACATTTACTGCAGGTGTCCATGCGTGTTTGTTATGATCAATAATTTCAATTGGAGCTCCTCGCGATTGATATTTCGGTTCGTATAATACTTCTCCGGTTATCGTCGCTACCGATATTGGAAATTTTAATGATGCTTCTAATTTAGCTATATCGGAAATCATTGCCCCGCGCTGTTTCACTGTCAGTTCCCATTCGGTTATTTTCTTACGTCGTTGTTCAGTTGTTACGTCGTTGTTCAGTTAGTTTGTTTCCTCGGGATGTATTTGTGAAGTGTTCCATTACCCGTGTTGCTACACAATTGAGCCTTGACGAAGTCAACGGTGAATATTTCATAGGTGCTAGTTTTGAAATACGTGGTTTATCATTTAGCGGATATATTCCGTAAACAACTGCTGTTACAGGGTAAGATCTCTCGTAGTATGGTTTGTCAATTCCAGTTAGAATTCCTGGTTTGGAATCTCTACTCACAATGACAAATTTTTTATCTTTGAGAATTGGTTCAAATTTATCTCTGATAATCCATTCACCTTCGTCTTCAATAATGAATTTTATTCTAAAAAAATGCCGTTTTCGAAGATGTGAGATTATCTCAGCTGCTCTTGTATCGTTCATAGTAGCATCGATTACGGGTACATTGACATCTTCATCAATAATTCGAAATGTCGACCACGTATGAGATGCTCCATTGCGCTTAAATTCATTAAAACAGTCGCTGATTTTACTCAACATGGTTTTGTCATCTATTAGAATTTTTGGTATATCAGAGACTCTATCGAGATTAAATCTAGCATTTTTCCAAGGCGTAATTTTCGATAATCTCTTGAATTCCTTCATATTATAATTAAAACAAGTATTTAAATAAAAATGTATTTTATATAATGAATCATTGCAGATGGCTTATGATTGGATCAAAGACTCCGTGTAACAAATCATGCAGAAATGAATTCTGTGGGTATCATATGCAAAGTGTGAGAAACGGTTCAAAAGGTCCTCTCCCGTGCATCCATTGCGGGGTAGGTGTTAGAGGAATATCACAGTTATGTATCAATTGCGGTGGCAAGCGTTATAGAGTTGAAGCGTTATTATGACAAAAAAAAAAAAAAAAAAATCCTGACGCTGTCAACGACAACGTCAACGACAAAATCATAAAAACTGCTCAGGACTACATAGAAAGATTTCCCAATGTTATAATTCAGCCAATTAACGAATTAGACAAATAACGTATTATGTATATAAATGAGCCGAGAATTTCAACGACATCCTGTTATTAAAAACTATGAAGCCTCTCGTGATGGTGTTGTTAGACACTGTAGACTCAAGAAGCCGGTTGGTGCTCTGAATAATATGGGATATTTGGTGTTTACTGCTGAAGGGGGGAAGAAATATTATTGTCATAGATTCATATTCGAGGTGTTTAACGGATTGATCAAGGATGACCTTGTTATTGATCATATTGATTCTGATCCCAGGAATAACAAATTGAATAACCTTCAAGCTATTTCACAACGTGAAAACACAAAACGAGGTGGGACTGGAAAATACTCGAAAAATCCTAGACGGATAATGTCAATTAATATTGACAACGAGGAAATAATATTTCCGTCTATATATAGCGCTGGTAGATATTTTGATATTTGTTCCCCCTCGGTACAAAAAGTAGCAGAGGGGGTTTATCAAATCGCGTTTTCAAAACGCTTAAATAATAATATTCGATTTGTTTATGTATAATCGTATATTGTGAATTAGCGGAGATAACTCACTGGTATAACGCGTGCGACAAATCACCAGTGATAGAGTTATCGTTGAAACACTGTTGTTGTTTTGGTAGTTTTTGATTGGCTGTTATAAATATCGACGAGATCCGTGCTTTGCAATTTCAAAGGACTTTCAATCGTAAATCGCTTTACAATTTCAAAGGATTTTCATAGGAAACAAAATCATCATGAAGTTTACAAATAATCGTATTATTTTTTTTTTGTCTTTTACAAGTACTCACTATTAATTCTGCGCTGTCAATAATCAGAATTATACACAACAAGGAATTAGAAACACACATCTCTCTATGTCACTTCGTTGTAATGAGTGGTTATATACAACCTGGTCTGTGTTATGTTTGGGCTTTAGCCGAAGTTCAAGTGCAAACTCAAATCACACCGTCATACGTGGTGAATAGCCCGCGTCATCCATTGTCATTGTACATACCATAATCACCCCTATAATCTATTGTTGTGCCGTCGTCATTCATTGCATTTGTATATAACCATAATCTTTATAATCTATTGTTGTGCCGTCGTCATTCATTGCTGTATATAGCCGCTATCATTGCATCTGTATATAATCATAATCACCTATAATCTATTGTTGTGTGCTGTCCGTGTATCCACGCACCAAACGTATCCTCTTGTAGGTCAAACCCGCTATCCGAGTTAGACTCTACTTACAGGGGAATACGCTTCGTGATTATGTATATGTAACCGTTGGACGCCCTTGGTGTATATTTATACATTAAGGGGGTTCAAAACGGTGATGTGTAATATGTGCCGTCGTCATCCATTGTATATAACCATCATCATCGTAATCGCATTAAGCTTCTGGACATGCTAAGATGACCAACACCTTAGCGGGTCCAGAATTCATTTTGTGAAATTAAAAATCAAAGATTTTCAAACAATTCAACAAATATATTTTCATATATATGAATTCTGAAAATATCAGATGTATTATTGTTGAAATCAACAAACTCAAAACTCAAAATATTAAACTATGTTCAGGGTTAGATTGTGATCAAATAATGACCGATTTTGACGATATTGAATTTGCACAAAACAATGGAAAATATGTACTCGCTAAGCAGTATTATTTAATTAAGCGCGTACAAAAACTTATCCGTGAGAGTTTAGTTAATACCGAAGACGTTAGTGTATTTGTACCATTATGTAAGATCGTAGAAGATATTAGGAGGCAATTAGGTGCAGAGTATGAACAAAGGAAACTTATCAATTGTAAGGTGAAACAGATAAAAGCTTTAATCGAACAGGCTGATTCCCACCCGTAGAGAGCCTCCTTTGTTGTATATAACTTCCGTGTACACAGGTAACGATGAATGAGTTTAGTCAAACAAAACGCGACAATGACACAGTTCACACGGTGTTGTAATGGAAAATTCATAGTAATTTTCAACGTAGTATTTTTTTTTTACTTGATGAATTGCTTTGCAATGAAAATCGAAGATGGAAACTCAAAGAGTTTCAAATTTAACAATAGTGATACTCTTTCAATATGGTAGGACAATCACTGACCATACGGAACGCAAAACAGCGACTGAGCGCTATTAATAAACTACTACCACTTCGTGATCGTATACGTGAAAAACTTCAACAACGACAATTACTTCAGACTGATTTTACAGAGGGTTCTGAACAACTTTTTCTCCTATTACTAAAACAACTAAAGAGATAACGTCAACAATCTCTGAACAAGGAAAAGCACAGGAAGAGTCCTTTCTCCCTGTGTTAGAGAAAATAGCAAAACGAACTAAACAAACAAAAAAATCATTACAAACACTTCCTGGTGATATAATAACTACTGCAAGACGACAAGAACAACAAGAACGAGAACTTCAGGAAGAAGTTGAACGATTAGGTGATATTGATATTTCCCCCACCACCTGAACCACTTGAAGAATTTCAAGAACAACAAGGCGCTGACTATTCTCCTGAAAATATATTTACGGTTGATGCGTTAAATACAATCAAAGATATCAAAACAATCTCTGAATTAGTTAAATTTACCAAAGACAATTTTAAAAAAACGAAAAGGGATAAGTATTTAAAAGACGACACGTCTAAAGATTTTGTAAAAACTCTAGAAGTTTGGGCAAAAAAGGTGTTTTTAGCAAAACGCGAGAAAACTAAAATCACAAGAGATATAAGTCATAATTATAATCAATTTCTAGCTATGGTAAAAGGAGTCACATCAGCACCACCAGTATACACAGCAGACCCAATCCCTGATGAAATACAAATAATGGCAGAGGCTGATTCTGAGAAGGGTACAACTGGTACAACAAAAAAAAAAGGCAGTGGCTTAGTTGGAAACGCTAGCGTTGGAAACTCTTCGAGTTTCTGTCCTGGCAAAATTCTCGGTGATATAGCACGATTAGAAGTACTTGTTGGGGGTAAACGAGCCGGGAATAACTCACCAGAAATAATCAATGAAGCAGCTGATATCTGTAGGAGGTTATTTCAAGGTGGTATCATAGATATTGCAACATATCGAGATTTCATTGAAGAGTTAGTAGACGGTTATCATAGCGATTAGATAAATATCAATTGAATAGAGAGAATGATCATACACTACAACCATGATAAACCAACTAACGTCTACGTGGTAAACTCACGATCGCCAAAATACCGAGCATACTATGGAGATGGTCTCGGTAATACTATAATGGGATTATTTGCAAAAATGGCTCCAAAAGTGGCTCCGTTAGCAAAACAACTATCAATGAAAGCCATTGATGTTATCAGGGATAAGGGTATTAGCGCTGTTGGTGATCTTGCGGGGAAGGCGTTTTCAGCCGCGAAGGATAAACTAACAGCGTTAGTTCGACGGCGAAATTCAAAGAAACCAGCGTCATTGCCGTTACCATCTACTGCGGTTATGCCTGCAAGTGTTAGTAAAATAATAAATAACGCAGTAGATGAAAAACTACAGTCGTTGATTTCATCATCGTTGACTAACGCCCAGGATAACATAACAGCAAATATGATAGCGGGAAGTGGCCTTGGAAATTCAAAGAATTTCTACAAACGTCAAAGACAACGACAAAGTCGTCATCGGTGAAAATCTTTGATTGAAATCCTTCGGATTTTTTTCATTGGAAATCTTCGAAATTAAAAATCGAAGATTTTCCAAGCAATTTACATTTTCGCCTCCAATTTAGACCATCGGATATATAATAAAAAATGTTCAAACAGAACCCTGATAGTGCATTTGACATGGATGCCCCAGTACTCAAAGATGATTCTGTACGCGATTATCAATTTTTTGCCTATCACGCAGTACAACCTAATCTTCGGGGGAGAATCGAACTTCAAGTTCATGATACCAGTAAATACTTTTTACCCGCTGAAGCCTTTATTGAAGTCGAAGGTGAACTTTTACAAGCAGATGATACACCATATGCAAATGACCCAACTCTCCGAATTGGTTTTGTTAACAATGGCATCATGGCGTTATTCGAAAGTGCTAGATATCTCATTGATGGAAAAGAAATCGAATCTATTGAACGCGAGGTTGATATTGCAACGGGGGTGATCGGGTTAGCGAGATATTCTGATGACTATACTAGATCGGAAGGTCCGTCTATGATGTTCGCGAAGGATATTACTGATAACGCTGAACACGTCCAGTATTCTAGAGTAAAAGCAACACGAGCTACAGCAGTTGATCTAGCACCAGCCGGATATACAAGACCAGCTGCTGAATTTGATGTCATAAATAATGTTCCCGGTTACAACCTAGGATTTGCAACACGAGTAGCAACGTTACAGGGACAACATCGACGGTTTTCATGCGCGATTCCGTTACATCACATATTTGGATTTTGTAGAAACGTCAGAAAAGTTATCTATGGAGCAAAGCATACTATAGCACTAGTGAGAAAGGGCACTGATGATGATGCAATCTGGCGCGGTGCTGGCGTTGCCGCCGGTAGGGTCGTTTTATCAAAACTATCACTGTGGATGCCAGTGTTGACTCCGTCAATGGTAACAGAAGAACGATTACTATCATTTATGGATCGGGGGGGGGGAGTCATTGTTGAGTTGGTTGTCAACGTCCACAGATACCATGGATTCTAATATTGATGGTACACTTACATGGCATCTAGCATCAAAACAGGGTATTTCAGCTCCACGTCACATATTTGTTGCGCTACAGAATACTGCGCGATTAAATAATCAAGAACGTTCCCATATGATATTTGATCAAATTGGGTGTAATGAAATCTCGCTGAGAATAAACGGACAGCATGAACCATCAGAGGATATACAACTTGACTATGGCATCAATAGTATTGCACGAGTTTATCATCGGTTGTTGTCGTATATGGGGCGCGATCAAAATGTCGATACTGGTCTACAAATATCACAGTTGGATTTTAAAAGTCTGTATCCGATTTATTATTTTCGTTGGAACATCTTGACTTGACGAAACAGTCCGTCGTTGATATACACTTCCGAGCTCGAGTAACCCGTCCTGGTGGTATCGCTAATTATAGAGCGGTTGCTGTCATTCTCAGTGATAAATCAATGTTACTCGAAGGTGTTGGTGGACGAATGAGACTGGTAGATGCACCAGTGGAAAATCTTTGATTGCCAAACATGTAACTAATTTTCCATCTCTCTCTCTGCGATTTAGAATCAATCTGTTTTAGTATAATGTCGTATAGTAATATCAATGTCACGTTGACACCTGGTCAGTTAAAAAAAATTACAATCCAAATCAGCTAAGCAATGTGGAACCACAATAACGCTGAAACCTAATCAAATGAATGGCGGGGGGAATAAACTGTCGCTGACGAAAACTCAAGTTAATCATTTTAATAAAGCGTTTAAAGAAAAATAGGGAGTTCAGATAACTCTTTCTACGAGCGCGATTTAAAATATGGAAAAGACTGGTGGTATATTCCCGCTGTTAGGGTTGATTCCAGGGTTGATTGCCGCAGCGGCCCCAGCGGTAGCTAAAGCGGCAGCGTTAGGAGCCGTTGGTACCGCGGCAGGAATGGCACTAAAGAAAGCAACAGGCGGATCCGTCCGTGGATCTGGTTAAAAAAAAGGAAAGGGTCTAAGACTACCAGGAACCCCGTATTCATGGTACAGCGGAAAAGGCCTGAGACTAGGACCAGTTTACTAACTCAGAAATCTTTGGTTCAGGAATCTTCGATTGGAAATCCTTCGGATTTCACGCCAATGTCCAATTTTGATTTAATTGATGCCGCTAAAAAACTCGCGATTAAAAACTTTAGAGGTGTTTTTATGAAAGATCAGTTACCGGCACAACCAAATCACGTTGAAACCGGTATTATTAATCTAGATAACAGCTCCGGACCTGGAACACACTGGGTTGCGTACGCGATTGATCCACGTGGGGTTATTTATTTTGACTCATATGGACTAGCGCCTCCGAAGGAATTTAACCGCTATATAAGTAAATTAAAAATACCCCGTTGGTATTCCACGTTACCAACACAAACAATGCTTGACCCACCCATATGTGGCAATGAAGTATTAAACGTACTTGATGCTATTTCACGGGAATCTTTGATTCCTCAATCAAGAAAACCACCCCATGTAGTAGTGAACGAGTATACTAGCGGTCGTTGGATTGAAAATCTTTGATTGGAAATTGCTGTGCAATTTCACCCTTGGATTTAAACATAGAAAAGATTTTATGATAACAATGATTGATATTTGGGGACGACCTTTATCAACGCTGAAGAAACCGGATACTGGTGGAGTTGAAATCAAAGGTGTTAAAAAACTAATCGAAGATGAAATAGCTGAAACGTTGAACCTAGCAAGTGTTGATCCTGGTGAAATAGTTGTATTTCAAGATCGTCAGGGTAAATTGAAAACTAGTAATGTCTCTCTCGATGATATTTTAGTTAAACGACGAGACGCAACAGAGAATACTATCGCGTTATTTTCCGATCAAGGTAAACTCAAACCAGGTGTACTTGTTTCAACAATTACGGATAAATTAGCAACATTCGATAACACGGCGAATTCATTGAAATCGCTCAATGATAAGTATGACGATCATATAAATACATTTAATAAATTTACTGATTTACAAAAATCCATCGTGGACAATATTGATAAACCCGTGCTAGAATTTTTTGGAAATCCACCAGTGACCACACCAAAACTCGCCTCGATAAAAGATTCTATGTTGGAACTAGCAACTCTTCAATCCGAATATGAAAAACACGTGAAACAGTTTTCAACGTTTCGTAAAAACATCATTGATAAATTTATTGGAACGCCATTTGATAAAATTGAAATAACCCTTCCTGATATTAAAAAATCCATCGATGAACTAAAAACATTCAACGATGCAATGAAAGATGATGCAACGAGGATGATAAGCGTCATTGAAAAAACAAAAATTCCTCATAAGAACACCAACAATATTGTATACACGATACAACACGATTCATTTGCGTGGACTCCCACAAACAACATTTTACACGTAACCGCAGCCGTCAAAGGTATTTATCGATTAACAATAGTATCACCGACTCAATTTAATATATCATCAAGTAGTTCATCTGGAGTCAATAATACGGTATCAACGATCATCGACAAGGATATATCTGAACAGTTCACGATAACGACCGCAGATAGAAATCTAGTCAGGGTTTCAGTAACGTGGTACGTAGAATTCGTAGTGGATTTAAGTAAATAATTAAACTGAAAACGCTAGCAATTTGAAATCAATTGAAAACGCTAGCGCTTTTAAAATAAAATGACAATCCCTTCAGTGTATCAGTATCGCTATGATCAGGTCAGAGAATTTGAAACTAAACTCAGCTCGCGCTGTGAGGAGTATCAAATAAAAATAAAAAAATACCAACGAAGAATAACCGCAGTTGATATCACCGTGTACTCGGTGTCGGGAGTAATCACTGCTGCTGGAATAATACTATCTTCAGTTACAATGATTGCTCCGGTCGTAGTTCCAATCGCTATTTCTGCAGTGGCTACAATCGCGGGTATATTAACCGGGATCACAAAAAAACTATCATCGTGTAGCCAGAGTAAACTACACGATTATATAATTAAATTTCACGTTGCATCCGCAGCATACTCGCAATTATCCTCGTTGATATCATCGTCACTCGATGACACAACAATATCAGATAGCGAATTCTCAGTGATGGCTCAATTGTATAAATCAACAATGCTGAAATTAGAGCGGAATAATAATAATAATAACAATGTCAATGTCGTCACAAGAACTGCTTCAGCGAATAGCAGAAAATACAACACCGATAAAAACAAGCATGATATCAGTAACCTCAACGCGTCCTGAATTCAGTGTGAATTTCCCGATTCCCGTTCCCGTTAAAGAGATAGCGCTAGCAAAACTACGAGTGTATCATAGCTGGCCCAATATCAGATCGTTAGCATTTGGTGGTCAACAACCAAATAATTCCTTGGTGTTCGCGTGGAAAAATCGTGAAGACGGAACTCCAGACTGGAATGTTGTCTCATTGCCAACTGGGTCATATCAAATCGAACAAATCAATAATGAATTACAACGAAGAATAAAATCTATCACTGGAAAAAAATCAAAAATCGCTATAACAGTTCATGAGCCGACGTTATCATCTGCGATCGAGATTAATTCCCCTGGGTATGTTGTAGATATTTATCAGAGTTCTATTAGAACAGTGTTAGGATGGCCTAAATTACCACCTCGACAGAAAGAAACCGTTGATATACCAGAACCAAAAAAATCTGATTATGTTTCCGACGATATAAAACCTTATAATCCAATAAAAAGTTATGAAAACTATAACGAGTTAAGAGCAAAGGTGAGATTAATAATTACGTCCGGATATGACGACTATGGTAATCCTAATGAAATGATAGCAGCACATGATGAATATACAAAATTATATATAATTCAAAATTTTGAAAAGATGAATAATGATCTATCACTGCTATTAATATCTCTTAAATCTGGTTCTCTCACCAGAGATGAATTTATCAACGTCGTAGAGACGTGTAATAAAATCATCAATGATATGTATATATTAAATACAAAAATTATTCAAGGAATATTAGATTTTTTTCTCCCCCAAACAAAAATTGAATTTGCAACTCATTTTAAAATCCTCGTTGAAGATATTCCCACATTTGAACTACCCGGATATAACCTACCAGAACTAAAAAAACTTCTCAATGAAGCCATCGATATTGGTTTTAAAATAATTCATGATACGTGGAAAAAAACAACATCACCCGAAATAACAATCCTCAAACATAACAACGACCCAAACGGCGGTGGTAGACATATCGCTCCGAATAATGTAAATATATCCTCGGTGATAGCACTAAATTTAGTATGTGATGTCATCGAAGGAAGCTATCAAATAGATCTCGAGCAATCAAATCAAGCTCAGCAGGGATATATTCTATATTCATTTGCACCAACGGCTCCTCCAGGATTTCTAATTATTGAAGACCCAACTAACCCAGTCTTTATGCGATGTCATAATAATTCTTTAACGAGAATTAATTTCAAACTCACTGACCAATCTAATAATTTGATTGATCTGCGAGGTGAAGTTTTGCAAATTAGTCTGTTTGTGAAATCGTGAACGGATTTTCATCCTAGGACTTTCAATCATAAATGATTTTCATCGTAAAAAAATCGAAGATTTTCATAGCAGCAGAAAGGGTGAACGCCAACGACAATGGCGTCATTTTTTTTACCAAATGGACCCTTACAAGGAAGCCTTTAGTTTACCAAATCGACCCTTCTATTAAATAATTACTAGAAAGGTCTATTTGACAAATGGAACTCTAAAATCGTTAAGGCTCCATTTGCCAAAAGGAGACTTAAAATTATTTGCTTAAAATATAACTCAATTAGAGAAAGTCTGTTCGCTCTCTCTGCTGCTCCTCCCCATCCTGCTGCTCGCAACATAAGCCATACGATATTTGCTCAGTCGAGTCTTGTGATGGCGCTACATAACGAATTCAAGGGACTTAAATTACTTCTATCCACCAGTTACAGATGAAACTGCCATATGGTATAACGGTATCAATTGTACAACCCCAGGTGTGCGTATCTTTAAGGTGTAGGGAACATTGCATTCAGAAATAAACAACAACACTAGCTTGGCAACATGTGAGATTATGTTAATTCTTACCTAGGACATATTTTGTATTTTTGTTAATAATGATTTTTAAACAAAATGTGGCACACATGGGTAAACATGTGTCTGCTGTGACTAGATATCTCTTATCCCTGTCTAGTTCCAGCAGAGTTATCTCACTTAAATGCAACGGAGTACCTGGTTTTGTCCTTGTGAAATTGACAATCTAACAATGTTCTCTATTACGGTGTGTGACATGCATGCTAAAGTAGGATAGAAAGTATATTTATTTCACAAAACATTAGCATTGAGGTCTGTGGAAAAACAATTGGTACCATGATATCTCGTCCTGATAATCCCCTTTCACCCATTAGTTTCCCAACTTTGCTTTCGACCTAAAGATCGATTTAAAAGATCGCGCTTTCTTTCTTTGAATAGCAATTTACGTCTAACAAAACGTTCGATATCTTCTGTAAATTGATGTACATTCGAGCCATTTTAAAAGGTCAACCTCACGTAAAAGGGATGGACAAACTACTGCATATATATATATATATATATATATATATATATATATATATATATATATATATATATATATATATATATATATATATATATATATATACAGTCCCGGATTACCATTAGGCAGAGTAGGCAACTGCCTATGGGCCCCGCGACTTTTATGGGCCCCATAAAGGGCCCCCATGAGACCGTGACCGTGGGTCTGGGGCCCCAAAAGTTTGACTGCCTATGGACATCCAAGGTGCTTAATCCGGCGCTGTATATATATATATATATATATATATATATATATATATATATATATATATATATATATATATATATATATATATATATATATATATATATATATATATATATATATATATATATATATGGAAATTGATAGCAACTATACAAGCCCTTGTGAATATAATATTCTATTTGAGTAAAGATAGGCAGAGGGTCACCACAAAACCGTTTTAAATAACAGATGGGAGATAACCACTACAAATGTTCGAAGATGGCTTCAGGTATTAAATTACAGTCAAGTGCTAAGACGGGTTAAGTACAATGCATGACCTATTTACAGACGAATGACCTTACCCGAGACATCGCCTGCAATTAGTACTAGCAATATAGTTTTCCGGTGCAAAACACTGAGTCAGAGACCGCTGTCTGTGGCTATTAGTGTTTCTCTCGGCGTGCAGTCATGATGCGATTCTGGGTACTACTGGGGATTCTATACACGGGTAAGAAAATCTCAGAATATATATGTTTTGAGTATAAATAAATAAATAAATCTTGCGTGGAATGAGGACGAAGGTTATGTACATACTTTTCCAAATATGCAATGTTCTTATTTAAGTAAGAAATGGGTTCAGGTAACTAGTAACTATATCGATTATTTTGATACATTTATAATATGCAGCATGTGTAAGGTCATATACATACATCATGCAACATCGTGCGACTTCATAAATAAATGTCGGATTATCATTCATAAGAGCAAATGGTAGGAGTTAGGAATTAGTGTTGCGACTACGATAACCGTATTATTTGTATTAGCACATTCAAGGTCAAGTTAATGTTCGCTTAAGTCGTGTTATATACCCCCTTTAATCAGATGTAACTGCACAATTTATTTATCCTTCTCCCGTTCTGTCTTAGACGATCCACTTCGACAGGGAGCGGTCAGCAGAAATGTCAGCCAGTAGTGTCAGATGATTAAGATCTTTAATGTGGAATTTTTTTCCAATTGTATAGAACTTGTAAGAAACACGTGGACCGCAGGGCCTTAGTAAGTAATACACTTGCACGACTAGCGACCCGACGGACCGTGCGGGTTCGAATCCTGCCACGACCTGGCCACTTTGGTAGTTCACTTGCCCCAGTTGCATTAGCACGAAATACCCTTTCATGTGTTGATGTACGGCGAAACATCAAGCGAACCGGATTAGAAAGAAAGTAACTCTGTTGGAATGTGGGCTTTTTTAACTGCGGAGATTGTTTGCTCGTGACACATGTCATGTGATATTTAATAATATATATGACACGCGCATTTGTAGGTGTGTAATACCACAGGAGTCTGACGTTTTATCAATAAAGTACGGCGAAATGTGTCAAAATGAAATACCCTTATCAATATATATATATATATATATATATATATATATATATATATATATATATATATATATATATATATATATATATATATATATATATACATATATATACATATATATATATATATATATATATATATATATATATATATATATATATATATATATATATATATATATATATATATATATATATATATTGATAAGGGTATTTCATTTTGTCAGACATTTCGCCGTACTTTATTGATAAAACGTAAGACTCCTGTGGTAATACATATTGTTTATACAGGCTTCTATGTAGTTACTTCTTTTTGTATGACTTTCTCCTACATGTATCATATTCTTCCGTGCTCCCCCTTTATACATAAAACTATTAAAGATTACTAAAATCGAAACAGGAGAGATAAGAGGAAACGGAGACTACAAATTACTGTATTTTCAACTTTCTTTCACGTCACTCGGCAGTGTACACTTATGTAACCATTTCTCACGTGTACAACCACTGGTCACGTGCACTGAACTAAATTAGAGAAAACGAAATGTGAGAAATGCAATTACTCACAGGCACATTACAATCTCTCTCTCTCTCTCTCTCTCTCTCTCTCTCTCTCTCTCTCTATATATATATATATATATATATATATATATATATATATATATATATATATGTTGTTCGATATTGTGACGCATGTTTTACGTTGATTAAATATTGTAATACCATAGTATAAGTAGCGATTTTAACTCTGACCAAGCACAGTCATAGTGTTTGTAAACGATGGATAAATCAGGCATTTTTGAATGTTGATTGCAAACGGAAATTAAGTGTCCGTGAGAATTTGAGTGCAGGGTCTGCTGCATTGCTAGACTGCAGACCTGATAAAGTCACACAAATCATGCGTGAATGTGTGATACACCAATCCACGCAAGAAATGTTTAACGGAATTTTTAAAAACTCTCGTCCTTTGCGTATGGAAACAGTCATTAATTTGACAAAGAACACAGTTTGAAGCGTATGATGTCATTAGATCAATTTAAAATTTCGGAACGTTAGTAGTATATGGGTGCTGTTTGGGGCCCCGAGTGGCCGAGTGGTCTAAAGCGCTGTCCGTTACAGATCACTGCCATCTCACCTGTCTGCGTGAGTTCGAGTCTTAGATTCGGCTAATGTAGTTATGTGAGAAAGCTTGCCAGTAGCTTCTCGTGGGTCGGTGGTTCTTTCCGGGGGTTTTCCGGGTTCTTCCTCCACCATTAAAACTGGCAGCCATGTTTAGCCTATATTGTGCTTAAAAATGGCGTTAAACCATTTAAAAAAAATATGGGTGCTGTTTAGGCTCCATGGAAATCCCAGTCAGAAAAAGATCATGGGGCTGTTTAGAGTCTATGGGAAATGTAACATGGGGCAAAACTGTATGGTTGTATAGGGTCAATGGAAGTCTCAGTCAAAAAGGTGTCCCGGCACTGTGAGGTCAATGGGAATTTAACATGGGTTGGTGTTGTTGTTGTAGGGTCTAACGCCATTTTTCAGCACACGATAGGTTGTACATGGCGGCCAGTATTATTGGGTCGGCGGTTCTTTCCGGGGGTTTTCCCGGGTTTTTCCTACACCATTAATACTGGCCGCCATGTATAGCCTATCGTGTGCTGAAAAATGGCGTTAAACCCTAAAACACTCCAAAAACAATACTCATGAACCATATTTTTAGTGTATATTTTGCCATTTACGCACCTGATTGTACCTGTACTATTATGTAGCTTATAATACTTAAATAGGTGACAGTTTAGCGACTAATTCAACACAGTCAAAAATAAATCAAACCGTGAGAGTATTTATTTTCGTGTTATACTTCAAATGTTACTTTGTCGTTTTGATCTAGTAATACTAATATAGATCCAGTATATCGAGTTAGTGGATAAGACCGCGCTATTGTAGTAGATATTGTAAATACTGTAACACCTAGTACTGACAACCTCAGCGTGAGCCGTGATGTTTAATAAATTTATTAGGCGGTGACCACACTACCTGGCTAGATGATACCGTGTATACTACGCTATCGGTGATCTTTTTATGTCAGAGAGCTAAATATCAATAACTGCTGGATTTCCCAAAAATGTATTAATGTTTATATTAATATTTCTTCGATAGTTCATAAACATTTGTACATGATTAGAAAAAATCAGGTATAAAAGGTTATTCCAGTATTGATTGTTGTTAACGTCATTGGGATGTTTTTATCGTCGACGTATTTCTTTGTTACAGCATCATCGTTTGATTTTGGTTCTCCAAGACCAGTAATTTTATTATTAGTCGTAAAGAGAAGACCAACGGAGTTTTGTACCATACCACAAATATTATCCGATATCGTTGACATAGTTGTTGTAGAGTTTAACGCCATTTTTCAGCACACGATAGGTTATACATGGCGGCCAGTATTATTGATGGAGGAAGAAGCTGGGAAAACCCCCGGAAAGAACTACGGACTCGCGAGAAGCTACTGGCAAGCTTTCTCACATAACTCCATTAGCCGAATCTCAGACTCGAACCCACGCAGACAGAGGTGAGATGGCAGTAATCCGAAACGGATAGAGTTTTAGACCACTCGACCACTCGGGGCCCCCGTTGACATAGTAACACCAGGTTTAATTTTTCCATTAGTATCAAATACAGCTATGATGTGTTCGGTCACTCCATTAATTCTGATAATAAGAAGATTTCTTGTTTTAAATTTTATTTGCTTATTTTGAAATACAACCACTTCGTTTGGACCCACCTTTGAAAGATTTAGTAATTCGCATATCTCATCGCTGATGATTTATTTTTTTTATTTTCGGGTGAAAGTACATTAGTTGTGTGTTTTTGTTTTAGGAAAAGATCTTTTGTAAATATCTACCATTATACTTTTTAAGATGTGTTTAAAATGATAGCGGTTCCTTGAATAATTATGCAAGCCTTTATGGGGTGGTTTGGTTTTGATTCAGTTTTGAGTACAGCAAGTACTTCATGGCCGCTATTGGCGGATCAGCTATTGTCTGTGTTGGTAAGGTTGAATACCATATTGGAATTTGAAGCGCAGTACTTTATTCTGTGGCAAGTATTTTAAAGGCTCTTTTGGGGCTGCCAATCCGTATGAATCAAAATAAACTGTTCCATGTGGATCAATTGTGTATGCGACCCGATGAGTTCCTAGACCAGAACTATTGTCAAGTTTAATGATTCCGGTTTCAACATTGTCTGGTTGTTTTGGTAATTGATCACGCATAAAAACACCTATATTGTTTTTATTTTTTATTTTTTAGCAGCAATAATAAAATGAAAATTGGTCATTGTAAGTATCAACGAGCTGTCCTACGATAGTCGCAGACCTTTTCTGTACCATGAGTGTGGAGTTCCTGGTAGTCTTAGTCCTTTCCCTCTTTTTTAAAATGATTTTCTAGTTGTTTTTTTAGTGCCATTCCGGCAGCTGTTCCAGTAGCACCCAACGCTGTAGCTTTTAAGACATCTGGGGCAGCAGCAGATATTAACGCTGTATAGCAGCAAGATGTAGATATATACCACCTGTTTTTTTTTAAATCTTTAATGGAACTTGGAGAAAGATGTAATGAAACTCCGGTCTTTGATTCTAAAGCTTTATTAAAATGTTTGAGCTGAATCGTAGCTAATGATTATTTGTTTGGATCACCGCTAGAAATTTGCTCTTTTTAAAACATTTTTGTTGTTGTTGTTCCGCACTGCGAGTGTTCATGTAATTTTTTCACCAGACCAGGAATCAAGGTGAACTTAACATGAAGATTTGAAATTATAATATCATAAGCGATTTAATTTCATGTTTTCTTCTGGGGAATCAATGACTCTCATTGATCCACCCGTGCCTTCAAGTAATATTGTTTTACCACAAGCGATTGCTCTGTAATTATGAATAAGATATCTATGAGCTTTGAAGTGTATATCAACTAAATAATGTCTAATTTAGTCATGATATTCTAGCGAAACGTAATAGATCGGATATAGACTAAGAAAATATATTTTGTGATATTTGCACCGGTATCTATATTTTGATCACGTCCCATAAATGTCATCAAATAATGATATGCATGTGCTACTTGTTTTTTTTTTAAAATTAAGTAAAATATTATTAGATAGTTCTTGATGTCTGTTCTAAAGGATACTTCGGTAACTCCAAGTTTCTGAAATATCAATGTACTTTCTTCCTGATTATTTACTCGTCCATCATCTTTTAAAACAATGAAAATATGTCATGATGCAGAAATATCTTGCTGTGATGCTATATGCCATGTAAATAAACCATTAATTGTGCTCTGAACACTATATGTAGTTAATGTTAACCATGCTAATGCTAATTTACTGACTTCGTTCATAAAAACAACTCATTTGTGTTCTTCAGCAATTGTTGGAGTCGTTACTGACATCCACAATGAAAGCTTTGATAATATTACTTTACCATCAAGAATCCCGGCAGGGAGCCAAATTGCATCATTATCATTACATTTTTGTACAAGTACAATTGTATGCTTAGCTCCAAAAATAACCTTTCTGACATTTCTGCAAAATCCAAAAATGTGAGACGGTGGAATTGCACATGAACATCTTGAACAACTTTTATCACTTTTTAACATTAATCGGCGCATTGAGAATCCTAAATTGTAATTTCTGTTTATTGATGCAACTTCAGTTCCAGCTGCGTTCATTATGAGTATATATCGTTGGGAGGGTCAGTAATGTCTTTGGAAAACTTCGTTTTTGTTTGGCTGGCTGATCTTTTATTATCATCTGAATATCTTGCTAAACCTATTGTTGTTGTAGCGACGTTATATTGAATTGTTTACATTTACTTTCCATCAATCATATATGCAGCACTTCTAAATAATGCTATATTACCATTATTAACAAAATCAACTTTGATATCGGCCCCATATGGTGTATTAGTGGTGTTGTATGTTACACATTCTCCTTCTACTTCAATAAATGGTTCAGTTGGTAAGAAATATCTACTTGTATCCTGAACTTGAAGTTTGATTCTTCTACGCTGATTTGGTTGTCGTGCATCATAAAAATAAAATGGATAATCGCATATCGATTCTTCTTTGAGTACTGGTACATCCATGTCGAATGATAGATCAGATATACGTTTAAACATTTTATTATAATTTATATCGTCTAACACGAATACCACTTCCTACTATCAGACTAGCAGCTATAATTCTTTGTGCTTCATCAGGCAACTCTGGTAGTCTTGATTTGCGGCTTGATTCATTACTGACATTTGCAGGCACAACTTTTGTTCTGGGTAATTTTACTGGCTGTGGATTTTGTCATAATAATCGTGTTAGTCTATCTTTAATTGCTAGAAACACTTTACCGGCAACAAAACCAATAGCACCATGAGCTTTTTCGTGAACAAAATCGATAGCTTTTATTCCTAATTGTTTTGCAATCAGTATTGCTTTTGGAGCAATCCTTGTAAACAAAGCTCTGAACAATATTGCCAAATACATCACTGTCGATTTCTTTGTAAATATGTAATCATGAATTTATCACTCTGACCATGAATGGTCCAGATGAGCATTATGTATAATGAGTTTAGTTGTTTATTTATTTAATCACTGTGCTAATCATCAGTGATTTCATCAGTGAGAGATTGATAAACATGCTGATGATGCCATCTGTAAATAATCATTGACAGCTCTCAGATACTTCATTGATTATTTCTGGAGAATTATTTCCAGCAAGTTTTCCACCAATCATAATTTCTAATCATTCAATGTAAAAAAGAATGTTGTTAGGATAAGTAATCAGACCACTTCCTTGAGTTGTAATACCAGTACCAGTCAGGTCGAACCCAGGAGCATTGTGAAATTCTTCTATGAGTCCTTTCATCTTTGGTTGAAAATCATCAAAATACAAATCATAATCTTTGATAGGTTCAATAGTATATATATATATATATATATATATATATATATATATATATATATATATATATATATATACACACACACACACAACCCTCTAATCTTTACTTTTCTCTGAATCAATTTGCCTAGGTTTTACATTTGACTGGATTTATGTGTGGCCATATTTACTGCTTCATCGTATCTCAAATTCCGAATTAGATTTAAACCCATAGATGTAAATATGTTCTTAATATGAATTTTATTTTCTGATGGTTGTTGTTAATGATGTTGGTTTAGTAGGTGGAACTGTCGATGATCAATGTCTTTCTGTTTTGCTTTGAGTTTGTCTACTTTTGCAGAAAATTTAACAAAATCTTGATCACTTGTACTAATACCACCTTTTCGGGGACAAATTCTAAAAATCATCTTACGATAATGATCCTCACACAAATTTTAATGTTCTGGTAACACATCAGTATAATTTGAATCATCAGCATTCAGCTAATTAACTATCATCCATATCTTTCATTTTTTTCATAAATTCTGGGTCTAAATTTATCAATTAATCTTTGAACGGTTGGAAGAATTTCTCTTTTGCTTTCTGCTGTTTTTTTTAACTTTCTTGTATTTGTTCTTTCATTTTTTTGCTCTATTTGTTCTTCATAGTGATCATACACATTATTTACCGCATATTTTCTATAAACGATGCACTTTTTGTGTCGATTCGACTTTTTTTTAGTTTCAATTTGATAAAATACATCAGCCTGGTGTTGTTTATTGTTAATATATTCTTTATATGTTGGTCTCAACATTTTTTTTTCTTAGTTCATAGTGTGTAACGACAGGAGCCGGAAATATATGTGGATCAGCTATATTGATTATTTTAAAAGCATTTTCGGTAAAAATTATTTAATTCTTTGACTATTTCTTCATCAGTTTTTTTTCTCTTTAATAATAGATTTTGCTGCTTGAGGCATTTAACCAGGAAGATCTTGTAATAGTCTTGACGTTTTTTCAGCTATTTTTTTCAAGTTGAGGAAGAAGGGGTTTAGTTGTTTCAGTATCAGGTTTGAATAATTGTTGAGAACTCTGCAAAATCCACCTGAGATTCCAGATTTTGTAATGTTTGCCTGACAAAATCACGTACAGAAAGAAAATTCTAACTTCTTGTCGCTCTCGAGCTAATCTAGCTGTATAAGATTCCATAGCTGGTGACATATTATTGTTATATAATAATGATCTAATTACAGCAGCAGAGAGGGTGCAACCTCAATGAGTAAACAAAACATGCAAACAAAATTTCGGGAAAAATCCCAACAAAAATAAAGTAACAAAAACAATTAACTCCCAAGAAAGACTCTTGGAGGGAAGCTTTCGGTAAATTGCCTTTGGTTTGGCGTTAATGACCTTGTATTTTCATTTTCGTAGGAAGCTTTACATTTTAAGCAAATGACGTTTCAGCAAATGTTCGGTTCAGCCTCTCTGCTGCTAATGTTGACTGAGTATTACTTATAATACATTCTACCAAAGTTGCGTTCTTGATGATCATCATTGAATTGATTGAATCCAGGTGACCAGGTGGAAACATGTTTTAACATGTCCCCACCTTGCAAACCACTGATCTGATTTTTATAAGAGTTATGTTCTATAAAAGAATGATCTTGTTTGCTTCCATAGCAACCATGTTGTTTGTAAAGCATATATTTCAGGAAAATGCAAAGTATTTTCTGCATAACATATCCTCTTTAGCAACTGTATGCTTCCATATAAAAAGGAAACCAATGAAATAGGTCCAAAACATTTGATATTGGTTTTTAAGAAACAAACATGGCTGAAGCAGATCAGATTTTTAAATGATGTTCCTAATGACTTGTTCTACAACAATTTTTTTTTTGGTTACCTCTATAGAGCAAATGTTTGGCATTTAAAATATCAGGTTGACAAAGAAGGCTTTTCGGATACATTTAGGTCAGTCTTGAATAAAATGTAGTATAAATGTTTCCTATATAAAATTCTGTGAAATTTGTGTTTTGGTTTTCTTCCTAGCTTGTGTTTGATTTCCATGGCAAGCAAGTGAAATTCATAATTTTTGGACATCTTTTCCCATATTCCCAAGCTAACCTGGACCAAAAACATGTTTTTCCAGAGTTGCATTTTAGTAGCTTCTCTTTCCAATGTTTACCTTCTACCGCAAGAATTCGAGATATTTATTTTGACATAACTAATACCCTGAAGCCAAAAGAAGTAAAACTAGTATGGATATCTGGTCAGTTTTTGGAAGACCCTCTAGCCACCGTGCTACTTTTAAATCAAGTAGCTGGAAAAGGTTTAGATTACTGCCAATAACTGTCTGGTTTTGCGAATAAATTTGAGTCAGGTGAGCGATCTTGAGTCCATCAGGCCACTTACCCTTTTTGTTATATTACTGACAGTACCTTGCCATGGCGATTCGACAGGACAGTGCTCGGAGGCCAACCGGACCAGTAACCCCAGTGCCTGTTTGCGTATGATGATGACCAAAGCTCAGAACATTAATGAGTTTTGGTTTGGCACAGAATATTCTCAGCGGTGTCCTCCTGGCTCTCCAGCATCTATGTCACTGGAATGCTTTAATCCCAATTCCAGGGTAAATGACAGCCTAGCTAGTAGGATGTTCCTATCAACTTTTAACCCAGCTTTGGTGGATAGATATCTGGATGTGGTGTTTCAAGTTCAAGGAGGTAAGTATTTTTCTATTCTCAACAAACAGGCCTTGATCTCATCAATCGATCTCAAGTCCAGACTTGAACTAAATACAAGAGTACAATAATACAGCAATCTGATTGACTTAAATTAAATTTGACTTACAATGGACCAATCAAATGTCTTAAGACTTACAATTGACCAACCAAATGTCTTAAGACTTACAATGGACCAATCAAATGTCTTAAGACTTACAATGTACCAATCAAATGTCTTAAGACTTACAATGGACCAACCAAATGTCTTAAGACTCACAATGGACCAATCAAATGTCTTAAGAGAGATCATACAAAGCTGTGATTTTCATGAGTCATGTATTTTCATCAGCATTATTATGTACAGAGACTCACAAAACAATTTGATTTCTTCTTAATCCATTACTCAGAATAAGAAATATAGGTTAATAAAATAAATATTAACATTAACTGTTTGTTTTAAATACTATTTTTGCAATGTTTAAGGCATCAATGAGAGAACTAGAAGAGATAGTGTATTCTAGTTTTTCTTTATATAATTATTAGGGCTTGACATTTTGTGTAATTTTACATGCAACAAAACTGTTAACATTTGGGCACAATGTAACCAATGAGTGGCATGATAAATGTTATATGTATGACCTGACAGCAGTTATATATATTGTATATGTGAACAATGCCATATTTGTTTGAGTATATCAACAAATCTGCCATTGTGTAATGCAAAATCAGATCTAAATCCAGGTTAGTCTCATATATCAGTAAAGAATAACAGTAATTATTTGTAGCCCCATGTATGAATAAGAACAGTAGGGACTGTAGTCTCATATCAGTAAAGAATAAAAGTCATATGCTGTTGTTTCATTTATTTATTTTCATTCTTAATAATAATAATAATAATAATAATAATAATAATAATAATAATAATGATAATAATATTAATAATAATGATAATAATAATACAAACATAATAATAATAATAATAATAATAATAATGATAATAATTAATAATAATATACAAAAGTAATAATAATAGCAATAATGATAATAATATTAATAATGATGATAATAATAATACAAACATAATAATAACAATAATAATAATACTATCATTATTATTATTATTATTATTATTATTATTATTATTATTATTATTATTATTATTATTAAAGGCCAATACAGTGCATGCGGGAATACCTATGTGATGGATGGAATTGACAACGTAGCAGTTGACCCCCTAACCACTCAGTCCTTGACCCCATGGGATGTTAAGATGATGCCATCTATCAAATGGAACAGCACCCCAGGGGAATACTACATGTTGTTTGTGTACGATGTTGGATACTACATAATTCATGGCATTTACATCAATATACAGAATAATGATATTAAAAATGCAGAGGTAAGATTTTGTACCTCACTGAGGACATGAAAAAAGTCATACAGTGAACATAACTTCTGTTAGAATCAGATTAAAAAATCATGACCGATCATTAGTTTCTCCAATATCCTCTGGACACAGTAAATTTTAAAGCTCCTTCCTTCCCCTTTACAATGATTTTCTTATCCAAATAGTGGGACAGGATCTCTGTTGCAGAAAAAATGTGAGATATATGATCTACAGGACATTGTGTCAACACTGCCTATTATATGATGAGTTTTACAAATGTAAATATAATGAATTATCCAGTACATGTATATTTAGGAGAATAAAGCATAAACTTTATGTACCAAATGATAACAGCTGAAAGTAAAGAAGTCATGTTTCTGTAAAAGGTTTGTACAATGAACAACAAATGCAAAACATGTTGTCAAATATGTTTTTATAAATAGTTTCCAGGGGCCCTGAGTGGCCAAGTGGTCTAAAGCATTCACTGTTATGGATAACTGCCATCTCACCTCTGTCTGCATGGGTTTGAGTCTCAGGCTCAGCTAATGTGGGTATGAGAGAAAGCTTGCCAGTAGCTTCACATGGGTTGGTGGTTCTTTATGAGGTTTTCCTGAGTTCTTCCTCCACCATTAATACTTGCTGCCATGTATAGCCTATCTTGTGCTGATAAATAACATTAAACCCTACAACAACAACAACAACAACAACAACAACAATAAACAGTTTCCCTCAAATAGACTTCAGTTTTATCTGGTGCAATATTGTCATTAACTTTCTTCATTGAGTCACATTATCAATACTTCTCCCTCATGCCTGTACTTTAAATCCAGCATCACACAACATATGAAAATGTCTGGTGAATGGATATATTTACCTGTGGGTACTTTAAATCCAGCATCACACAACATATGAAAATGTCTGGTGAATGGATATATTTACCTGTGGGTACTTTAAATCCAGCATCACACAACATATGAAAATGTCTGGTGAATGGATATATTTACCTGTCGGTACTTTAAATCCAGCATCACACAACATATGAAAATGTCTGGTGAATGGATATATTTACCTGTGGGTACTTTAAATCCAGCATCACACAACATATGAAAATGTCTGGTGAATGGATATATTTACCTGTGGGTACTTTAAATCCAGCATCACACAACATATGAAAATGTCTGGTGAATGGATATATTTACCTGTGGGTACTTTAAATCCAGCATCACACAACATATGAAAATGTCTGGTGAATGGATATATTTACCTGTGGGTACTTTAAATCCAGCATCACACAACATATGAAAATGTCTGGTGAATGGATATATTTACCTGTCGGTACATTAAATCCAGCATCACACAACATATGAAAATGTCTGGTGAATGGATATATTTACCTGTCGGTGCTTAGATTATTGCACATATTAATCAGTGGCTGTGATTTAGAGTGTGAATTTGACCAAAGGCTAAATTATCACAGTTATAATACATATTTTGTATAATGTCTTGAAAAAATCTTTAGTGTGTATACGTAGAACTCTTTAGTGTGTATACGTAGAACTCTTTAGTGTGTATACATAGAACTCTTTAGTGTGTATACATAGAATTCTTTAGTGTGTATACATAGAATTCTTTAGTGTGTATACACAGAACTCTTTAGTGTGTATACATAGAACTCTTTAGTGTGTATACATAGAAATCTTTAGTGTGTATACATAGAACTCTTTAGTGTGTATACATAGAACTCTTTAGTATGTATACATAGAACTCTTTAGTATGTATACATAGAACTCTTTAGTGTGTATACATAGAACTCTTTAGTGTGTATACACAGAACTCTTTAGTGTGTATACGTAGAACTCTTTAGTGTGTATACATAGAACTCTTTAGTATGTATACGTAGAACTCTTTAGTGTGTATACATAGAACTCTTTAGTGTGTATATGTATAACTCTTTAGTGTGTATACATAGAACTCTTTAGTGTGTATACATAGAACTCTTTAGTGTGTATACACAGAACTCTTTAGTGTGTATACATAGAACTCTTTAGTATGTATACATAGAACTCTTTATTGTGTATACACAGAACTCTTTAGTGTGTATACATAGAATTCTTTAGTGTGTATACATAAAACTCTTTAGTATGTATACATAGAACTCTTTAGTGTGTATACATAGAACTCTTTAGTGTGTATACACAGAACTCTTTAGTGTGTATACATAGAACTCTTTAGTATGTATACATAGAACTCTTTAGTGTGTATACATAGAACTCTTTAGTGTGTATACATAGAACTCTTTAGTGTGTATACATAGAATTCTTTAGTGTGTATACGTAGAATTCTTTAGTGTGTATACACAGAACTCTTTAGTGTGTATACATAGAACTCTTTAGTGTGTATACATAGAACTCTTTAGTGTGTATACATAGAACTCTTTAGTGTGTATACATAGAACTCTTTAGTGTGTATACATAGAACTCATTAGTGTGTATATGTAGAACTCTTTAGTGTGTATATGTAGAACTCTTTAGTGTGTATACATAGAACTCTTTAGTGTATATACGTAGAACTCTTTAGTGTGTATACATATCTTTATTGTGTATACACAGAACTCTTTAGTGTGTATACATAGAACTCTTTAGTGTGTATACATAGAATTCTTTAGTGTGTATACATAGAATTCTTTAGTGTGTATACACAGAACTCTTTAGTGTGTATACATAGAACTCTTTAGTGTGTATACATAGAACTCTTTAGTGTGTATACATATCTTTAGTGTGTATACACAGAACTCTTTAGTATGTATACATAGAACTCTTTAGTGTGTATACATAGAACTCTTTAGTGTGTATACACAGAACTCTTTAGTGTGTATATGTAGAACTCTTTAGTGTGTATACGTAGAACTCTTTAGTGTGTATACATAGAACTCTTTAGTGTGTATACACAGAACTCTTTAGTGTGTATACACAGAACTCTTTAGTGTGTATATGTAGAACTCTTTAGTATGTATACATAGAACTCTTTAGTGTGTATACGTAGAGCTCTTTAGTGTGTATACGTAGAACTCTTTAGTGTGTATATGTAGAACTCTTTAGTGTGTATACATAGAACTCTTTAGTGTGTATACATATCTTTAGTGTGTATACGTAGAACTCTTTAGTATGTATACGTAGAACTCTTTAGTGTGTATACGTAGAACTCTTTAGTATGTATACGTGGAACTCTTTAGTGTGTATACGTAGAACTCTTTAGTGTGTATACGTAGAACTCTTTAGTGTGTATATGTAGAACTCTTTAGTGTGTATACATATCTTTAGTGTGTATACGTAGAACTCTTTAGTGTGTATACGTAGAACTCTTTAGTATGTTTACATATCTTTAGTGTGTATACGTAGAACTCTTTAGTGTGTATACGTAGAACTCTTTAGTATGTATACGTAGAACTCTTTAGTGTGTATACGTAGAACTCTTTAGTGTGTATACGTAGAACTCTTTAGTATGTATACGTAGAACTCTTTAGTGTGTATACGTAGAACTCTTTAGTGTGTATACGTAGAATTCTTTAGTGTGTATACGTAGAACTCTTTAGTATGTATACATAGAACTCTTTAGTGTGTATACGTAGAACTCTTTAGTGTGTATACGTAGAACTCTTTAGTGTGTATACGTAGAACTCTTTAGTGTGTATATGTAGAACTCTGTAGTGTGTATACATATCTTTAGTGTGTATACATAGAACTCTTTAGTATGTATACGTAGAACTCTTTAGTGTGTATACGTAGAACTCTTTAGTATATATACATAGAACTCTTTAGTGTGTATACGTAGAACTCTTTAGTGTGTATACGTAGAACTCTTTAGTGTGTATATGTAGAACTCTTTAGTGTGTATACGTAGAATGAGAAACAGATTTCACTTTCAGTAACAAAAATAAAATAATTATGCTTAAACAGGTCAAAGCCAGACAGTGTCGTTTTTGGATCATCGCAACTAGTAATTGTATCAAGTCTTAAACAGATGTTTTACTAGTAATTTGTTTTTTTCTTCTTGTATTACAGGTCATAAAATCCTATCAAGGAGCATTGATTACTATGAACATAAAGAATCCATACGCTTTCCTGTTATTTAAGCAAAATGGGACTCTAAACCTTACAGATGAACGGAGAAACAAGTTCAATTTTTCAATACCAGCGATGTTCAGACTTCCAGATATGGTTTCAGCATTGTCTTTGACAGGTACATACTGATGTCTTGCATGATTTCTGTTGTTTGTGAGTAAGATATAATGTTTAGAATTATTTTCAGCACAAACGTGTTTTAGCCATTATTACTACTATATGGTCTTAAAGTAACGTGTTTTAGCCATTATTACTACTATATGGTCTTAAAGTAACGTGTTTTAGCCATTATTACTACTATATGGTCTTAAAGTAACGTGTTTTAGCCATTATTACTACTATATGGTCTTAAAGTAACGTGTTTTAGCCATTATTACTACTATATGGTCTTAAAGTAACGTGTTTTAGCCATTATTACTACTATATGGTCTTAAAGTAACGTGTTTTAGCCATTATTACTACTATATGGTCTTAAAGTAACAGTAAAGAGTGATAGTCATAAAGTTTAGTAAAATTCAACAAATTTATGTCACTAAAAAATAAAATGAAAAATGTTAAAAATTGTACGTTATTGCAAATTGCATCCCAAATAATCCTAGAATTTCTAACACTAGTCCTATTGATTAAAGTTCTGAATAAATATTTGTGTTAATCAAAAATAAATCCAATACTGGAAGTGTTTATGTGCCTGTGATGGCTTGTGGTGTTGCAGTGATGTGCCAACAGTCTCTTACTGAATCACAAAAATATAATCCAAGAATATATTATCATTTGAATTTGACTACAATTATCAGTTAATGACTCCATCCAAGAATATATTATCATTTGAATTTGGCTACAATTACCAGTTAATGACTCCATCCAAGAATATATTATCATTTGAATTTGACTACAATTATCAGTTAATGACTCCATCCAAGAATATATTATCATTTGAATTTCACTACAATTACCAGTTAATGACTCCATCCAAGAATATATTATCATTTGAATTTGACTAAAATTACCAGTTAATGAATCCATCCAAGAATATATTATCATTTGAATTTGACTAAACTTACCAGTTAATGACTCCATCCAAGAATATATTATCATTTGAATTTGACTACAATTACCAGTTAATGACTCCATCCAAGAATATATTATCATTTGAATTTGACTACAATTACCAGTTAATGACTCCATCCAAGAATATATTTTCATTTGAATTTGACTACAATTATCAGTTAATGACTCCATCCAAGAATATATTATCATTTGAATTTGACTACAATTACCAGTTAATGACTCCATCCAAGAATATATTATCATTTGAATTTGACTACAATTACCAGTTAATGACTCCATCCAAGAATATATTATCATTTGAATTTGACTAAAATTACCAGTTAATGACTCCATCCAAGAATATATTATCATTTGAATTTGACTACAATTACCAGTTAATGACTCCATCCAAGAATATATTATCATTTGAATTTGACTACAATTACCAGTTAATGACTCCATCCAAGAATATATTATCATTTGAATTTGACTACAATTACCAGTTAATGACTTCATCCAAGAATATATTATCATTTGAATTTGACTACAATTACCAGTTAATGACTCCATCCAATAATATATTATCATTTGAATTTGACTACAATTATCAGTTAATGACTCCATCCAAGAATATATTATCATTTGAATTTGACTACAATTATCAGTTAATGACTCCATCCAAGAATATAACTTCCGATGATGAGCACTTTGTATTTCCAGAGAAGAAATATTGAATAAATAAATTCCAGCCCAAATGAAATATGGGACAGCACAAAAATTACAACCTATTATGTTTTGATAATACAGCAGGAAAAAATATTTCCCCAGTAAACATTATAACATAAAGAACTAAGATATAAAATGAAAGCCAAGATGTAGGACAAAGTTAAAAATCTTAGGTATAATTAGAAAGTATATTACTATATTTATAATAAAGAAGATGCTAAATGCAATGTCCTTGACTGTGGCAAAGATAATAATCCTAATAGTTTGAGAAAATATTAACCATATAAACATTGTTTAGATAATTGAAGAATAAAAACACAATTATTGAATTATTTTACTTACAAGGAACAGATTCTTAGAGATGTGATTTTTATAAGAAAACATATTCAGCCACATTATGATACTAATAATAAGCTTTATCCAAAGTTTAGAGTAGTTTTGTCAAATAATAAGAATTTTTGTCAGAGCTTACTACTCATGTCATCTTAAATCCAGAGCATTTCCCAGTTGATGTGGTGTTAAGCAACTGGAAATGGTTATTCCCATACAGCACAGTTTATTGGCTGTTTATCCCAGTTCATTAACAGCAAGGTTGATTGAACAATTATGGGATAATTGAACAATGTTTCCAGATTCACTGACATTTATTGGTGGTTTGATTTCACATAATCTTGTTCGTGAGCCTTTAGCAAAGTTTGAAATGTTTATTAAAATAGTCATAAATGATATTATCTATGACACTACTTCATAAATCAATCTATGACTTAAGGACATTCAAGTTCTTGAATTTATATTGTGTATATAGCTTCCAAATATTTTGAAGTTCAGCTAATAAAAAAGTTTAGAAAATGTTTAGAAAATTAAAAGAAACAAAACAAAACAAATACAACAGTAGAAAAGAGGAAAGAAAATGATAATTAAAAACATAAAAAATATTAATTCAAGTTGTCTAGATCAATATACGTTAATATGTGCGACAATTTCATCTCATTATCTTTAAAGCTATTATCATTCCATCATAATTTGTTTATATTAAGAGATGTTTTTTTTTTTAAAAATCAGGTCCAATCGCTCTCAATTGGTTTGTTGCTACTGGAGACCCATATGCTATACAGCTAATGTTGACCATGCGGATTATGAACTTGTGTCCACGTCTTGTGACGACTGGTAAGTACCTTGTCCTATCATTTTGTATTTTTTTTTGCTCTTATTTAGCTAGAGTATAATGCAACTGAAATAAATGATGCTGATCAATCCCTCACTATGAATAGAAAACAAACCTTATGAAACATAATTTTTTAAAAAATTGAAGAAACAATTTTGACCAATGTAAACAAATATTGTTTTTGGACACAAGAAACAATTTTGACCAAATTAAACATATGTTGTTTTTGAACACAGGCCTTTTATATTTGTTCAAATGATGCAGATCTACCATCCAATAAGGCCATCAAAACTAAAGACAGAAAAATAAATAGCAGAATCCACTCAACAAAATTTATGGCCTTCAGATAAGGTCGCCAATTAGAAGAGATTGATCAAAATGTTTGTGAAAAATCCCCTGCCAAATAGAATTTGACCATTTCTGATATAAATCATTTTGGCCGATCAATTTTGTTTCAATAATAATAATAATAATAATAATAATAATAATAATAATAATAATAATAATGCTTTATTTATAGAGGGTGACTCATTAGTCAAGTACTATTCTCCCTTGAGGCCCTCTTAATGAGAGTATAACAAATGCACATTGTGTGAAGAAGCAATAATTAGTGCTTATTTTAGCATTTTTCATATTAAAATACTAAATTCCATTATCTATTAGAAACACATGCATGCTCATGATATCTCTTCTTAAATACTCTAATATTTTCAGCCAATTTTACATGTAGTGGAAGCTTATTCCACAGAACTGTACCAGAGTATTGAAAACTCTTTTTGAATTGCTCTGTTCTTGGTTTTGGTACTAGAAGGTTTCCATGTGAGATTGATCTCAACTGGTATTGTGTTGAAAAAGGCCTGAATAAGTCCTGAAGATACTCTGGTGCAGTTCCATGTAGACATTTATATAAAAGAACTGCCTTGTGAAAATCTATCCTGTCATATATTGTGATTATACAATGATTCAGATCTGACATAAAATATGAATGTTATTACTAAAAATATAAAACATTTAAATGACTTCTTGAAGATGCTTATCAGGATTTGACAAAATGTGAAAAATGTATGTTTTGTAAAGGCCATTAAAATTTTTACAAAAAGTGGTGATCTGTCATAGCAAAAAAAACAGCTTCATCAGAACAATATCAGCAGTATTTGATCAAATTTGACAAATCAGCATTGTATGACAGGCTGTCAAATTTACACAAATGATTCTAAGCATTACAGAAGTGTTAGTCTTCTTGTTTGTATTTCTGCAAGGATTTCATGATGAATTCAATAATCATGTTCTTGATTCTTTTTAGCTGCCAGAAACCGAAATGAAAGCTTTATTCCGATTACAACGAACTTGGTTGTCACAATGGATGTAACTTTCCACCCACCAACTCTTACCTTCCAGAGTTGTTGCACAGATTACACGTATCCGTAAGTATTATGTCCTATTATCAGTCAAAATGTCTATCTGTCTGTCGAGACTCATTCAAACTTAGTTTGCCTTTCCAATATCAGATTTAGAAGTTTTAATTGGGTCTCTGAGCTCTTTTTGACAGAGTAGGAACAACAGTGTGTATGGTTTTTATGGTTTTATTTTATTTGGTTATTTGCCTGTTTTTTCCCCAAAATTTGCAATTACTTGAATGAAAATAAGTTATAGCTTTGAAATCTCTTAGGTAAGTAGCATAAATATAAATATATATTTTTTTCTCATGCATTAGCAAATTATTTAACTAATATAATTTTAAATTCATTGATAAGTAGTCTTTTATTATTTTTTGCTGGATTGGCTTTATATTCAGTCAGTACAAAATTTTACTTACAAATGAAATATATTTGACTAGAATAAAATAGTCAACCTCAGAGTGCTGTGCCTTGCACATAGAGAAACCATAAAAGATGGTTATTGTTGTTATAAGGTTTAATGCCATTTTTTTCAGCACAAGATAGTCTATACATGGTGGCCAGTATTAGTAGTGGAGGAAGAACCCGGAAAACCTGGAAAGAACCACCAACCCATGAGAAGCTACCGGCATGCTTTCTTACATACCCACATTAGCCGAATCTGACATATAAAAGATGGTCGAGTGAGCATAATAGTATTTTTCACCATTTTCACTACAGAATGCATATAGAGCATTTTAGACTGGTTAAATTTGTGTGTGTGACAATTCATATCCCTAATCGAGAACATTAAAATAAGAATGAGTAAATTACTAGGCCAGGGGGAGAGTGGAACTGGTAATTGAAAATCTTGTCCGCTAGAATAATAAATAAATATAACTGCTTGGTGTTAAAATTGTATTTCAGTACCAAATATGTGAAAAAATGTATGGACTCTTTAATACACTTTCCAACTCGAACAGAATGTATAAATATAATTTAAACAAAACTACAATAAGATTAATGTATAAAATGTGATAATGTACTTTACAGATTGTTTAATAAAGATTTGAATGAATTTTCAATGAAATTGCACCATGTTTGAAGAGTATCATCATTTAAAGTTTAATATATTTTTGCCATAAAAATTCAACAACTTTTGTAAATTGAGAGAACAATTTGACCTGGTACAATAATTGACCTTGCCCTTTGGCTGACATCTTTAACATTTGTTTAGATATTGCTACAGGATGATATTGATTGATATTGCTATTGATTCAATGTATTAATGCTTTATTAAGGTTGCCATATTAGCATTTTATTCCATTTATCATTTCCTGCTTGTGAGGAATTATCTATTTATCATAATTTAACATTTTGTGCTACATTTGGTCCCATAAAATTTCACAATCTTATGATTCAAGATCCATTTTCTTTTTTCACTTTCCTTTAAATTTTACAGCTTTCTCTCTGATATTATTCCCTGACATTATTATGTTAAAGAGTTTTGAAAGTGTCATTAAAAACCAAGAAGACAAACACTTAATGGCACACTTAAATACATGCATGATTTCTTGTAATGGATAAATCTTATAGCAATATACATTTCAATATTAATGTTATATATTTTTCAGACCTCTGTTTGGTATGTTATTCCATTAATTTTTAGCTAACCAATTCTTATATCCCCTGCAAGATTCTTTTTAACCATTTCTACAGCTATTTCTTTTACATGTATGTGTAGCTGTCTGTTATCTCAAGATTTTTCCATATCCCTGAAATATTTCCCCAAGTGTTAACCTTGTATTTATTTCATCAATGCTGCTTTGTACCATACCGTTATTACTAATTAGTTCTCAATCAATTGTTTACTGAATCTATGTCCAAATAACATAATAAATGCAGCTTCTTTTATTGTTTCGATCTTATCACTCAAACAAATGATATATAAATTGTAAACTGTCCTGTATTCTGCTTTCATTATCATTTAGACAGGTTTTACTGCATAATGAAATTGTATTTACATCTTTGAACAAAATCTATTATAATTTTTGTTGTTGATTTATTCTTTGCTCATTCAGGCAAATTTTGTTAACTTATTCCAAGGAGTTGAAATCAACATGTATATCTTTGCAATTGTCAATATTATATTACATGTATTACGACTCTGTCTTCTTTAAATAAGTAATAAGAAATAACAAAAAGCAACATGCTTTGTCAAATTCAACATATAATTTATTTCCTAGAATGCAAGGAAAATGGCAAAAATAAATGGAACTTATGTTGCAAATTATATCCAAATAATCCAATAATTATAGACACAAATTCTAATTATCAAAGTTTTAACACAATTTATTAGGAATTACTCCAAATTAAATCCAATGCTGAAAGAGTTGTTGTGCTTGTGCTGTCCTGTGTAGTGGTTATGTACCAACAGTCCTTTGATGGATCTGATTAATATTTTCCAAAATTATATCCCTATTTGAAATTTCACTTTAAATCCAAGTCGCCATTTTCTACTATTTTATTTGTGATGGGTACTCTTTGTCTTCTTTAAGTATGTTACTCTTAATACCTTAGAAATACTTATACATTATAAACCCAGCCTTCACAAATATACTACTTTTTTCTAAGGGAGCTAAAAGTTGTCTGTTGACCTATGCATCATTCAGGCAGAGGGATTTTGCTTTCAGTATAAGGGTTAGTGGCAAAACGTATGAACCAGCCGGTTAATATTTCTACTCATGCCAAGAAGCATGTTCTCATCGCAAAAGCCAGAATCTACTTGGAATATATACCATTATAAGTTGGCAGAGCTTTCTACTTTTTAGAAAAGCGTACTCCATTTATATTTCCAACTTTTTCTCTTCCTATGCCAATGAAGGTCTGCCTTTACAATTTCTAATGCTTTTTAAATGCAACACTTTAGGTTCTTTGCATAGAAGCCTAACTGCATTCATATTATGTTTGGGCTATAATTATTTAATGTATATGCAAGTCTCTAATGCTTACAGAAAACTCCTAATTTGTGTAATTTCAAGGCATTCGTAGTGTCTGGTGACAAGCTCCAAAGATTTTAATTGTACAGGATGTGTTTAGGCATTTCTCTTACAGATAAAATTACCTCAAAATTGTCGCACTTACTTTGTAAGTACCTAGGCTATGTGCCTCAGGTTCTTTGTATATGATGGTTTTTGTGTGGAAAAGAGACACTTGTGTACATTTTTGTATTGCTTCAGCTTTGGTCAGACTAGGTAAGATTTTATATGTGGTTTTCTCAGTCGCATATCACTCATGCATATTTCTATAGGCAATGCTTGAGTCATGAGTAGATCTTGCATCTCATTTGCTGAGTTTGTTACAACACTGGAAGCGTCTGATCGGGTTTTGATAAAACTTAAGCTTATATCATCCACAGGCAGATTTGTTAATAAGCCTTATTCACTTATTAATGTTGTAATCTTGCACCTGATTAACTGTTAACTTGAAGTCTTATTTGTGACTGGTCAAACTTGGAATATTATTTCATCAGGAGCCTAAACTATTTCATTGCATTTTTACCAGGTGTTCATGCATCTGATTGACAGGGTTTCTTTCTACTATATTTAGACTGCTGGGTTTATTATCAAGCTTGATCCAGGATAACTTCAGTTATCAGCAAGACTGTGCTTATTAAGTATGACTTCATTTTTAGAAAGAATTATTACAAGGGTATTTGTCATATAATTTTTTATTATTATTATTATTATTAATTTGTTTTTATTATATTATTATTATTATTATTATTATTATTATTATTATTATTTAGACACAGAGAAGTGAAACTGAATCCCATTGGAAATGGGCTGATAAAGGCAGGAGAGGTACGCACTGGACTTACCCCGTATGTGACAATGGTAAAAGAAGGAGTGTGGGGTGATGCAGACCTGGAGAAATTTTCTGGTTAGGACGATCTCTAATATCTTGATTAGGTCTACATAGAATATCAGCTGATATAAATTTCACACAATTACACAATAAATATAGAAGTTTCCACACCTCTGTAATCCATTAGGCACTTGCAGTATATTGTTAGATGTGTCAACATTAAAATGGTATTTTAAAATTTCATTTAAAATTTCAGCGCTAGCCATCACTCTAATCTGAAATCTTTGAGATTGTCATGTCTTTTTAAAATTGGATACTCGACATACTAACAACAATATTTAAATTTAAAAAATTTAAAAAAATTAAAAAAATGCAGAATAAGAAAAATTCATTTAAAATCAAAACAATTCATCGTGTTATGGCAAAACATTACACAAAACTGCAGTAGGAACAGGCAATATCTGCAATATTGAAATTTCATCTGATTTACACAGATTGGTATTTACTCAGTAAGAAACTGGATAGCTCGGTTGGCCAAACAACCTTTTTGCTGATGCAGATGGCGTGTTTCATGTACTTTTGACTATGACATCTTGTTCCCTGTTAATTTGTTAGGTCCTTTTAAAAAAAAAAAGATTAATATTATTCACTATTTTTATTTTATTTTATTATTATTGTTTCATTGAAGGGTCAGGTATAGAATAACGATGTGTTTGACTGGTTTACCTACATTCTTAAGATGTAGAAGTGGTGTCTCTTGCATTTGAAACACTTGTGTTCAATTGATAGCACCCAAAAAATCAATAGCTTGTTGAGTTTCAAGACGTAAAAGATTATCAGGACATCAGGAAACTTCTGCTGAGTTTAACGTTCCACTCTGGTTTTATATATTGCATAGCATTAGATATTTAAGGTCAAAGAATGAATCGGGTTTTAGTGTCTACTTTAACTTGGTTCTTTAAAAAATAATTTTGTTTTGTATGTTTGATAAAATCACATTTAATTCCCGTTGATTTGGTGCATGTTGGGTGGAATTCAGGTTTTAGAGTACAGCATAGGCTTAATTTAGTTGAGCATATTTCGATCATTTTTAATTCCTGGACTTCAGAAGTAAATTAAGAAAGAACAAAAAAGCCAATAATATGTAATTTTTTATATTTTAAAAATTCTTTGTTGAATGTTTAGAAGTTAGGATTGCCTAATCCAGCAACAAGAGTTTTCATTATTTTAAAAACTGCTAAATTTAGTGAATCTTTGATAATTTAGTTTCTGAAACACACGGGGACGTACATTTCAATTAGCTTTAATCTTCAGGCAGTGCAGCGTTTCCGTAGTACAACATATCAAGAAATTTCAGTCACAGTACATGTACACCCCTGGAAATAGCTTTCAACATTCTCTCCACTGCTTTTCGCAATTGCACACAACTTAACCTTGTATCAGTGCAGGCTTGAGAATTATGTGCAAGACTTAGTGTAGATTGGAATCTTATACTGTACTTCAATGCAGTCATAACTTAATTTGATACTATTTATGTTCCAGATAAACTCTACACACTACTCTGCATCGACCCTGATGTACCAATCAGTTCTGTTGGTACTAAAGACAATCCTCTTATCCACATGATGACGATCAACATAAATGGGTCCATAGCTAACGGCAACACACTGGTAACGTACCGTGGACCGATGCCGCCCAATGACGTTCCACACACCTACTACTTTCTACTCTATGAACAGCGTATGGAAATGAATATGACAACTCCATCGCGGTATTCTCCTTCGACATGCAGCCCTGCAGGAAGGTGTGTAATTTCTAACATTATTGTTTCTATGACTACACAGATAGGTGGAGATCTCTCTAATGCATTTGGCTTATATCAGAAGATAAAATAACAAAAGTGTTTATGCCACTATATATTATATTGTTTGCATACAATAGCATTATCTTCGGTAATGTTAATACGGTATTTTTTTATATGATGAATGAATCTTCTAAGAAAGCTGAATAAAAAAAATGTATGATTCTTTTAATTTCAGCTCTTAGAAAATTATCGGAGACATAGTTTACGAGTTTACAATAGAAAAGATTGTATATATATATATATATATATATATATATATATATATATATATATATATATATATATATATATATATATATATATATACACACACATATATATATATATATATATATATATACACACACACACACATACACAATTTATCATTATGTTTCTTAAAAGAAAAGTCAATTTACTTCCAAAAAGTGCAGATTATCACAGATTACATCATGCAGTTGAACTGTTAATGATATATTTAGTTCTGGAAATGGCACACTATTAGGATTTTGTTTTTCTCACAATATAAAGTGATGCTTTGCCTTAAGTACCTCTCTAGAAAATACCTGAAATGTGAATGGCAAGAAGATGTGCACTAAAACAAAAGTTAAACACGAATGGATACAGTCTTCAAACATCATTCTGTGTTTTGCACTTTTTCCACATATCGAGGCAGTCAGTGCATATAAATCTTGTGAACAGTTGTTAGCTAAATAAAGGTAATCATATAATCCAACAAAGTAAACGTGTAAATCTGTTTCAGGTGTTTGTTTAATATTCATGGATTTGTGGCAGACAACAATTTGACATTGGTTGGAGCCAGTTGGATGCTATCAGAAAAAGATGAGTACGTCCGATATGCATATATTCAGAGTGGCAGAAATGAGACCGAAATGTGTGCAGGGGTCAAGGGATACACATATCCATGTACAGTTTCTAAAGCACATTTGTTTGGACCATGCGGATATTATGTTTATATTTCTTGCATTGTAATTTATCTGCTATTGTCACTGTAATTTATCTGCTATTGTCACTAATTTAGCTGCTATTGTAACTGTAATTTAGCTGCTATTGTCACTGTAATTTAGCTCCTGTTGTCACTGTAATTTAGCTGCTATTATCACTGTAATGTATCTGCTATTATAACTGAAATCTAAAGGCAAGACATTTACTGCTAAATAACTGTATGTAGAAAAATACACTATATTCATACTTCCTAAACATTTATAACCAGATGATCTATTTCTTTCCAGAATCTTATTGATTTTTAATCCTTGAACTTTAAATTTACAATTTATCCACTCTGTCTATGACCAATCTATTCATATTTTTTTTTTACACAGCTATTGGAAATCTGCTGAAACCTCTGTATGCAAAGCCATTTATCATATTTTCATATTGCAGAAACAAAAATAACTAATTCAATGATAGCCCGTTTTCCATCACTTTGTGGCTAATCACGACAAAATCATTAACTCTTGTACATAATTTGTCTCCCTTGTGTCTTTCCAACACTTATTCACGCTAGTGCAAATAATTCAGCAGTTTTTTAAGGATTGCTGTGAAAGTTGGTCATCAGTTGAAAATGCACACAACTACAAATTGCTTTGCTACAGAAATATGTACCAGACGTATTGCCCATTTCTTACTTGTAGCTGAAAGCAATGTATAACAACATTTATTGAGCACCACTAAAGCAAACATTTTAAAATGGATGTCCATGAAACTTGCCATATGTTATGTTTAATACCTGAAGTTGCACATATAGACAAGACAGTTTGGTTCCATATTGTTGTAGGGGTTTTGCTTTTCTTTTAAGGCATTGTGCTTCCATATTGTTGTAGGGGTTTTGCTTTTATTTGTCTTGCAGATTAAAGGAAATTAACTGCTTCATTAACCAATATTATTATGTATTAAAATACGTTTTTGACCGAAGGTTGTAATAAATAATTTCGAGATTTCTTTTCTGCAGTCGATGACTTTTTGGAAGCAAAGGATGTGACCTAATTCATAAATTCTCCTAAGAAAAAGCAGTTATTGTCTTTTCCTGTAATATTTTTAGTCCATTCTGTTTTTGCAACTAGATAACAGTTGCTTGAATTTGACTATATTTTGACAGTTGTTCAAAGGTTTTGATTTTTAATTTGGATATCATATGATTTTAAATGGAAAGGTATCGTATCTTGGAGCATTTTCAATAAATGTTTATATAATGAATCACGTACAGCATATATTTCCTTGTAAAATCGTTAAACAGATCTAGCCATCTGAAGGTGTCACACACTAAGTTATATCTTTCCACTATTTTCATGTATTTCTCATAAAATTCGATTGATTACTTATTGCAGATGACTACAATATAATGCTTTAAGAACTCAGTTAGTAATACCATACAACCTGGTTCCTCTTGTGTCTCCATAATCAGAATTGATCTACACTATTGACTATTGCATTTAACTTTGTGACTTTGATAATAGTTAATTGGTAATGAAGGCAATAATACTGATAGTTACAGGAAATGTAAAAGTAAAGAGATAAAATCCAGCAATTGCTATGTAAATATCTTATACAATTTAAAAGGAACAGCATCAGATATCTGTAATATTGCATATGGGTTGAATAAACAAGATGTAAATATTCATTAAATTTATATTAATAAATGTAGCTACATATTCTTTTGTTCTCTTGTATGGAAAGTTATAAAGTCATATCTTGGAAGATGAGATATTATGACTGGGTTCTTAGATGTAACTAAATGATTTAATATATCCTCACATGGGTATTTGTTAGTTACAAAATAATCCTTGGTCTGAATCTGCTGATAAGATCCACATGAAATTTGTATTGTAAAATATATTAATACTGATCTTCTCTTTTGGTCTTTATCACATAGCTTGCATATCCATCAATACTTTTCCATAGTTCCTTTGTAGCTTAATTTTGGCAGAACATTGGTGTCTGGCTGATGAGCTGTTAAATTGCGGCTATATAAAATTGAATGTAAAAAACATTATTATAGTTTCTGTAGTGATATATTTCAAGTTATTTAGTTAAATTCCAGTCCTGCAGTAAAGTCGTTGAGACATCAGCTGAAGTTTCATCTCCTACATCTTGTGCATACTAAATACTTAGATTAGGAGGGATACTATTTTTCCATAGTTTCTCTGTAGCTAAATTTCAGCTGAGCATTGGTGTCTGGCTAGTGTATTTAGTAGATAGGCTGTTAATTTGACGGCTATATAAAACTGAATGTAAAAATCCTCATAAAACTAAATATAGCTAAATCTATATGAGAAGAGTATTCACAAAATTTCGTTTTATTTCAGCATAATATATCATTGCCTTAAATGTTGACTATCACCTATGCTGATCAACCATTAACCTAATCCAGTACTTAATACACATACAATAATAATTGATATGTAGAGGTGATCTTCCACATTGTCTTTGTGGTAGGAGTATATTTGCCTAGGAAACATTCATGGACCTGGTACAAAATCTGTCATTTACCTTTCAATTAATTGTACATGAATATTCATTTACCTTTCAATAGAACATGAATATTCATTTACCTTTCAATAGAACATGAATATTCATTTACCTTTCAATAGAACATGAATATCCATTTACCTTTCAATTGTACATGAATATTCATTTACCTTTCAAAAGAACATGAATATTCATTTACCTTTCAATAGAACATGAATATTCATTTACCTTTCAATTGGACATGAATATTCATTTACCGTTCAGTTGTACATGAATATTTGTACCCTCAACTGTAAGTGGCATAAGCTTATAAACGTGTGATCATATCATCAAATCATTTCAACTCTTCTTTTACAGAAATTTGTCACAGCTTATTTTGGAATACTACTCGGCATGTGTAGAGACTTTTTTGCTTGATTTAAGTGTTATTTCTCTGATTCCTTCCAAATGTTTTTATTACAAGACGAGTTTGGATTTATATGCCCGTATAATGCCACTTTATGCTACTTGTAAAAAAAAACCATAACTTCTGAATATAATAATTTTATTTTTCTCCAATAAAGACTGACTTCTCTACTTTCACAGACTATTAATCTGCATTTGCCCAACTTTATTACGTGCCCATAAATGTTCTATCTGCAAATGAAAAAAAATATTTTTCTTCTGACAAACAATCTGTTTGAATGGAAGATGATGCAAACAATACCTTGGGGAGTGGATTAAACACATGTGAGTATGATAAAAAAATGACTGTCACCATGGATACTTTGATGTCAACTTCGAATAACCAGACTAGCTTTACCTTGACCACAGTGATTATTCACTAGCTGGAGTTGCATTGTCATTGCCCAGCGAGTGGTTGTCACTGTACCAGTGTTAAATCGTGGACACTTATGGAGGTAATTTTATCAAATGCATCAAGGTTTTGTGGGGGACTGGTTCAAGACAACAGTTGGAGGGCATAACATCACCAAAATCTGCTTTGCAGATGATATTGATGGGCTGGCATGCTGTGAAGACAAGCTTGCTACCTTAGTGAAGAACCTGGATAAAATATCTTCAAGATTTGACATGGAGATAAGTGCTGAGAAGACAAAGCTGATGACAAATAGTGGCAAACAAATCTGAACTAATGCTGCCTGTCCCACAATGGTTTTCCAGGGCTTCACTCATGATGCACTCCTAGTAGATACTGAAAAGCATGGGTGACAAGAGACAGCATTGACATACTCCAACTGTTGTTTTGAACCAGTCCCCTCCACAGAACTTTGAACAATTACTGCACTGGTAGCCTTGGTGTACAGATGCTTCATGTTTTGGTCAACTTTTGACCCATGTTGTACTTCTTGATTGTGTCCCACAATGCCTCATGCCACACTCTGTCAAAAAGCATTTTTGAAATCTATGAACACATGATATATGTCTTGTTGATGTTGCAAGTACTTTTCACACAGAACCCTGAAATTGAATATTTGTTGTGCTTCTTCCACTCCGGAACCCTGCCTGCTCTTCAGTGATTATTTCTTATGCTAGTGGTTTCAGTCTGTTCAAGATGATCTTCAGCATCATCTTACTAAGCATGGCTAATGAAACTGATCGTTCTGTAATTTTGGCACAGCTGGAGATTGCCTTGTTTAGGAAGTGTTATAATCAGTGACCGGGTCCGCTGTGTTGGCTATTCACCAGTCTGCCAGATCATGTTGCAGAGTTTTGTTAGTAGCTCAATCACTGATTTCCCATTGTTGATAAGTTCAGCTGGGATGTTGTCTTCCACAGCTGCCTTCCCATTCTTCATTGCTCTTATTGGTGACTCCACCTCTTCTTTGAGTATGGCGAAATCATCATCATTTGTGGAGTTTGCAACTTCAGGCACCTCTGGTTCTCCTGTGGACGGATGGTTGTCGAGTTATTTACAGTTTTTGTCTGATATTCTTGTATATGTCTTGGTACTCCATTGGTCCTGTGTCTGGTGTATGTGGAGTCTCTGCGGACATCACACAGATTCAGAATCACTTCTGTAGCCCAGGGCTTTTTCTTTGGGCGATGGAGTCCAATGATGTCATTGGCAGCTGTTGTCATGACTGTTGAAAGTGTGTCATCATTTTCACATCAACGTCCATCACAAGGAGTAGAGCAAAATTTCCTCCAATTGTGGCTTGGAATGTCTTGCAGATGTTAGGGTCCTTCAGTTATTCAAGGTTGAATTTGAGCCTGATGTTTTTGGCTTGTTTGTTTTCTTCAGCCTCACTCGGAATTTCATAATCACGAGGTCTTGATCACTCCCAACATCAGCACTTGGGAACGTTCTTGTTTTTGCTCTGTTGATGCCATATCGGTAACGGTTTAAAACCAGTATGTAGTTCATCTGGTTATGATGGGTTCCATTTGGTGCGTGTCATGTCTAGCATCATGAAGCTTTATGATGGTCTTGGGTGTTGGCTAGAACCAAGTTGTTGTAACTTGCAAACTTGAGCAGCCGTGTCCCTCTTTCATTGGTAAGCTCATTGCAAGAAGGTCCACAATGATCATCCAAGTCTTTTTGAGCATCTTTGACAATTTTGGCATTCCAGTCTCCTTGGATGATGAGGATGTCTTTTTTACTAACCATGTTTAGAATACCCTGGGGTTTTTGTAATACATCCTCTATTTCTTCATCATCATGGTCAGTAGTTGGATCATAGATTTGGATAATATTGTGTCGGCACAATTTATCAAACTGTACTCGATGACTATCAAAGATAACATGATTGTCATGTCTGAATTCGAAATGGCGCTGGACAGATTAGAAAACCACTATCGACTTCGTAGATAGATAAGGAACCCAGAGCGCGTCGAAACGGGCAACTGATTTTATAGGCAGTAAAAGTCAAGTAAGCAATTACCAGTGCATATAGAAATGTCCGTGATCTCATGCCGTGGCAGCTTCATAGAATAGAATCCATGATGCAGACTCCTACACGGACTCACGTGGCTGCAATAACATATGAACACACTTGCAAACACTTTCCAGTGGAAAAAACTAACTTGTTGATCCTGTCTGAAATACTCATTATCATACTACTAAATTGAATAAATGTCACTGTTGAGTTGTCTAAAACGATAGGCATATTCTTAATTTGTTTTTCTAGAATAACAAATGAATTCTGATATCTGGTTCTTTAGAATCAAATAATAACAATCTATCTTTTTTGATGATATAAAAATAACCAAATGGAAGATTTATCTTAATCAAGTGACAAATCTTTTTCATAGGACTGTATATTTTTAAACTCCGTTCGATACACACTGGCCTCTTTTAACACAATTCATATCATTGTTACAGAGGAACCATTATGACTTTTACTAGAATGGTGGATCAGGATTCTTTTTTGTTCAAGGTTTAAAATACAAAATAAATTTATTTTGGATTAAATATTTGTTACTATAAAAAAAGGGTTATGAAGAAAGACAACTCTAAATAAGAAAGTCATCCATTCTGACATGGTCCCTACAGAGTAGCCTCTCGTATTGCAGATAATTTATTGAAAACCTTTAGCTTTATCAAAAGTCAGTAGTTGCAGTTCTTTAATTGAAATAAATAGAATAGCAATATTTATTTTGTACTGTATATTATCTCTCGTTCGCAATCGGAAATGAAAGTACATTACGTATTGGGTCCTTTTTTTTGCTTCAGAATGAATGTAGTTACACGGTGTAAGGGACATAACTCCTCTATGATGAGCTATTAAAACAAAACAAACTTCAAAGAGCTACTTCTTTTCATGCAGTTATTGTATCTTTCAAAGTATGGAAATGAAGTTAAGCGATTATGTACAAGACAGTGTCATTTAAATTTAACTAGACTTTAAATGTAGAATTCGATTATGTACAAGACAGTGTCATTTAAATTTAACTAGACTTTAAATGTAGAATTCGATTATGTACAAGACAGTGTCATTTAAATTTAACTAGACTTTAAATGTAGAATTCGATTATGTACAAGACAGTGTCATTTAAATTTAACTAGACTTTAAATGTAGAATTCGATTATGTACAAGACAGTGTCATTTAAATTTAACTAGACTTTAAATGTAGAATTCGATTATGTACAAGACAGTGTCATTTAAATTTAACTAGACTTTAAATGTAGAATTCGATTATGTACAAGACAGTGTCATTTAAATTTAACTAGACTTTAGATGTAGAATTCGATACCAGGACTTTGATTATTCTTGACATACAATTGTAATAAACATCGTTGAAATGGATCTAATCTGAATTATTTTAAGGGAAGTAGCTCCCACAACCATATATATTTCTATATAGGAATGACGTCATAGAATGTACTCCCTTGATAACCTTGAACGTGAATTCTTCACTATTAGCTGCATACCATTCATAGTGCTTTTTGAAGGTCAAATTGCAAGTCTGCTCAACAAAATTTAGCAGTTTCAACTCTAAAAGCAAGGTTTTACTTAGTGCGATTGTGATCATCTAACGTTCTGCCTTTTCTGTCTGTGGCGATGTACCGTGTGCCAAATATTTATAAAATAACAAATATGTCTAAATAATTTTGACACTCAAAACTGTATGTTGTTTATTACTAATGTGAAAGTGTAACGAAGAAGTTTTATATTTACTGGAGAAGCTCTGATCTATCTTCCGTTGAAAGTTTTCAAACTATTCCAAAATGTTTTATATGAAATAGTTATGTTATTGTAGCATGTTAGTAATGGAAAGGTAACCATAAGTTACGCCGTGAATTTTTTAAATCGTTGTACCTCATGGGTATTGGTAAATACTTGCATATTTATTTTCTTCCTGCTACTCGACAGTTCCTTTTAATTTTATGTCCTTAACGGGTAGAATTCATACTAACTCATCGAACATTTTACTTGCTTCCCACGCACCATGCTCTCCGGCCATTTCTGTATCCCTCTATTTTAGCCGTTGCGAAGAAAGACCATAGCTCTGATTTTCTTGTGGATTTTAGTGCTGTTACTAGTATTGAATCTCAATTAGGTTTGAACAAACAACAGTACGGATATGTTGCAGTTGCTTCAATTTCCGGTAACTTTAACATAATCAAATACGAACTGATAAGCTGTTCGATTGCTAGTGGATCGTATACTGCTCGTGGAAGCCAAGCACAAGCTATTTATAGCTTTTCACCTATTGGCCACCTGGTTCGTTAATGACAAATTATATATTATCCGATAAACATTGAAAGTCAAATATAAGCTGTTATACTGACGATGACATATTAATCTGAACTATGACATTTTAATGTAATATTTACATATTTGTCGGTCAGCTAATACATTTTATCAGGCTGTTCTGTATAACAAGATGAAACAATAAAATATTTATCGTTGACAAAATCATGGGAAATACACCTGGAATTGCTACCAATGTGGCGCCGATTGCCATAGACTCATCAAAAGCCTTTGCTACCGGAGCAGCATCTTCAATAGGAACCGCAATCGGACAAAATATAGCTGATAAACTTCAAGGCAAACCACAGCAATATATATGTCAAAGACGTTATTTCAGAAATAGCACCAACATCAGAGACAGCTTGAGCAATCATAACAACAACACAGAAACTGTTATCTCCGTCCTGTGAAGGAATTGTACTAGAACTCGTTATTAAGTAACGACCATAGATTAATGTTGCTTTATTCTAGTTGCTTTGTTTTTGAAAATTTTACAAACATTATAAAAATTACATATCCGATCCAGCTCAGTATTACTTTGCTCGAGGCTTAAGTTGGGATGCGCTTCTAAAGTTTAGTAAAGTTTTCTAAAGTAAAATTAGAATTGTTAACCGACCATTGCATGTTCAACCTTATTGAGCTTGGAATCAGATGTAGAATAAATGTAATCACGAACATATAGTCCACTGCCACCAACAAGTAACTGTTAGAATATAACAAAGATCTACCAAACATATTTATTATTTATATCGACACTAGCAATATTTACGGTTCGCAGTATCCGAGCCGATGTCATAAGGTTGTTTTTGGTGGATAAGTCTACATCAATTTCTTAAAACGCAGATAAAATATATGTCTGCGGAACGCTCGCATTCTAATATCAGTTATTTGGTTGTTGTTGATCTTGATTATCCTCTGTAGCTTCATGATCCGCACAACGACTATCCCTTTTATCTAGAATCAATGTTGATCGATTATACTTATTGTCGGAGCAACAACAAAATTATACTGATATTAATAACAGCAAAGCTCATAAACTTGCACCGAAGTTTCTTTGACAAATGACGATACGTAACACATTTATAATAATATAACCACGGACTTCTGCTGAATGCAAGGTTATATTGACTCAAACACGAATCGTCGAGAAATGACAACATAATTTGAGAAAAATGTATTCAGAAATACTATGGGAAATATCAGAAAACGAGTTAACAGAATTTTTTAAAATAATGCTAGAAGGTCTCATTAGCTTATCATGCAATTTTGAGAACAATATATTACGAACGCTGGTGATGTGTGTTGGTATAGCACGTGGTCTGTGAGATAGACTAGTTTTCTTTTAAAAGTCTTGCGAAGACATGTTGTTTATTTACCTTTTTGATTTATGTTGCGCTCCTTACAAACATTTTAAATGGAACGAAAAGCGTAACGGTTTAAGTTTTATAATAATAGTTTCATAAAGACATTCAGAGACATACATCAGCTCTTTCGTGTGCTTTTACTTTATTCATATCTAATAAAGTTTACTTTTCACTTCTGTTTGAAATAATTGATCTGTTCCATATTATTTGTTGCACTGATCTTTGTATTCAGTCTTCGTCCAGAGTTCTGGAAGTAGATAAAGCTGAATATTTTGATTGCATGAAACAATTTTTTTTAAAAATTAGCTTCATTAGGATAAAAAATACCCATCCAAAGATATATCGCTTGCGAATTTGCGCTGTTCAGGAAGGATTTGCACTAATAAGCGTAACAGTCATACTTTAGTAATAAGTTGATACAGACATTCAAAGAACTTTATCAGCTTCATCGTTCCACAATTTACACTGGAATTCATTTTAAAATAACTAAACTATTCCATATTAGTGTTACCTTGATCATCGTATTAAGTCAAAGATCAATGTTACGATTGAATATAAAACTGCTGAATGCTTTGATTGTACCGTGTACGAAACAATTATTAATAGGTTTATATTAAAATATTTATATTAAATGGTTTATAAGAATCTGAAAACAATGGATCAATAGCTTGAGAATTGGATATTAAATAAAAAAAAAAAAAAATATCTTATTGAAGGGATATAACTCTCTTGACTCATATCCATCTGGTACATTTTAGAGTTATCTTTCTTACCATGCTCTCACACACTCTCTCTCACTATATATATATATATATAGATATATATATATATATATATATATATATATATATATATATATATATATATATATATATATGTATACATATTTGCTATTTGGAATACTGTATTGGATTTTACTATTACACGGAATGAAACTGTCACACATTACCGAGTTTGTAAGGACTTTCACTATAACACGTAGTTCATATCTTATAACATTCACAGTCATTTTCCGAAAAGGGAATGGACGTCGACAAGGAACACGAGTCACTTTTTGAAATAAATTATGCTCCAATCCTAGGATGACCCTCCCCTCTTCAGATTGGAATGGACAAGGATACAAAGCAGATATACACTTTAGGGATACCAACAGTCATTTACATCTATGGCATTTAGAGATACTGCTTTGCCAGTGAACTTTCCTTCCTGTTAGTTAAATAACTCCCAAGCGTACATAAATCGAGTAGGGATAAAATTACATAAAATCTCTTTTCTGTTGGAAAGAAGGGAATGCCACAAACGAACATGTTCCGAGGCAGAGTGAATCGCTGCACTTCCTCTGGTTTATATTACAAGCCAGAACGAAATATAGTAATTGTAACCAGAGAATTGAGTGCATAATAGTTGTGACTTGATGAGCGTGCTAGCCGGCGTGATGAAGAATGTGCTATTGTTGGAAGGAAATTATACCAAGGAAGTTGACACTTTCTTTGTTATCTTTACCATGCAGTAGCGCAATGACAGGCTCCAGAGGAATACTACATTCATATCACACTCCTTGATGTCGAAATTACATGTCTTGATGCCGAAATCTTTTGATGGATCCAAAATATTTTCGTCGTAAGTCCTTCATCTTGGTATAGGTATGTAAACGGGCCAGTAACAGAGTGGGGTTGAAGATTTAAGGAAATCAAAATCAAATATATATTTGCATGCATATGTATAATGACTGTTTGGGAGAATAGCTTTAATCGTAAACGTGTTATCATACAATCTTTATGCACTACAACAACAAGGGCGACTAGTACAACTACTTCTACTTGTTGGTATTATTATTATTTTTATTATTATTATTATTATTATTATTATTATTATTATTATTATGTAGAATTATTAATTAGATACAATTTAGCCAATATTCTTCATTTAAAACTTTGAATAAATGTCTCATCATACATTCAATTTTTAAGATTCATGATAAATACCTAGAGTTACACGCATGCGAACACGTGCTGTAAAGCGTAAGAGAAATATATAATCCAGTGTAGCAAATGGTCTATTCGCCATGGCTATTGTTGTTTCTGTTACGTATATTTGATTTAAGTCATTTATTTTAATTTTTATTTTAATTGTTTATTTGTCAGATTCAAATTTGACATTTTAAGTTTAAGATTCATTCATTGGGAGATATTTTTTTTTAGAAAGTGGAATGACCTGTACTCTACGAATAAACACCAGGTGTTGACCTCATTTCTGACCTGGCTTCTGAGTTGTAAACAAGCTTTGAAAATGATTGGCTGATTCCAAGGACATTATGGAGCTTTGTTATAAACATCTTTCTATTTTTAGTTGGGTCATACGGTGTGCACGAGAGCTTTTGAACGTAAATACATATTAATAAAGTGCGTTCGCGCCATTATCGATTGTGTTGCTAAACATTAGGCCTACAATATATGCATTTTTGGTGTTTGGTTGGTGGTGGTCAATTTACCCATTATCATTCATATTTCATAAAAGTATGAACAAATTGCAAAAGTTTTGGTATAAGGTATATTAAATATTGTTTGGCATTCACATTAATATGCGGACAAATATATAGTTCATAAACGGATCATGTATTGAATAGAGGCTACATCAAGGGGTATGGATCTCGAGGTATTTATTTTGATTTCTGCTGTAGATTGAAACACGTGCTTATGTGTGTGTGTGAGTGATATATTGCCATGAAATTATAACGATACAAATACATAAAGAACACTTGTCATTCCCAGTGAAGGTAACAAACTAATATATTTGGTGATGAAGCGAACATATTGGCCCCTGTCAGGGCATCTTATATATTATTATCTTTCAGTAATATTAAACAATAATTCAATTAATTCATTACAATTAAACATCGTCAAATAATGTTAATCAATATTTCATGTTTGAACAATTTGTATTATTTTATGGTTGAGTACCTTCTTTGTCAATGTAAATTAGGTGTAGTATTCAGTTGATGTATACGTTATATATATATATATATATATATATATATATATATATATATATATATATATATATATATATATATATATTTGTTTTTGCCTTTTATTGATCAATTTGGTATAGTTTTAGATATACAATTTTAATTACAAAGCTTTATAACCCAAAATTAAAATGAATTCATATTGCAAAATTTAAAACTGAGTGAATAGTTTTTGATAAAGCGGTATCTATGATAAGTAATAGGAAAATATGAATACTTTTCATGTCTTTTATTATAGTGTTTTGACACCCCGTAACCATGGCAACGGACACGGGAACACAAAACTGATGTCAGAAATAAATGTTAACCACCACATATATACAGTATACATAATGTAAGGACATTTGGAGAGGGGGCAGAAAATGGCCCTTATTCAATATAGTCCTTTGTTCTAAAGATTCTAGAAGATCATGTGACCCCTTCCTTGTTTACGTAAAACAGGTATATAAATTATGTTTTGGAGCGAACTATTTAGTAGAAGTTGGGCTGTTAGAATATTAAGTTGTATTGTTTTGAGTTATTTTAAATTACCTTGTATTGGAAATTATTTTAATTCGTTTGGATCAAGAGGATTTATTTTGTTATTTATCTGGAAAATAATTGTGCTCATTGAAGACCAGAACTGACTTCATCACGTAACATCGTCTTCCATTTTGGATGCTTTACTAAGATTCGAGCTGGGAATTATTTGGACATTTTATTACCAGGACTTTTGCAATTTCTCTAGTGGATTATATTTTGAATTATTTTTGGATTAATTTTGGAATTGATTCTTAAAACCGTAAGTTTATTTTTTTTTCTGGAAAATATCTGTGCTCAATAAATTGTTTATTAAGTTTTTACATGCTTGTTATTTTCACTCTTTCTATGTTACTGTTTATTCGAGCCTAAGCACGTAATACTTCTTGACCGTATGAATTCAGAAGAAAACCTCAGAAAGCAAACCAAACCAAGTAAACATACAACTTTGCAATCCCAACCAAAATTAACCGAAACAAAATTGTTCTTGTTCGAGGGAAGCTGCTTTAATTCCCCAAATTATATATTTGAATATTTATCTTCATACATCACTAATGGTCACAAAACCCCAAGCACGAGGATATTCATAACATCAAGGATGTTATTCGTCTTTCAAATTTTTATTGCAGACCATATTTCAGTCCTTTAACTGTCGTGATCAGTGCACTAAATCCTAATATTGTGTTTTTATTATGTTGTAATACTGCAAACACCTTTTATTGTCATACATAGTTTGAACAGCTTTAAAGTGATATAGATAAAAGGATGCTGCTTTACGCAAGTTTCATGACGAAAAGCTATTATCATTGCTTATGGCAAAACTTCGCGTTATTTAAGCATTGAATAAGCGTTCGGGTGGCAAAGTACTTCACATCTGTTATAACACCAAATTTAACAAGCACCAATCCAAGGGAAATAACTTATCTATTCACATACGTCTTTCTATGTTGAGTTCCTTTTATCATGATATAATTATAGAGGAAATAATATTTTAAAAACATAATATAAGGTTGAAATTACCTTAATCATTGAGATAAAGTTGAATGCCATGTCTCAGTTTTCTAATTTTGACTTTAAGGAGATATTGGAATAATCAAGGATGCATCGTTCTCGGGGATTAAATCTTACGCTGAAAGTTGGCTTTCTGCTGTCTGTTATTGTTCTGATTTTCATTTTTGTCAGAACAGATATCTATAAAAAAATATCTCATGGATAGATATAATACAGATTTTAACCTTGAAGAAAAGATAAAGGAATGCGGTATGTCAATATGCACCCCTTGTCAGATCCTGGAAACTGAAAAAAGAGTTGATTCTTTCAATAGTTATGTTGATGGTAGCCTTCAGATTGCTCTTGATAGCAAGTTTCCTCCGCCTAAACTTAAAGAACCTGAACATTTTCCAGCCTCTGGAGATGATAAAATTGACAGAATTATACATCAGTCATGGAAAACAAAATGGTACCGATGCAGTTTAAGGATTACATGAAGTCATTTGTTGAGAATCATCTCTCTTGGAAGTACATGTTCTGGACAGACCATAGTACGAGACTATTTATTAGTAATCTTTATCCTAATCTTCTGTCTCTATATGACAATTATGCTCACCCATTAAATCGTCCTGATGCCATGCGTTATATAGTTTTGTTTCATTTTGGTGGCGTGTATAGTGATTTAGACGTTGAAAATTTCGCCCATTAGATCCAATTATAAAGAAATATTCATGTGTTCTGGGACAGGAACCACACGTCCAATCTATTGTGTATACAAATTTTTATGAACAAGCCAGTAATGCATTCATGGCTTGCCGAAAGCGGCACCCGTTTATGAAGAGTGTTATTGATAATCTCAACCAGTTCGCTTATTTTGCACATGTTCTCGATACAACGGGTCCCAGATTTTTGACGTTTTCGTTGCGACAGTACAATAATAAGAACAAGGATTTGCAAGTTTCGGATAATGATTATGTGTACTTAGCTCCACCAGACTATTTCTTGCCAAGTGTGGACTCGGAAATTAACACAAAACTGGATTTGCTTTGTGGAGGTTTAAAATGTCTTTCTCCATTGTGTCAGTGGCAGTGTGAACAATGGAAACAAGAAGGAATTAGAACTGAACCGTATCCATTTTCTTTCACAAACCATGTGTGGTCTCATATAACATACAAATACCATTTCCGTTTCTATAAACAAACGTTTAACATATCTGTGATTTCTCCAGCCGCATGGATATATGAAAGTGCATGATTCATACTAAAATCGTCAACATGCTAATAGTGTCATGGTTCACCATGCATTACCGACATACACTTTGTGTCTCCTTTAAACGTGATACATATTTCAATGATCTATACTCAATATAACCATCATGTATATTACTGCTGCTTAAATATTTTATATTTTGCCTCTTCATAGTCAGTTATATGGGTCGGTTTCCATTGTAATTGGTACGAATAGGTGCGAATCTCAATCTTGCGTGCACTCATATATTACATTTTAAAAGGGAGCTATAATAATTTATATTATGGGCTGAAATATAATAATAGAAAATGATCGACTATATAAAACATTTGTATACAGATTTCCATAATTACTATTGTCATTAAATTAATTTGTTTACATTTAGAAGTGTTCTAATTTCAGAAAATTGGCAGTACGATTGGAACACGAAATTTCATAATTTAGGAAACGTCAATTGCCTTACAAGTAATAGTCATTAACATCGAGAATACATACATTGGCCTTACAAGATACACTGGCATTACAAGATACAATGGCCTTACAAGATGCATTGGCATTACAAGATACAATGGCCTTACAAGATACAATGGCCTTACAAGATACAATGGCCTTACAAGATACATTGGCCTTACAAGTAGCTGCTCATTAACATTAAGAGTTCAAGCGTTTATCTTACAAGTATTATTCATTAATATCGAGAGCACATGTGTACGCAAAAAGCACAATAAGCAGGGATCAATGGAGTTTTCTGAGTATAAAATTCACTTTATTGCATACTAATTTTCCCTTTTTCTGAAATGAATTGTGTGCAAATAAATAAATTATGTCGACGACAATATCTAACTGTATTATCAAAGCAGATGATGATTTTTGTTCCAACATTATGTTTTGTGAGTTCTGTTGATCTTTTAAGTCGACAATAATCACGCCTTTGAGCTCACGAGCCTTACGCGTGCCTGATGCATAGACATTCTCAAATACTTGTTTTCTAACCGTTTATGAAAGATTCCCTAATCGTCCATTATAAAGGTAACTATCTTGTGGAATGAAGTTATTTTTGTTAAAGTCAGTTCATGTAATTAGAAATTTCAACATCATTCACGAAAAATATGCAATCCTTACAAACTGTTCCATTTATGGTTTAATATTTGTTTGATATATACATGTATTTACATTCTTATTATTATTAGACTATATGTTTTCGCACGTACGATTTATCGATTGCGTTTGTCTTGGTTCTAGTATAAATGATATTGAGAAGATGAGGCATGTAACCTTGGCTGCAATATTTGACTAGTGTCTTATATTAAATGTACTGTTTTAAATTTTGTCACTTCACATGCTGTGTTAGATCTTTTGATCATGAAAGATTAGTGAGGCACATATATTTTAATTAGCATCTTCCTGGTCATCTCGTCAGCGCTGGTGCAAGGCATTTTGGCGCCTTAGGCGAGATCAGATATCTAGCACCCCCCTTCCCACTCACGCCCTCCCCCACCCGCTCATCATGAAATAAAACCCAATTTGCAATTTTTTCTGGCGCCATCTTAGCCCAACGCCCTAGGCGATTGCCTAGTTCGCCTAGCGGAAGCGCTGGCCCTGCATCTCGTATATGGTCAGATCTTATATCCAGCTAAATATATGAGGTTATGTTTTATGTTCTAATGATTTGGGTTTGATATGCATGGTTTGCTTATATGTATGATTCATGATTATTCAAGATAATTGAAAAGTGATTCGTATGTAAGATTTCCCAATACTGTTTTAGTTGGATAGTGTTTACCAGCGCACTTATTCGTTTTTGTTCCAACCCAAACTTTGTGAATTTAATGCAAACTATAAATAATATGTTCCTGGAACATAAAATCTTTTAATATCCTTAACCAAGTAGAATATAAAGGTGTCACATTTATTAGCTAGCTGTTAAAAAATTTGTATACAAGAAATTTGCAGCAATGAAAGTCATACGTTAGGCTTAATAACATCTACCATGTCATCTACCATGTCATCTTAACTATGGCATGTGCAATGATTACCTATCCAATGCTTATTTGAACCAAGGTTAGAATATGCCTGTTCATTTTCGATTCACCACTCCCACATATTACAAGTTCAAAATATTAAGCAGCCCGAATTTTATATCCACTTGATACATTTAGTTTATTGCCCCAAAGTATTGTACGATTTGTTATCAAATATATTAATAAAATTCCCTCAGGATTGATATATTTAAACAATTAGTATATTCAAATGTTTTAAAACATGTTGACATTGTTCTGTGCATCAATGTCATTATAGTTGAATACAAAAACTAATTATTATCAATCATGTTCAATCTTGTATCTTAATCAAGAAAAAGTTAGTCTGTTTTATTGCTAAGTATGCTTTGCTGCCACGCTCAGGAATGTTAATGGGATCTCAGTCTTGTTTAATAGGAATGCAGAAGTCAGAGTATAATTCAGTTTTTCGTCATCTGACCAGTTGATGTTGTATTTCAAGTTTAAGAGTTCATTGGGGCATGGATCAAATTTGGGAAGCAATTCAGTCTTGATAGTCATTAAAGTAGGACGATGGTCGGACCCTACTAGGGTATGAAGTATTCTCATATCACTTATAGCGGAAAGAGCAGACTGTGTAGCGAGACAATGATCCAACCAAGACACTGTATTGTGTGAATCACTGACGTAAGTAAAATTAGTTTTGTGGTCTACAATTCATTTTAAGTCCGATATGATATAACCATATTTGTCACAAAATAGGCGAGGCTCATCTTCAAAGGAAGTGGATTTGAGCGTATTAGTATTTCAATATCCTACTACATAAGCATTTAGCGTATTAGCATTTTCTACAATAGAATTAATTTTACCCAAATAATTTACAAATTCTCCAAATTTTTTACGAATCACAAAATTATAACCCATAGTTCAAAATTGTATGCTAATGTCAGATTATTGGAATACTATTTGTGTAGAACGTTGGTGTAGAATCGTTCAAATCTGGTATTAAGACTATTCAGAACCAATTATGCTGGGAAATAACAACGTGACCTGCATAATTAGTGCAAATATATAAGTTGTTCACTAATCTTCAAATGATTAAATAAATAAAAGGGGTGATAAACCATTACCTTGCTTTACCTGGCTCCAAAATTACTTTCCATAAAAGAATTTAAAGCGGTGTAAATTTAATTATACTCCAAAACCCTGTGTATAGTAAGAAATTGTTCAGAAAGTAAAGAATGGATCTTTGAAACCAATAAATGTTTCGTGTTTCATTTTAAAAATGCCTTACTCTTTGAGAAATATATAATTATTTTCAGCTGTAATGAAAATGTAGTCAATCTGACCCAAATAAAATAGTTTTGATTGGTGAGTGGATTCAATTAAATTACCAATCTTGCACGTAGTTATACTTGTAAACAATGATTGATTTAGACGTAAGTAGTTTACCAATGTAGTTTTCATGTAATGTTTCCGATGCCTTTATGCTGCATCTACCGTTTCAATTCACATCTAAGTTAGCTGACAACATCTATGTAAATTCGTAATATCAAGATTTCAATCGTTTTCGTCCAAATTACCCATTTCCCTTTATCGACTTAAGCAATATTATTTTCAATAGCATTAGTACCAGTATATATAAGGAAGTTATATATTTGATGGCGGCATAAATATTAAAATCTTCACCAACAATGCATCTGTAAAATGAATATAATGGAGTCGACCATTATTCTATTATGATAAACCAGTCATTTTCATATATACTAGGCACAAATTCTGAAAGGTTTGTTCATAAAAGGAATACTTTAAATTTTGCATCGATACATCTAATATCTACCTCATAGAAATAAAATTCCGTGATCGGAATTAATTCTCCTGATGGTAGGAAGATAAATCGGACAAATATCCAATACTATCTGAGCTGGAAGAGCAATAGTCCTGTGAGCAGGCAATATAAGAAATATACGGTCAGATTATATATCGCAACTATCACACTACTACGAACTACATAATGACTCGTTGTTGTCTAATCGATGTCTGTATATATATATATATATATATATATATATATATATATATATATATATATATATATATATATATATATATTAATTTGGAGCACATATCTAGATCACCGCTTACCAATGCATCCAAAATGTAGTAAATTTCAAGACTGCTTCCAGATTATAATTTATTTTGTATATCCTGTCAAGAGATACATCGTGAATCTATATCGTACTGCTTGGTATAAAAAGTTTAGCTCTTTCCTTGCATTAAATGCTTTCCGAGACGTTTTTTTTCAGAACAATTTTCAGAAGTAAAATTTCTAATTTAATTAACAGTATCAATATATTTAATAAGATTCGTAAGTGCCATGACTTCATACTTCGAAGAATTCTTCACAATGCAAGAATACTGTTCTTTCAAACTTTCTTATTTTGGGTACTTTGAGATTGACCAATTTTAAATTGAAAACAGGAGTTATACATTTTATATAAATGCAACAATTACTTTCTGTATCAAAACCAGATTTACAAAGCATCCGGCATTTTAACATGGTAAAGAAATTTTCAAATAATACTATTTCATACCCTAAGCTATGTATAAGAGACCATTGTTTATCATATATAAGGTATATCAAATAATTACTATGCATTTAACATCATCTACATTGCAGATTCTGACATAACGGTCATTGAAGAAATACGTCGACATTTAGTTTGAATAACAATATAATTTTACCTCATAAAAGTGAAACATCTTGTCTAAATATACGGTTAATTAGAACAAAACGTAGTTTAAAAATGCTCAAAATAGTTTAATTACACACATATGTCCACGCAAAGAAATATTTATAAACAAAACAATCAAAACTAAAGTGCAATATCATTCCTTTTAGCATAAATGGCCTCTACCGTTTTGACCCAAGCTCGAATAAATTTAAGATCTTCCAATTCTATGTATCCTCTCTTATAAAGTTCATCATATAAATGTTGGAGTCCTAAAGAACTGTGATTATTTAAATGTTCTGATAACATATTTATTAGCAAATTGCTTCTCATATACAAGTCATTTTCAGCTTTGAGATCTTTCAAAAGGTTATGAGGATTTCTATCTTGCCGCACATATGGTGGAGAAAAAATTAATTTTATATCATGCCTATGGAAAAAATACTCCGCGAAATAACTTCTCCAAATATCGGTAACTCTTCCATCAACACTGATTGGGAGTGGCAGATAGAGAAATGCTGACTTCGCCCATAATGTTGCTTGGGCATTGAATGGAGTAAAGACACCTTTTGGAATTATGAGTGGTAGGTGGCTTTCTACTGTAGCTTTAAAATCAAACGGATTGTCGCGGGTAAATCTATAAATAGCATCAACATCCGGTTGTTTATTTGCCAAGGACTGGATGACACCAATTGTCAAAGAAGCATTTGATTGACATAAATCTGGAGTTGCGGCAGGATTACGAATTTCGTCTAGAGGAAATCCTCTGGGCCATGAATACGTTTCATTGACACCAAAATACGGGTAGGGGTTAATCATTGGCTTTGAAAGTCCAGAACATGGAATGTGATACTTGAAATTTGTCTTTGATGTAAGCATTCTCAGATCTATTAGACCAACATTATCATCATCAAAATCCCATATATACTCTGCACCATGGTGAATCGCATATATATAACCAATATTCTTTCTGCCGAAATGTTTCCATGGTAACGTATTTGATATCGCAGGATACAATTTTCCATGGTCATCGGGCTCCAGAAATACAACATTTTCTCCTTTGCATCCAAGTTCAGTCATATAGGACTCCCTAGACTGTGTTTGAATGTCAGCGACTACAACCAAACACCAGCTTGTTTTTTTAACTATGTACCTGACAGATTCTGATGGCTTAAAAATCGTGGTAACTACTGCCCAATTTTTACAATTTGTCTTGTTATCATCGAAATAATATGCTCCTTTTTCAAATTCCAAATTCATCGGAACTTCACGGAACGACTTTCCAGTGAAAAGAGTATCTATACCATTCGGCCACTCAATATTTGACCTCGAATCCAAGATACTTGACGGATTTCTAATGCTTTCGTTGTGCGCGATACATGACTCACTGTTTAGGTCTTCCCCGTACTTATTATACCAACATTTCTTAATCATGTAATTTGTTTCAAAACAAAGAAGGAAAAACTGTATAGAAATCACTAAAAGGTATGTTTTCTCTCTTAAAGAATTCATTTTGTGTGAAACGGTATGCTGTATCCAAGTGCTCTAAAAATGGAACCTCACTATTACTCCTCAATTAATCGAGCTCCGTTGTCAGGGAACCTGTTCTGAACCGCTTCGCAACGATCGCTGACTTGTATTTAGTTTAAATATTTGAGGCCTCTTTTGATCCATGGCATTCTAAGGAACGGAGATTGGTGTCAAATGGCTGGATGGGTGTACTTGAAATGGGAACCTTAAAACTGGAATCAAAATGCATATAAATATGTAACAGTGTCGCCATATTCAGTCAGTCAAGCTTTTGATTACCTTCACGATGGATCTGCACTGATGTTAAAAAGAAAACAAATATATGTTCTGTGTAATCTTTGCTAGCGGTGACTACAAGGCTAAGAAAGATGTAATTGATAGTTGTGCTTATGTTAGTATAGTCATATTAATAACGGTAACATATATTGTAATGATTGACCTTTTAAGAACCATAGTTGCAAAAAATCTAGTTTGTATGCAGACATAATAATCCTATATATTATTACACGTCTGGTACACATATACTTGTAGCATAAAAGAGGCTACATGTGACACATAAAAAAGATTCTTAACGGGGTAGGGTTTTCCTATGCACAAACCCAACTGAAATTTCATCATGAGAATACAAATACTGAAATGACTAAAATATGTACTCTGTATTTTCTTCTTTGTTTTCATTGCAATCGTCCCTTGATACTGTTATCGTTTTTGTTGCCGCTGTCATTGCTATGTTTCCACAGAGAAGAGAAACGGATAAAGACGGTACTAATTTTCGTGTATATTTTCTCAACAAAATGTCAGAAATCGAGGGACCGCCATTTATCAAATATATTTCAATTTCATTTCTAAAAAACAAATAGGGTATTTAGATACATGATAAAATACAGAATGATTCTAGGTCTCAATATTAAATAGGAAGACATAATAATTTGAGCTTCGACATAAATAGGTTCCGTCTAATGGTCTAGACGTTTCCTAGTGTCATATCAAACTCGTTTTCTCTACCAACTAGAGCCTAAGCTTAATTCAGTTGCTTTGGAAGAAATTTTTTTTAAAATCTATTTTAATTTAATTTAATTTTAATTTTCTTTTGATACTTTTATGTACATCCGTAGCATGTAAGACGGAAAAGCCTCCAAGACATTTATATAGACATGCTCTCACATGATTGGCATTGAAACACTTGTGGGGGCATATCAAATGAGGAAATTCTGTTATATAATACTTTGTTAGTTAATCACTGGATATCAAAGATATTCGGTATGGTATTTTCATCATTCCATCTTCTTCTACACTGATTCACGTATCGAACAATTAATAAGACTTGTATGTCGTTCAAACACTTGACGGGGTTTGAACGACCAAATCTTTTGGGCGACTTAAAACTAGACCAAGTACTTCGACAAAATAGGGTACGGGAGATGAGGAGACCGTTAAAATAGAAGACACGACAATGACGATGACGGTACCGAGTATCGAATCTTGAACTGTTGATCTGGAAAGCGAAATATTATTTAGAGCTCGTGTTTCATAAATAGGCAATCGTCGATGTAATTTATTGAAACCTACTATTCCAGTAACTAATTAAATTAATGACGAAAATATATTGAATAGGTCATTTATTTTTAACTAGGAGCAAAATGAAATAAATAAACGTACATTGAACAATAAACAAAACATTAGGCTACAGTGCATGGCATTATATATATATATATATATATATATATATATATATATATATATATATATATATATATATATATATATATATATATAACAATAATAAAGCTCACGTTGCAGATATCGTAGCGATTTTACTGCAACATTGCTAAAGTACTACTTTAAAAATCATAATTACACACACACACACACACACACACACACAAACACACACACACACATTATTATTCAATATTTAAATTTCATACTATAGTTTGATGAACAGAGTGAAAAATGTACATGTAAGAAAAAACTTAAATGAACACAAAATACCTTTTTAGTGAAGCAACTTCAGAGCTTTGTTGTAACAGGTGGATCGTGACACATGCGCACAGTTTGGAAGTCATGTTAAGGAATGTAGTTTATAATGCAAACAAAATAAACGATCGGTATTTTCTCCGCTTGGAATTTAAAACTTAATCTGTCTTTCCTTGTTATTGTAAAGGAACAAACAGTATACAGGATATTCAAATGTCAACCTTTGCACATTGTCAATGGTAACAGAGCTTAGAAATACGTAATTTTACACCTTTAAATTTATACTATAGTGCGAGAAATAATCTAAAGTGTATATCAGATTGAAAAAGATGTCACATTTGGAGACTGTTCGCTTGATAAACTTTATTCAAATGTGTTTGTTTAGCGAATAAAGGTCAGAGTTTTTTTTGTAACAGGTGGATCGTGACACATGCGCACAGTTTGGAAGTCATTTTGAGAAATGTAGTTTATCATACATACAAAATAACCGATAGGTATTTTCTCCTTTTGCAATTTAAAACTTTATGTGTCTCTCCCTGTTGTTGTAAAGGAAGAAGAAATATATAGGAGATTCAAATGTCAACCATTTCACATTTTCAAAGGTAACAGAGCTGAAAAGAAACGTAATTTTACAGCTCTAGTTTTATAATATTGTGAGAGAAATAATATAAAGTGTAAATCAGATTTATAAAAAGTCAAATCTGGAGACTTCTCGCTTCATACATATCATATAGAATCATCTTTTTTAATGTCTGTCCACCCTGCCTCGTCATACTTGACACAGGCACGCCATGATAACGTTTATGTAATACAAGACAAATTGCGAGACTAGACACAAACAAAATGATTTTTTAACGCAATGGCAAATAAATAATGACTACTTTGTACTCTACGTCTATCGTTTCAAACAAGTGGCCTCAAACTCGAAAACTAAATCGAGACCGTACGCTTCCTTACAATATGTATATTCGTCTTCTGTCTAAATTAATGTCTGGAAATGCGGTAAAAAATATTTACGATTTACATTAAAATGTCAATCTGTAATGAAATGGTTGTACTAATTTCATATGAGTAAATTCGGTATACGTTTCAGCAATACAACTTGTGCTTGACTTACTTTGTAGCAATAGCGTTTTTTGTGTGCACATACAGCTGGCTGCCTACATTTGTTTTACTGAATATTACAATTAGCCCCACCCTAACCCTAAGCCTAACCCATAGTCATACTTTCGATGTTAAACGTACAAAGTATCCGGTTAGTAACAATACCGTTTTGGGCGGATGTACAATGCATCACGCGATGGGTTAATTAGATTTATACTAACCGAAGCAATACATTAAATCAAATAGATGTCGCTAGGACAAAACGCCGGTATAGCTGTTAATATGATAATAACCTTGGCTAACAAAGATGAAGGCAGACTTGCGTTCCTTACCAATCTTTTTAAAACCAGGTACAGCTTTAACTGAACTCAGCTGTCACAATTTGCAAATGTGACACAAGGCATGTGGTTATACAAATGTTAATGTTTGCATAAGTATCCAGTGAGTCCCTGGTGGCAAAGTGGTTGGAGCGTCCGTCGCGGAAGCAGGAGGTTGGGGGTTTGATACCCTGCCGAGTAATACCAAAGACTTACAAAACTGGTAAAAACAGCAGCCTCGCCTGGCGCTCAGTATTATGAGGTTAGTGCTTGGACTTGTCTGTCTGGTGACTGAGTGAAACATGACGATACATGTCTTAGGTGTGATGCCCCAGTGCTAGGCCTCACTACTAACTGCCACGTTGCAGATATCGTAGCGATTTGACTGGAACATTGCTAAAGTACTACTTTAAAAATCATAATTACACACACACACACACACACACACACACACACACACACACACACCAACGATAATAAAGCTCATCAGATAACACTATTATTCAATATTTAAATTTCATACTATAGTTTGATGAACAGAGTGAAAACTGTACATGTTAGAAAAAGAGTTGTATCAGCACAAAAATGCTTGTTTAGCAAATAAACATCAGAGCTTTTTGATAACAGGGGGATAGTGATACATGCGCACAGTTTGGAAGTCTCTTTTAAGAATGTAGTTTATGATGCAAACAAAATAACCGATCGGTATTTTCTCCTCTTACAATTTAAAACTTAATCTATGTCACCCTGTTATTTTAAAGTAAGTAGCAGTAAACATGATATTCAAATGCCAACCTTCCCACATTTTTAAAGGTAACAGAGCTGAAAAGAAACGTAATTTTACACCTTCAATTATATACTATTGTGCTATACATTATACAAAGTGTATATCAGATTTAAAACGATATCAAATGTGAAGACTGTTAGCTTCATAAACATAATAAACCATCATCTTCTTTTAATGTTTTTGTTCCGTGCCTTGTCATACCCGATACAGACACATCATGATAAGTTGGATTTTTTTTAAATACCAGACAAATACGTGACCAGGTAGACACAAGAAGCAAATTGTATGTTAACGCAATGGCAAATACATTATAACTAATGTTAATGGCAAATACAGTATGACTAATGTTAATGGCAAATAAATTATGACAAATTTTAATGGCAAATAAATTATGACTAATGTTAATGGCAAATACAGTATGACTAATGTTAATGGCAAATACAGAATGACTAATGTTAATGGCAAATACATTATGACTAATGTTAATGGCAAATACATTATGACTAATGTTAATGGCAAATAAATTATGACTAATGTTAATGGCAAACACAGTATGACTAATGTTAATGGAAAATAAAGTATGACTAATGTTAATGGCAAATACAGTATGACTAATGTTAATGCCAAATACATTATGAATAATGTTAATGGCAAATACATTATGACTAATGTTAATGGCAAATACAATATGACTAATGTTAATGGCAAATAAATTATGACTAATGTTAATGGCAAATACAGTATGAGTATTTTTAATGGCAAACACATTATGACTAATGTTAATGGCAAACACAGTATGACTAATGTTAATGGCAAATAAATTATGACAAATTTTAATGGCAAATAAATTATGACTAATGTTAATGGCAAATACAGTATGACTAATGTTAATGGCAAATACAGTATGACTAATGTTAATGGCAAATACATTATGACTAATGTTAATGGCAAATACATTATGACTAATGTTAATGGCAAATAAATTATGACTAATGTTAATGGCAAACACAGTATGACTAATGTTAATGGAAAATAAAGTATGACTAATGTTAACGGCAAATACAGTATGACTAATGTTAATGCCAAATACATTATGACTAATGTTAATGGCAAATACAATATGACTAATGGTAATGGCAAATACAATATGACTAATGTTAATGGCAAATAAATTATGACTAATGTTAATGGCAAATACAGTATGAGTATTTTTAATGGCAAACACATTATGACTAATGTTAATGGCAAACACAGTATGACTAATGTTAATGGCAAATACAGTATGACTAATGTTAACGGCAAATACAGTATGACCAATGCCAGTGGCAAATACAGTATGACTACTTTGTATACTACGTCTATCGTTTCTACCAAGTGGTCTCAATCTCGGAGACAAAACTGAGACCTTAAGCTTCCTTAGAATGGGTCTATTCCTTTTCTGTCTTACTTAATTTTTGGAAGAACGGTGAATTAAATTTACGAATTGCATTAAAATGTCGACTGTAATGAAAGGGTTGTACTCATTTCAATTAAGTAAAATCTGTTTACGCTTCAGCAAGACAATTAGTGCTTGACTGACTAAGTAGCAATACAGTTTGTTTATTTGCACATACACCTGGCGGCCTACATTTTCATAACTAAGTATTACAATTAGACCTACTTGCAAGAATCTTATTCATTAAGCGCATAAGGTATTTAATAAATTTTCCGTAACATAAAAATATAATAAAGACAACAGAGTTCTATTAAATCTAAATTTATAAAATTCAAAATTAACTTAATTACTTGCTCAGCCTGATTTTAGTGTTTTATTCCAAAGAAAACAGTTCTGCCAATGAAACATAGCACTTATAGTACATATTGTGTTAGTTGTGGTAGTTGTTTTGTGTTGTTATTTTATTTTATGTTGTCTCCCTTAGAATATTAGCTTATTTAGAGTTACGTACTGTCTTCACAACGGACAATATATGGTGGAAAAGCAAAGGCGGGAGATGATGTCTGGAAACAAGTAAAATGTCTGATGCTTTCATGTGACTTGTACCAATTAATAACGCAAAATTTATCAAACTTGCGAGTGGAAGGAATAGAAAACAAATGTTAAACAAATATTTACCAATACTCATGAGGTTCAAGGATTTTTAAACTTCAAATTCACATTGCAACTTATAGTTACCTTCCAGTTGTCTATAAACTTTCCAATACTTACATGCTGTAATGCCATAACATTTTCATATAAAAATTATTTTGGAATATTTAGACTTTCAACGGAAGATAAATCTGCGCTTCGTCAGTAAAGATAGAGGTTTTTAATGAGACTTTAGCATTACCAATGAACTACATAAATATATATTTTTGAGTGTCCAAGTTATTAGTTATTTTATAAATGTTTGGCACGCACTGCATGCACACAGACAGAAAATTATAAGTAAGACGACCCTATCCACACGTTGCCATACAATGCTTTTAGATTTGAAGCAGTTAATGTTTGTCTATTTTACTTGGAATTCGACCTTTAAAAGCACAATGCAAGGTATGAATCTATGATTGAACAAATCACGTTTAATATTATCAAGAAAGTATATTTCAGTGATGTATCTCCTACACAGAAATAAATATGTTTGTGAGAATCACTTCCTTTCATACATTTCCACGTTCATCCGTTGCAAAGTTGCTTTTGTTTTGCGATTGCTTGTGACACATAATTATAATTTCCTGGTAATAAAATCTTCAAGTAATGTCTGGCATATGCAAAGTATTTATCTAAATGACAGATTTTTACATAATTGCTTAACTCCATTTCCATACTTTGAAAAATACAGACGTTGCCTACAACGATAGATCGATAACGATAAAAACTCTTTGAAGTCATATTTGATCTATATGCCTTCTCATACATGAGTTATTTCCCTTCACCCGTGTATTCATTTATATGGCAAACAAAATTCCAATTCTTAAGGTAATTTCATTTCTAATTGCGAATGAGAGATAATGTACAGTCCAACAAAAACAATTGATATCGCGTCTACTCGATATATTGAAATTGCACGCAATGTAACTCCAGAGGATCGAAAAAGTGTAAATGTTTTTTTGTAAACCCTCTGCAATAAGAGAGGATACTCTGCATGGACCATTCGAGAATGTATGATTTTCTATTTTAGAGTTTTCTTTCTTGTTAGGCTATCTTATAATAACAACCATTTAATCCAGCACACATTTTTGTTTATGCATTTACACTTTATTACAAAAAAATATTTTTGAGTTGCCTTGGCAGTCTTACATTTCGCTACTTAATATTTACAATTAGCCCTACTTCCAAGAAACTTATTCAGAATTAACATTTTTCCGGAATATAACAAAGACAACATAGTTATATTAAATCTAAATTCATAAATATTCTGATTAGTATATACAATTATATTAATTACGTGCTCATCCTGATTTTCGTGTTGGATTCCAAAGAAAATATTTCTTTGAATGAAACATAGCAGTTGTAGTAGCATTAGTTGGTGCTATTTTTGTTGTTGTTCTATATGATGTTGATGTTTTAACATCAGTGATAATTGCGGTTATTTTTATTTTTGTTATTATTGATGATGATGATGATGATGATGATGATGATGGTTATTATTCTTGGAACACACAGAATATATGTTGCACATAACTATATACAAAAATGACTGGCTTGATATACCGTCTATCCTATGTAGTACCAAAGCAAAGAGGTATACGAAAAGAGAATGTAGTACCAAAGTTATATGAAAGCAAAGAGGTATACGAAAAGAGAATGTAGTACCAAAGTTATATGAAAGCAAAGAGGTATACGAAAAAAGAATGTAGTACCAAAGGTATATGAAAGCAAAGAGGTATACGAAAAGAGAATGTAGTACCAAAGGCATATGAAAGCAAAAAGGTATACGAAAAGAGAATGTAGTACCAAAGTTATATGAAAGCAAAGAGTTATACGAAAAGAGAATGTAGTACCAAAGGCATATGAAAGCAAAGAGGTATAAGAAAAGAGAAAAGAATGCTTAGACACTTCCACAATCCGTTCGATCGAATCAGTCTACAAAAATCATATGTATCGATATTCTTTGTACTATTGTTACATGTATATCCTTATGTGGTGAATCGATTGAATGATACCTTGTGGACAATCTGTACATCTTGCAGTATCTCTCTTGGTATGTCAACTCGTTAGAATTATGGTCTTTCGTGACAACGGCCAAAAGTATGGGGATGACAAAATGATGGAAGATTATGGTGGGAAGTAAGAAACATTATTGATTAGTTGAAATTAATTTACCCACTAACATCATAAAAGTAAAATGAATTGCCGAGTAGTAGTAAGAAAATAAAAATATAAATATTTACTAATAACAATAAGAAACAACAATTTTACCACTTCAAATTCATGGTGCAACCGTTGGTTACCTTCTGGTGGCATTTGAAATGTCCACTACGTACATGCTAAAATGACTACTATTTCATATAAAAAAAAATTCAGAAGCTTTGGCAACTTTCAACGGAAGATAAATAAACACGTTTCCAGTAATTATAGAGATTCTTCGTGACACTTACACATTAAATATAAACTAAATAATCACAGTTTTGATGGTCATAATTATTTAGCCATTTTAGTTATTTGATAAATAAATGGCACGCAGTGAATATCCCCAGACAGAAAAATAAAACGTAAGACGACAACCACCCCATTATGTAAAACTTTGTATTTTAAACTTGAAGTATCTAACTTTTGTAGATTTACATTACAATTTGACCCCCATAAAGCAATGTCAAAAGTGTGCAACTCATAGGGAACAATTCACGTTCAAGATGATCAGAGGTTACATTATCGGATGACTTTCCTAGACAGAAGTTAATGTGTTTGTGGGAGTTACTTCCCTTCAAACCCTTCCGATTGATCCGTTTCATCGTTGTTTATTGCGATTGTATGTGACGAATAATTACAGTCCCGTCATCAAAATCTACATCTAAAGTCTTGTTATCCGTAAATTATTTATTTAAATTACACTTCTTGTACATAATTGCTTGACTCCATTTCCATACTTTGAAAAAATATTCATTGCCTAAATCGATAGATCAGTTATAAGGGCAGTAACTCTTTGAAGTATATTTTTTTAAAAATTGGTCATCCTAGACGAGTTTTGTCCCATTACCCAGGAAACTACATTCATTTCTGAGGCACAATAAAACACTAATTAATATACTTTTATTTACGTCTGCGAACGAGAGCTAATGTACAGTCCAAAATAAATAATTATATCACTTCCGCTCTTTTTATTTCAACTGCAAGAACTGCAACTCCATACGTTTAAAAAAGGCTCAAGATTTTCAATAAATTAACTGCAATAAGAGATGCTACAATGAAGATAATATTTCAGAATTAACTATTTGGAGTTGTCTTTTTTAACATACCTTTTTACAGTAGCAACCTTTTAAATGAACATAAATTTATTTTGCATCCAAACCTTGCACAAAAATCACTAACCATTCTAGTAAAAATTCATTTTTTATTCTATTGAATCAATGTATATTAATTTTCAAGATTTAGAATTACGTTGTAAAGATTCGTATAAACCGTTTAATGCTTTTAACATTTGTTCCATTGCTCGCTTTAAGTGTCTCCTGTCTATTGATTTGTTGTTAGTGCTTCCATCATTTCATGCAAAATGAAAACCAATTCTTTTTCATGAAAAAAACACATATTTCAAACATCAGTTGAATCAAATACTTATGATAAAAAATTCTTTCATTAAACAATTTCTTGAAAAGGATTGTGTTGTTGAATATATATATATATATATATATATATATATATATATATATATATATATATATATATATATATATATATATATTCAACAACCCAAACCTTTTCAAGAAATTTAAAATTTAACATATGTTGGTATTGTTCATGGACAAAGGGCAATGTAAATATATATATATATATATATATATATATATATATATATATATATATATATATATATATATATATATATATATATACATTATATACATATTTAGTGGCCCTGAAAAGTGTCTTTGTGTTCTTCTAACGTATGCCGTTTCTACGTCTTCTGCACCAGCACTAATATGCCATATGCCTTGTGACATATGTGGATACGTCTCAGTTCTTTAGAGCATGTATGGCTGGTTGGAAGTTTAGAGATGTCCATTCGTAGGTTGGAAGTGCCCGATAGCTAATATGTTTAATTTATTTTAAATTAGTTTTAGGCCGTCTATTTTACTTTTCTAATGTTTTGTTCCAATTTTTACAAATTTAGAGGGATCCAGGTTTGTAGTACCCCCACTCCCTTAGGTATTTCGTGTCGTCGGCTTTCCTTTATTTTCTCAACCTATCCGGTTGTACGTAGATAGCAACCTTTGTCCTAAGGTATGTTTAGTTAAATTCTAGTCATATTTTTGGAATCATTTCATAGCTTTTTTATATTGTTGTAGTAATACTTTCAGTCGGTGGCATACTAAAGGAAAATTGCGCCCGGAGCGTAGATGAAAGGGGATTTGGCGCCTCAAGATCTCTGGCACCGGGGCAATCGCCCCGTCCGTTTTGCCCCCCCCCCCCCCCCCTTAGCACGTTAATGCTTTCAGAGATTAAATCATTAGTTGTAATATATTTAGGTTTATTTCTATATCATTTTATGAAGCGTGCGTGCTGCGTACTCTGACTTTGACTGCGCATCGGGATCATAATGTATTTTTCGGTTATATATATTAATTATAGGTGAGTCCGATTTCCTTTCATATTTTAACCGGTAGTATTATGTCGTGCTTATTGTCCTTCTACCCTACACTCCATGCTGGTTGGCCCTTTGTTGTTCGCTCTTTTCTGTCATTTGGGTCTGGGGTCAAGGAGGCATTTTCTTCTTCTGACTTATAAGAGGGGGAGGCAACCAAGGATATATCCCGAGGAACAATACTTTATAATTTTATTAACGACAAATGGTTTTGGAACAAGAACTAGGAGAGGCCCTACTTGTGACTTCTGTCTTTCTTACGGTGGTTCTTCATTTCCATGTTGTTCTCTTGTTGCTCCTTTCTGATTTTTGTATTTGTGGTCTTTACTTTCTGTAGGACTCTGTTCTGGGCATTATTTGTCTGTTTTCCTTTGTAGTCGTCAGTGTTTCATTCTAAAATGTTACTTTGTTATATAGGAAACATCGTTATTTTACTCTTGTGTACTTCTACGTTTGTTTTTCTCTGTTCACTTTTTCGTGGCTGTTGTTTTTCTTCATTTGTAAATACACCCTCTATTTAACGTTCGCACTAGGAACTGTATAAGCGGAATAATGTCTTTCAAGTTTTTGCCTGTTATTTTCCAATCTGTCTACTATTTGTTTCTAAGGTTATTTGTAAATAAACTCCAGTGATGTAAATTTTCTCCGTTTTAGGCTTTATCTTTCTTAAAAAATTATTTTTGGCGGTCCTATTAATTTTACTTTCTATTTTTAGAATTACCATTAGGTAGTACTGGTTGTTCATCTTTTAAAGAGATAATCCATAAACCACTGTTTCCACTCTAATTTGTTGTGCATTAAATTTGTCCGCTAGTCATCTTACTTGTAAAGATGTTGGAATTTCCGGCATGGTGGGTCTCTGTTCTTCTGATATATGGCAACAGTCAATTTCCTGTGTCTCCGGATTTCTTCCGGCAACGAGCATTGGATCTTTCTATATCTCCTATATCTTTTTCTTGAACAAATGTTTCTTATCCTGGTAGTTTGCAAGGATGCTTTTTCTTGTGGTTTAAAATCGTTAAAAGTTTGGAACCATAAATTAATATATTTTTCTCATATAACACAATTGGTTCATTTGCTATCTTCTATTCATTTTATATGTAAAAGATAGTTTAGATTTGCGATTTGCAACATATGTATTAGGCTTTCAAAGCAATTTGGATATTCAACAGAAAATATTAAGCAATATTTTAATAAAGCTTACTTATCAGCAGAAGCACTTACAACTCGACAAAAAATAATAGTCATTAAAAACTTTAATAATTAAGGAATGCGCCTTTGACAAAATAGACAAGCTTACCGTTTTTGTTTGATATCCCATCTTAAGCTCTCAGGAGGGGGCATAGTGAATATTATTAACTGGGAAGGTTGTTTTATCAACCTGAACGACTTGAAAATGTTTCGTTGCACAGGCATTTTGACATACGGGACTGTAAAGTCATAATAATTTATAAGCAGTGCACACGGGGTGTAAATAAATATAGATCAAAGACATTTGCCAGGGAGCACAACTTTTGAAGTGTAGGTCATGGTCTACCCAGATCCGGTGAGACCAGATTCGTCAATAAATAAAACAGTTTGCAAACATTACTCGGTCTTCATGTATAACAAAGAAGACGTAAGATATTAATATTGATAAGGGTTCTTGTTTCTTGAGCTATAGTAACGCTGAAATGTAGTTTTTAATCTCTTTACATAGTTTCACCTTCAAGTTAATACGGCTCTATTTATGACCGCAAAGGGGTTTCAATTGCTGCACGAAAGTAATTTAATTGATTAATGTGCATCAATATGAACTGAATATTTTCAAAATAAATGGTTGAATAAATAAAAGTGTATACCATTGCAATCGACCTCCAAAGAAACTAATGTGTCAGGAGCTACTGATTAACAGGTGAATCTTAAATAACTACAGGAAGGAGCGCAATATTTTTTATCTGGATTTCTTAGTTGTAGGTTTCTTATCCATGATAATAAGATGCAATCTGATTTAAAAACTCGTGGTTTTGTTTCCGATAGCAGGTATCTCTCTACCTGTAGGATAAATTGAATTTTGAAAGACCTTTCGAAAGGGATACAATATGGAAATGGTCCGAGTTTTCAATCTTGTCGAAATTATGAGGAATAATTTTAGGGTGTACTTTTCATTGTTTATCTTTTTGGTTTTAGTTACTTAGTGTTGTGATTGGGTTATTAAATGTCTTACCTTGGAATGAAAATTAAATCTCTGGATCAATGTGTAACAGAGGACCTTTCGGTGATGTTAGGGAACCTACTAAAAATGTTTAAACGGCTGTTTGGTAGAATAAATCAATCAGTGAATATGTGTTGTTGTTGTTGTGGTTGTAGGATTTAACGCCATTTTTCAGCACACGATAGGCTATACATTGCGGCCAGTATTAATGGTGGAGGAAGATAGATCGATTACTCACAGTAGACGAGATGAATAGATGACATTGGAACTTAATAGTACTTGCTAATCATTATGCAAAAACCTCAGAAGATGTATAATGATATATATCTGAACTTAAGTGTTAAATGTTGAGTAGAAAATCCTTGTCTGTTAACCGGTTTATTACTGTTTAAGATATATATATATATATATATATATATATATATATATATATATATATATATATATATATATATATATCAGCCATGTGGACATATTTATGTTTAGATCAAACTTTATAGCAGCAGATGATACTCTCCATGTAACAATTTTAAAAGTGGGTCAGGAGATTGCGGCGAAACAACTTTCAGTTTCTTGGATTAACATGTTCGCTCCTTCACAAGTTCGATGTTTTAGTATAGCGAGAAAATGTCTAATATGATAATACACCTTGCATGTATTGAACAGTATTATTTATTCCGTTACTTTTAATTTTTAAATATTATTTCATTTATTCCTTAGTTCAATCATTCATTCATAACTACGACTCCAAGGTAATAAGCCTCTCAGGCTGTCGCAAAGGTGTTACCGTATAACAGGCATTCAACGTTCACCATGACAACTCACGAAATCACAAGAAACAAAGAAAGCTACAAGCATGTCCTTTATTTGATGCAAAGGGGACAATACATACTTATCAAAGACTGTTGCACATTATCTATATGTTAAGGAGTAATGGTAAAATTTTAAGGATATCTATGTTATAAAGATGATCCTATTTTAAGGATAACGTATATATAATTGTAAATCTTTATATATATATATATATATATATATATATATATATATATATATATATATATATAGAGAGAGAGAGAGAGAGAGAGAGAGAGAGAGAGAGAGACTGACAGACAGACAGACAGATAGACACAGACAGAGAAAGGGAGTGGTAGATTGCAGGATTACCAATGTGACAATGCAATGAGATCGAAATCATCAAATTAAACACTGATTGTAATTCATTGCATCAATATGATTTACAATATTTATACGATTATTGTATAATGATTTGACGCTGAGGATTTTTCTTTCGAAAATAATATATTCATGTCCCAATTATGAATACGTAATAAGAATCGGATAGCGTATTTAGTTTGAAAATAAATGTATGATAAGTTATATTGTTTATCACGGTCCAAATTACTACCATTTCTCCTCTGTCTGCATTTGTTGATTCTCATGTTCGGCGAACGTTGGTACGTGCCAAAGCTTGCCAGTAGATTCCCGTGGGTCGTTGGTACTTCTCCAGGGTTTCCATAGTTCTTCCTCCACCATTTATACTGGTCGCCATGTTTAGCTGAAACTGGCGTTAAACAATAATACAACAACAGCAGCAACCAATATGATTATGATTTGTAAATTAAGTGCGAACTTTTATCTGAAACTGAGAGAGAGAGAGAGAGAGAGAGAGAGAGAGAGAGATAGAGATATTTGAAAACTATACCTTTCTTTCAATGATAAACTTACATCTACATCGTTTTAATAGTTAAATTTTCTTTGAAAATGAAAAGAAATTTGTGAAACGAAAATTCTATCAAACAAAAGATTAATATCCTTTAGTTATCAATGTTGTTTTCTATGAAAATGAAACGAAAATTTTGAAACGAATGTATATCAAGCAAAAGATGTATATCGTTTAGTTATCAATGTTGACATAATTAGCCAACAAATAGTTTATACTATTAATCGGCTATTAAAACACTATATAACAAATATACATGTAATTCATAAACTAAATACACTGCTAAATAGAGTAAACATTTAAGAGAGGTTTATACAAATTATACAAGTAGAACATACTGTTATAAAATATACAAACGGTATACAGCAGTTGCAAAAATAAATTTGTCCATCCTTCTCCCGCCGCTAAACATAACTCTGAGGGTCCTAATAGTAAAACTGTTTTTGATAGAAATGGTTTCCCCGCTCTCCCAGTTTCCGCACTTGTGTATGCTGTTAGGACGGCTGCCACGAAAACTATTTCATAAAAGTTTTGCATTGGGCACAAATTCTTATTCATTAAAGAAATTAGAGAGAGACTGCAAATATTTATGTATGGGTAACAGTGTACCAGTATCCGGTGTGCCCATATTAAAAAAAACAATCTACGAACATTTGATTTTTCATATTATCGGTATCCGAGAGTAACGAAGAGGATGTGAAATTTTAATATTCTCAAGATTAGGTATTTCTTGAGATTTAGGTGTGCTAAAAAGATATTAAGATCTGACTTGTGAGTCTCAGTTTAAAAATGTATTACCTTTCCAGTAAAGATGTATCAAGTTATGAATGCATAGCGGGCTAGAATGGTGTTTGAAATCTCTCTAATTGATTTCGATACATGCAATACAAAGCATAAGTATCGAATGGTGCATGAAATCGCTCTAATTGATTTCGATACATACAATACAAAACATAAGTTTCGAATGGTGCATGAAATCTCTCTAATTGATTTCGATACATGCAATACAAAGCATAAGTATCGAATGGTGCATGAAATCTCTCTAATTGATTACAATACATACAATACAAAACATAAGTATCGAATGGTGCATGAAATCTCTCTAATTGATTACGATACATACAATACAAAGCATAAGTATCGAATGGTGCATGAAATTTCTGTAATTGATTACAATACATACAATACAAAACATAAGTATCGAATAGTGTTTGAAATCTCTCTAATTGATTACGATACATACAATACAAAACATAAGTATCGAATGGTGTTTGAAATCTCTCTAATTGATTACGATACATACAATACAAAACATAAGTATCGAATGGTGTTTGAAATCTCTCTAATTGATTACGATACATGCAATACAAAGCATAAGTATCGAATGGTGCATGAAATCTCTCTAATTGATTACGATACATGCAATACAAAGCATAAGTATCGAATGGTGTTTGAAATCTCTCTAATTGATTACGATACATACAATACAAAACATAAGTATCGAATGGTGCATGAAATCTCTCTAATTGATTACGATACATACAATACAAAATATAAGTATCGAATGGTACATGAAATCTTTCTAATTGATTACGATATATACAATACAAAACATAAGTATCGAATGGTGCATGAAATCTCTCTAATTGATTACGATACATACAATACAAAACATAAGTATCGAATGGTGCATGAAATCTCTCTAATTGATTACGATACATACAATACAAAACATAAGTATCGAATGGTGCATGAAATCTCTCTAATTGATTACGATACATACAATACAAAACATGAGTATCAGTCAACCCATAACAACGCTTCCACAAAAAATGGACTACCCCACTTTCAGTATGATTTAAATACTGTGAGAATAAATGGATGAATTAATACAGGTGTATACCGTTGCTAAAAAAATGTTTAGAAACTAACATGTATTGCCATTACCACCAACAGGGGTATCTGACATAACTACAGGAAGAAATGCAATCTTCTTATGTAAATGTCTTAAGCGTGACTTTGTCGCGAGTGCTAAAGAGATCCACTCTGATTTAAAACAGTTTTGCTCTTGATAGCTGGTATCTTTCCACTACAAAGAGAAACTAAATTTTGAAAAACTCTTCCGAAAATAATTCTTTTTATACAAGTTTCGAGGTATAAAGCATGTCGAAAGTATGTCGATTTATTCCCAGTATGAATCTTCATTCTTTTTATTTCTTGTTTTATGGATTTTTTCTAATATGTTTAGCTGCTAAGATGTTACACTAGATTTTCGTGTGCATTAGATTACGACTGATTAAAAATATATAAGTGGTCGTTTCACAACGACACCGCAAATACAGTTTGCTCCGGAAATCAATCTATTAAATTTTAGATTTAGAAATACATAACGTTTTAAGCATCCTAAGAATTAATTACTGTGTTATGTTATCACTAAAGTAGAACATCACAATGTGAGATTGGAGATCTCAAGTATAGGTAGTTACTTGTGAGGAAATACAAGCAACATTTATATTTGTATACTTGTGATTTAACAACAACGCAAATATAAATGACTCATGGAATCAATACATTAATTGCTAGATTTAATTTTACAGAACGTTCTAAAGATCCCAACATGTATTTACTAAATTAGGAGGTTGAGTTATCGTGTTACTATAGCAGAAAATCTGAATGAGAGAATTCATAGTGGCTAAACATATCAACGTAGAGAGAGGGAGATATTCTCGTTTAAAATGAAATGGTGTAATATTCGCATAATTACATATAGTTGTCCTCAGTTTATCTACTGACTCGCTTTGGGTCAAGGTATACCGGAAGCAAATACCGGTGGACACGAAGCTATCGTGGTTAGTTGTTTGCTTAACTGCTGCAAATATTAGATAGCATTCTTGCAGAATCAATTAATTTTTGAATGAACCCACTAGAACGGCTCAGAAATGTTAACGAGGCTAGATAATGAATATGATTTGAATATTGTGATAGTAAATTGATAAATAAATATATGTGTAGGCAGATGCTTACGATCTACTTAGAAACTAATGTCTATTGGCATTGCGATGAACAAGGATATCTTAATTAGCTACAGGAGACAACGACATATTCATATCTGGATAATTTAATGTGACTTTTCCATCCGTGATAAATTGATCCACGCTGTTTGAATACGTGGTTATATTTCCAATAACTGATATCTTTTCACTACAAAGAGAAAGTGAATTTTGAAAGGCTATGACGAAAGCGCAGAAAACATTATCCAGAATTACCAAGCATGTCAATAATATGACCAATCATTATCAGCATCTACGTTTCATTGTTTCAAAGTAAATACCTGGGTCATATTTTACCAGACGCAGTTACCAGTGTACCAGAATCAATTCCGTTCAAATGATTTGCTAAACTACCACACCTTCTTTAACAGCATTATGTTATTATGAATGAATCAACGAGTCTGAGAATGAATGGAATCAGAGATGAAGTATATGTATCATGAACGTTCCCATCAAATGGTGCTTGGATGGATAAAAGATATGTCTAAAGAAAAAATAAAACTTTCAGTAAATCTTGTAACTTGTATTTTATCTTTATTATTTTGGCCTTATAAGTGGAAAAGCGGCCCATGGAGATTTGAGGCATTTTATTATTTTATGTATGAACACTGTATTGTAGACTAAGAGCGAAAAGTAAACTAAATATAAAAACTCCATTACACATCAAATAATAGAAGACGTGTAACTTTCCAAGAAGCAGTTCTCCAGAGAATGACACAGTATTTGTCGTTTGTAAAAGATTTTGCTCATGCCGGTACAATATTTATAAAACAGTTTCCAGTATTATTTTAAACAAGCTTATGCAGTTTCATCTTTATTTATGAACAATCCTTACTGACTGAGTGAATATCACTGGAGCACCCATTCAAGCAGCTGTCCAAAGTGCGAGAAGTGGGGGAGTTGCTGAGAGGAGCTGTAAATGTTCCATTACAAAACGATGATCTTGGTGCAAGCCCCGGACTTAAATTTATGTTGGGAGATTAGTTGTACATATATATATATATATATATATATATATATATATATATATATATATATATATATATATATATATATATATATATATATCAAAATGATATCTATTTATCATGTTCATTGACTTAAATTATGTGTTTTTAATTCTTGTATGCAGTAGATTTTAACCTTGTACATTCGTTGAGAAATAAATGTATATTTGTTTCATTTATTTGTTTATTGAAGCGAATAATGTACACTAATTGTTACATGATTATAATTCAGCGAATGACGATATTACTAGCATTTCTTTTATTGTTTGGTTTTTCACAATTTTCGTTATATTTTGCAGAACATTTAGCTGTTCTGATGGTACAATGATAATTGTTTTAAAATAATGAAGCCGTCATTGTCTTTTACGGAGTTATTGACAGAAACGGTTATTGCTATAAATATCTATCTTGGGATTTATTTTTGCTCTTCTCATCAATATCACATTATAGTTAGCACTTAATTTAGGAAACACAGTCGAGCTTTCAATCTTATGTGTGTGTGTGTGTGTGTAGTATAAATACAAGGCCAGGAAATATGTTGTAGGGGGGGGGGGTGAGCAGTTGCCAGGTGAGGTGGAGAAGCTTCCGTTAAATAGATGCATGTTTTATACTTCAACTCTGTAGAGAATATTTGTTAACCGGTGTGTTTGCTGACCAATATTATGTCTATAGACTACAGGTTGATTGCTGACAGGCGTCGTCCGCGTCGTCTTGATCACTAACTGTAGACGTCATGAACATATGACACTAGAAATATAAATCAGTACTTTCTAATCATTTATGCAATGGCATGGATTCCGCTCAGATTTTTGTTTCTGAGTAAAAACTACTCGTCTTCTGTCCGTTCCGGTCCTGTTTCAGACACCACTTTACTTAAAGGTGTCGTATTCTAATTGTAACAATTTTATCAGTTTGAATACTTAACATGCAGTGATTTGCATTGACATGATCTCTAATTTACAAATGCGGTATTTGTAGTATGTATGGAGAATCAGTTTAATATAAAAAAACATGTATCTACTCATCAATTGTTTATTCTTTCATTCCTGCATTCAAATATTATTTCATTAATTCATTCGTCCATTAGTTATTACAACTCCAATGTAATGATTATTTTGGAGCCCACTCGAACTGTTGGTAGGTCTTTACACTGGTATTCAACCGTCACCATGACAACTCCTCCACAGATATAAAGTGAAACGAATCATGACAAATCTCTTAAGCATAGCTTTCATACGCGACTCAAGCAGAAGGCTCTTTTTTAAAATGATTTACCAATTGTCCGAACTGGCAAGTACATTTGCAATATGAAGCAGTTCTATATAAAACAAATATTTAAACAAAATGTGTTTCCTCTTCACTCTAATATACAGACTACATTTCGCAATATTTTTTTATATTATTATCTGCAAGCTATTTTACAAAATCGATCGTAAACATTATCACAGGCATATTTTAAAAATATATACGTTTCCCTTTATAAAGTTATCTGTTGATTTAATGTTTTTGTGTATGATGTAAAGGGGTGAGACAGTTTAAGAAGAACTAATAACATGGCTGCTTCATTGTATCAATTTAATGAATATCATACAAAAACTATTTTTAACCTTTCTATTTTTGACATTATTAATTAACTATATTTTCTTTTCTCAGTAAAACTGTATCGCTCTAATAACATAGAGTCGCATCGATGTATGTCTGAAACAGGGTCATTGCGAAAATGTAAATCAGACATTTTAACAGGCTTAATGTTATATTCCACTGCGAAAAGACGTAATGAAGCTATGTTAACATTCGTTCGTTTATCATTCATTGTTTTTATTGTTTGCTTCCAACTTTAACTTATTTTCAAAACGTGGGCAAAATAATAATAAAGAGCATTTCGCCAATGTTGGGACACAGAACATGTTTTGAAAAATCCTATGGCAACACAATGGAAACCAAGTATTTGTTAACGTCTTGCCAAGATTAAGTATGTCCCGAGTATACATGATAAGGTATATCTTTCATGCCACATTTACGCTTAAATAAATGCAAATCCCTAAATGATAAATAGAAGAATCAGACATTACAACAAAAATATTATAGCTTTCCGCAGAATTCGAGAATCCAGCTTCCAAGTATTCTGTAGTTTGTTTTTATAAAATGAAAGTATATATTGGTGTAACCCTTATATATATTTTTCAATTAAAAATGAAATTTAATAGTCGTGTTGCCTTAATCACTAGCAGAAAAGAAAACATTATGAAATTAGCTAGATATTTTTTAATCAAAGTAACTAAATAAATAAATATCCAAAATGCAAAGGTTAAAGACGATGTAAAGGAAATTTAAAACAAATATTAATTGGAAAAGATCGATTCTTAATATATTGTTTTATCTTAAATTGTATCGTTTATGCATTATCTGACTGAACGTTCTAAGTCTAAGAACTTAATACAGCATGTATAAAGAAACATGTATATGTACAAACCAAATTCAGTGTAAACCTTAAGAGTCGATTTTAAGTAAGCATGTTTGCATGCACACAGGATAAAGGTATTTATCAGCAATCGTACAACCCATAGTCAGTCATCAACAAAACAAAATGACACACTTTATGCTATTGCAGTACGTTGGGTGCACACGAAAACAGTAATCATTTTCTTAATCAGTCTTGATTAGAACATGTTTATGTTTCGATAACTCAAATTATATTAAATTGATATGTGTAGTTTTCATAAATCAACAGATCACACACACACACACACACATATATATATATATATATATATATATATATATATATATATATATATATATATATATAGATCAGATCATCATGTCCCTTTGATTTAATTATGAATCAAAACATATGGAGCCCGTATCATCTTGTATATATCGTACATATGCTGACTTAAAACTGATGTTAAATTGACTGGTTTCAATTATTGTCGAAGAGAAAATGAGGCACATTGTAAAAAAAAATTCTCCACGTGACTTCCGCTGTTCCAGCCAAACCCTATCTATCCATACACATTATATCGTTCTCTTTAGACTAACGTGATATAGAATGTGAACTAGAGACTAAAATAAGTGCAAAGTTTAATCTGAAACTGATGTTGACAGAAAAGGGTACAGAGATAGATAATTAAAAAAACTAAACGTTTCTGTCCCTACCTCAGTATGAAACTACATTTGCGCCATAAAATTGGAGAAATACAACATATGTTTATTCAAATTAGGCAAGGTAAACATTCTTTTATGACAAAAATGTATCACAGCCACACAAAATACTTCTGAATCCCTGACCTCTCGCAAAAAAGTTAATTCTGGGGTTTCTACCATCACAGTGCAATTTGATGTCGTCCGCACACTGAAAGTTCGCGCAGGAGGCAGCTTGGATGGGTACTACGTCAGTGACATAAGGTCAGAAAATCAGATCTATTCATCAAAATCTTTGTAGACGTATAATTTCATAGATCCTGAAAAATTAGATGCATGCTTAATATCAAGGAGAAAACTGTTTCTTCATATTTGTACCGGCATAACAAAAATGTTTCTACAATCACAAAAATGTTTGACACTTTCGGCATCTGATTCATTAGGCATTTATACGTTTTATGTTATTTAACAATCTGTATATTGTAATATACATAGGTGGAATATATCTTAGTGATACGTTACCAGTTATAAACTCTCACAGGTGTTGACTAACTTACTGTTGTACACTTGTTAAATTGTGAATAATGACTAAACGAATCAATAAATAAACACGCTGGACGTGTCCAATTTAGAACAAGCTCTTCAGAGTTCAATGTGTCTCTGTTTTAACGAAGTGGGGGTGGGGGTGTGTGAGGAATTTATTTCTACTATCCTGCAATTTATCTTTCTCTTTTATGAGCAGCTGTCTGAGTCAACCTACTACAATATCTCCCATATGTTGGCTATAAATAGATATATCACTTTGAATAGGGCTTGAATGTTGTTGCAATAAATGGATGATTAAATACAAGTGTAACCCGTTGGTAATGAACTGCTTAGAAACTAATGTGTTATGGCCGTACGATGAACATATGTATTCTTTATAACAACAGCAAACATTGTGATATTCTTATTTGAATTTCTTAACTATATTCTTGTTACCCTTGAAGATCCTCTCTGAAGAGCTTCACACCGATATAAAAACATGCGCTTTTGTTTCCAACATGTTTATTTAAATTAAGGCCTTTTATCAGTTTGTATCATTCAATTTTTAAAATTTTCCTAATACATTTCTAAAATGCTTAGGTGTTCCCATGTCAAACTGTATTGCATTATATTAGCATCGAATTCAACAATTAATCGTGTCATTCTGCAACGACTGACAAATCCTATTGATTTATGAATTTAATCGTTAAAGATTCTATTCAAATTTACAGATTTATTTTAAAATAAAGTATTACAATATAATTAGAACTGGCAGGGGAGGAGACGCACATGATGTACACCGTGTGACCCATTCGTCAATGTTTGGAATCCCTGGCTAACGTCTTTAATCAATACGTATGAATGCGGTTTGAACATAGATGATAAAATGTTCTTTAGACCGCCTTTTCAAAATTGCTCCGCAATATGACCGTTTCAGGTCGTTTACATAAAATTGGAAAGTCACCATACTTCCTCTTGGTGGTGTAAGATGGGACTTGAGGCATAACAGTATTCTAATAGGTTTTATGATGTGCATTCCTAATTTCTTTCGAAAGGAGTCACACATCGCACACATGTTTACATTGAAAGCCAAATGTACTTTATGTTCAATCAGCTCTATTACATCGGCTTAGAAATGTCATTTTTCACACTATGTTATTGAAAGCAACGGCTCAGTAGATAAAGCGTTGGACTCCCATTCCAAAGGTTGCAGTTTCGACACCCGCCAAGGCCATACAGGGACGCCTGCCTCGACGAGATCATGAGAAGGCATTTAGCTCCCATTTACATGGCATCATACAACTAACAACATCATCAGAAATAATTTTTAAGCAGGACAGTGATGTTGTTCCGTGAGTAGAAAATCTGAATTTGAAATTGCAGATTTAAAGTTTAGCAGTGTTTTGTGAAGAATGCAGGCGATATTGATATTTTGCAGAATTAATATAATTTACCGATAGGGGCTACAAATGATAAGCATGTTATTTAATCCTTTGTTTGACTTTAGCCTAAGGAGAAAATAATACTACTTTGAGAGAGGGGATGGGGTGGAGATGCTGGATAATTGTGATAATCTGATGACATGTGGAGAAGCTTTATTGTTTTTAAGCTTCGACACTGTAGACAATACATGGTAACCAGTCTAATATATCACTAAATTGACGTCATGCACGATGTTGATCAGCGGGCAGTCAACTATCTTTTGATTACTTACTGTAGACGAGATGAATATATGAAATAGGAAATATAAAAAAGCACTTTCCAATCATTATGAAAAACACCTCAGAAGATAAATAATTATATATATATATATATATATATATATATATATATATATATATATATATATATATATATATATATATATATATATATATTCTCTTAAGTGTTCAATAATGAGTAGTACATCATTGTCCTGTAACACCTTAGCAAGATGAAAATAGTTCTTTTAAGGTTTAAGACACACACACTTCTGGACCAAACACTCATATTCTCCATGTAATAATTCTTTAAGTGTTTTGGGAGTTTCCGCAAACAACTTTCTGTGATATGCATTAACGTTTTCTCTCCTTCACAAGTGCGAGGTTACTAGTATAAACAGAAAATCTTTAACATGATAATGCATCACGTATAAATTCAACAATGTTATGTAATCCCGTAAACTTAGATTCAAATATTATGTGATTTATTTTTTAGTACATTCGTTTCTTCATTACTACGACTCCATGGTAATGAGTATTTTAATCGCTCATTGTTGGTGTCGTAAGGGATCAATGGAACTATCGTATACACAAGCATTCTACTGTCACCTAACAACTCCATGAAATGATACGTAACAGAGACCGTCGTTAGCTTGTTCATTTAGTTATTTAAAGGGGAAATCAAATACCTGACAGGGATTGTTACATATTATCCATATGTTATAAAAACAATCTCCTTCAGCATAACTACTGAAAAGGTCACAAATTGAGACGGAATACTTTGAAGTCCTGTGGAAAACGTACATTGACAAGCTACGGCAGTTAAATTTAACGGACATATTTTAACAAAATGTAGTTCCTCTTCACCTTATTAGGCAGTCTAGATTTCGGAAGAGAAAAACATAGATTTAAAAAAAAATCATGAAAACTATTTTCCACTACCTAAACGATTCTCTAAACCACAATTTAAAAACTTTATAGATTCCCTAATGCAAATTTACTTTTAGATTGAACGTTTTGTGTCCATTTAATAAGGTATTGCAACGGTAAGAAAATGGTCGTAAGAAACAGTCTACACCTTTGTATGTACAAAACATTTTTAAGATAAAATTATGTAATTTTATATTTTAAGAGATATAAAAAAAGCAATTTCTCTTCCAGCAGGACCAAAGCGAAGAAATACAAATTAATCACTATAACAACAAAAACAACCAACATGATTATGATTTATAAATGAAAAGCAAATTTATATGAAACTGATATGTAGAGAGAAAGAAATTGAGAGAGATATTTCAAACCCTTGATTTGTTTTTCAATGGGGGAGTACAAGCTTAAATCTGCACTATTCTAACGGCTGTATATAATAATAATAATAATAATAATAATAATAATAATAATAACCTGTATTTATCAATGTTGCCATCATCAGCTACCAAGTAGATTATACCATTACTCTGCAATGATGTATGTATGTATGTATGTATGTATGTATGTATGTATGTATGTATGTATGTATGTATGTATGTATGTATGTCTGTCTGTCTGTCTGTCTGTCTGTCTGTCTGTCTGTATGTATGTATGTATGTATGTATATGTGTGTGTGTGTGTGTGTGTGTGTGTGTGTGTGTGTGTGAATCTCAAAGATTATCATATCCTGCATTAAAGAGTACAACTTATAACAGAGGTTTATACAACTTGTTCAAGTCTAACGTACTGTTATAGAATGTATGTATCACTGATACCTCATGCAGACGGTATACAACAATTGCATATCAAGACATTTATACTTTTTTCCCACTCCAGAAAACACTGTCATAGGGTTCCTACCATTAAAACTGTTGTTGGATGTAAATGGGTTTCCAGCCCTATCACTTTTCACAGTTGTTGCGGCTGCTTGGATGACTGCTACGCCAGTGTTTTACGGTCGGAAAATCAGGACTGTTATTAAGTTTTGAAATATGTTTTGTTTTGTTAGATTTCACTATACTTCTTCAGCAGATTGGTATCAAAATCACCCCGATGAGACGGAAACTAAGTGTTTTTTTCTCCGCACGACACATCGAATCAGAAGATCCGGGTTGGCCTGGGCCGGAATAAAACCTGCATGAATTTGATTACAAGTTCAACACTCTATCAATTGATGGGACCTCCCATGATTTTAAACCAACAGTATATAAGGTGACATTTCAATGCCGATGTAATATAGCGTTGAACATAAAATTCAAAGTGTTATCCATGTAAAAATGGTGTCAGATGTCATAGGCACCCACGCATACGAAGGTGAGACTGCGATCAGTAACGGTGAGCGCTTTCGACCCCTTGGCCACTCGGGTCCCTGAATGAATGGAGAACAAATAGATGACTTCATACATGTGAATACCGTCGCTATTGAACCGCTTTGAAACTAATTTGACATGGCCTTACCATTAACATGGGTTGACTTAAATAACAAGAAAGAGAACGTAATAAGCTTATCTTGATTACTTACGTGTAGCTTTTTCAGAAGTACTAAAGAGATCCACGCTGATTTAGAACTCTTAGTTTTGTTCCTAATAACCTTCCACTACAATGACAAACTGAAGTTTGAAAGAACTTGCCGAATATATTTGGAAAAATCTGTTCCGAAATAGCAACCTTGTTGAGAGTATGACGATTTATTATCAGTTTGTACCTTTCTTTCTTTTTCCTTTCTTGTCTTAGGAATCTTTCCTCAAATGTTTAGAAACCAAAGACGTTATAACTTGATTTTCGTTTGCTTTAGATTGCAATATATTAAAAATATATACATTGTTGTTTTACAACAACACCGCAAATCCACTTTCCTCCTAGAATCAATTTATTAAATGCTGGATTTAGATTTATAAAACTTTTTGCCCCCTGCGGATTTGGGGTTGTAGAATTGGCTATACGTACCTCACTACGTGTCGTAAGAGGCGACTACGTATAGGCAACCTGTTTGCCGTGGGTTGCGACCCGTGTCGTGGGAGAAAAGGATCCTGGTAGTTGAGCGGAGGCTTTTCCGATGCAATACACTACTTGTGCTCTACTTCTCCTAGACAGGTGGTCGGGATGGGCCCGATCTCGACAAATTGGTTGGTCAATCTGAGCCCTAGGAAGCCTTTATTTACTTACTCACCTTCTTTACCTTTTCTGTATCTCTCTTATACCACCGTTGCCCCTACATTCTACCCTTTAGCATGCCGTTTTCCAAGTTTTAGAAGACTTCCTAGAAGGCGGTGACTTAACGGGTCAATCGGGATATCATTTTACCGGCCCTAGAAGGAAACTTCACGGATTAATTATATGTAATTGTATCTACTGAGTATGGCATCTGTGTATCCCTAGCACTTGGAAAGTGACCCCTCGTTGGGCTCCATGGTGGACGTGGAGCATAGGTGCAGAAATGTTAATAAACAATCATGGAACATTCCCCAAAAATCAAAATGAACGTACCAAACCACTGTCTGACTCTGATGAAGAAATATGTAGTGTGGAATCATTCAAACGCTTCATGGTTATACAGGCAACAGGTGCCGCAAAACCAATTACAGCTCTATCTCCTAATGTTATTGAAACAAACTTTGACGGGTTCGATCGGCACACCAAAATGTGCATAAAAGATGAAATTGGGTTGCCTTTTTGTTGAGTGTGAGTGACGAAGTCAAACTGACAATATCAAGAAAATGAAGATATTCTTTGATATTCAAGTGTCCTCACTTGCTCACACTTCAATCAATACGTCCAACGGCGTGATGCGCTATCGTGACTTAGCTGGAGTCAACGACACGGATATCATCACAGGGGTGAAAAATGAAGGTATCACTGCAGTAGGTAGAATACCTATTATGCAAAATAACAATCTGCAGGACACCAACACATTTGTACTCATCATTAACAATCCAATAGCACCAAAAGTGGTCAAAGTTGGCGTTTTGCAAGTAAAGATCGAGATATATATTCCAAACCCCCTTCTGTAATATAAGTGCCAATGTTACGGCCATCACGAAGACCGATGTTCCAAAATCAAATTATGTGCTCGATGCGGAGACCTTTCTCATAAGGAATCTGATTGCAGAGCGACTCCGCATTGTGTCAGCTGTGGCAAGGAACAGCGCGTCAATTCCTTGGATTGTGATATTTGGAAACAGGAGATGGAGATTCAGAGGGTAAAGTTCACATCAAACATTCCATATCCAGAGGCCAGAGAACTTGTGAAGTCAAAAACATCCCTTTTTTCAGGACCCATCTTTTTCCACTGTCGTGAGCACGATCCCGAAACCACAATGGACAAAGACGGATTAACCCGATACAACAAAAGTGCTAATATCCCCATTACCAATCACAGAAAAACACAACATCTACACAAACTACATTCAATAACGTCCCACCAACGAAACCACCAAGAAATAAAAAAAATCACAAACAATTTAGCAGCAAAAGGGGTTAGATGATCCCATCAAACTTTACAAGAGGTGAGAGAACATGGATGCAGAAGAAACTGCTATATGTACTCCAGGTTGCTCCAAACCTACTAAAAACAAATACATCTCCGTACTTCCTCCAGACAAACAAACCGCAAAAATTTCCTACGGGAATGGTCTAACCTAGCTCCACAATGTCCACCGTAACGTTATAATGAAGAACACCAAAAGGCAATGGAACTGTTGGAGACTTAAGCTAACTACAACGATATTCTTCTGTTTTTAAATGGACACGATCCTGTAGTACTCTGTTTACAGGAAACATTCCTGAAAGAGACGGATAACATTACATTAAAAAACGAAGCACATACTTTCAAATGTCTGACAGGCCTCAGAAGGAGTTTCTGTTGTTGTGAACAATATAGCCTCTCACAGATGCATCCCTTTAAACACAAATGTACAAGCCATTGCTGTAAACGTCACTCTACATCGAGTGATTACCTTTTGCTCTATTTACCTACCACCAAGAACCAATCGAGTACCAAACGACTTTTTCGACAACATCCGGCGCCCTTTGTTTTACTCGGGGATTTTAATGCCCATAACAGAAGCGACAGAGGCCACACATTAGACAATTTCATTTTTAGACACGATCTGTGTCTATATAACACTAAATCACCGACATATTTACACACAGGAACGGGAACATACACGTGCATAGATTTGACAGTTTGCTCTCCTTCGCTGCTTTAGGACTATGACTGAAAGGTCGATGATGACCTTCACAGCAGTGATCACGTTCCAATCAACCTTGACAATATCAACTTAAAAATTGATGACGCAATTCCACATTGGAATATAAAGAAGGCCAACTGGGCTACCTTTGAAACTCCCTGTAAAACTAGACTAAATTAAGATACATTATTCAAAGTTCTTAATCCGATACAGCATTTTACTGCCATTCTAATCAAAATTGCACCGTTTCAAGTAAGTGAAATAAAATAAAAACCTTGTTAGTTAATAACTGCTATGTATATCTAAGTTGTAGTTTTGTTATTTTTCCTCTAAGTTATTTGTTATTATAATTTGTAATCTGCTATTTCAAAAATCAGTTGCCTGTTATACTTGACTAGGAACTATAAAATCAAACAATCGAATCATAGATAATAGTTTCATATGATTGTGCATCGAGTATGCAAAAATTATTAATGACACAATGTACATATTAATCTGAATCTACGACATATATGTTTTTCCAGGGAAATACGTAGTGTAAATGATGTTTCCAATGTTCTTTATTATAATGTTTAATAGTAAATGAATGTTATCTCGTTGACAACTTAGAATGTTTTAGAATGGAAACTTTCTCTAAGTGACAGAGTATATGGAAAATAGTATTTGCGAACTGGGCCAAGTACATACTTTCAAAATCTTGCTTTTCTGAAACGTATTCATTTTGTATTAACATCTGAGGCAGAATCAATCTTATTGTTGTTTTCAACGTTGTTTGGTAGTATTTTTCATTCGTTTTATTATTCGCTGGGAATGCAAGGTTCTTAACAGTAATATTATTTGACTGAAACATTTTAATTATCAACATTTGAGTACGATATTATTGTGATATATCAAACTACTGGTACACATTTAACTTACTAGGTCACTACACCTTTTGAGAATGTACCTTTTAATCTACCACGCTCTTTGGATGTTCATCTTACCTCACTATAACAAAAGTATGATGCAGTTTATTCAGTCGTATTGTTTTGTTTTATCGCAGTGAACAAACTGAGACGTTGTCATTACAAGGCCATTCTGACAGAACTGATTCTAAGACAAGACTATTCTCTAGCATGTATCTAAAAAGCTGAAATATTTCATCATTAAAGACATTATCTAATGACTGCAAATCTTGACGTCTTTGTCAAGGTTCTACCTGTATGAAGTGTCCCTAGATGTTTGTTTGCCAATAACAAAAACATGATGAAGACAATTAAATATTCCTGTCCACTGTGTCACGTTTAAAAGAAGAAGACGTGAAATATTTTAATATTGATAAACATGTTGTTTCATGAGTTTTAGTAGCTCTGACAATGCGTGAAAAGAATAAATTTGAATCTCCATTTACCTTTGCAGTAATGATGGTTCTTGCGTTGATCACACATAGGACTTAAATGCTGAAAGAAAGCTGAATGATTGATTAAAATGTATGCATTGAAAAGCTAGAAATCTGAATCAACCCATAAAAACAACTCGCAGATGTTGAATATGCTATTTAAATCATCTTAAAATGAGTTGAATAGTGTTCGTATAAATTAATGAATAAATGTAATTGTCGCCAGTTACTAAATTTTGCCTTTGTAATACTTGATAAAGAGGGTCGCACTGACTTCAATCTGGATTTAGGTTATTGGAACTAATGTTTTCTAACCTTAAGGAAAAACGGAATTATGTATTTAACATCTGAGGCAGAATCAACCTTATTGTTGTTTTTAGCGTTTCTTGATAGTATTATTCATTCGATTAATTATTTGCTTGAAATGCAAGGTTTTCAACAGTAACATTATTTGATTGAAACAATTTAGTCATCAACGTTTAAAGGACGATATTATTGTAATATATCAAACGATTGTTGCACATTTCACTTACTAGGTCACTACACGTTTTGAGAATTATTACGCTCTTTGGATGTCCATCTTACGCCACCAGACCAACGCTGGTTTTATGACAGTGAACTAAATCAGACGGTGCCATTGCAACGTCATTCTATATAACCTATATATAAGGAGCTGAATAAATTAGAATCTCCATTTACCTAGCATTATCTTTGCAAATGTTGAAAGAAAGCTCAATGACATATTAAAATGCATGCATTAAAAACTAAACGTCTGATTCGACCCGTAACAACTGCTCGCAGATGTTGACCATGCTATTTAAATCATCTTGAATATGGCGTGAATAGTGTTAGAATAAATGAATCAATAAATGGAAGTGTCGCCAGTTGCACTGACTTAAAACTGTTTTTATCTTATTGGACCTAAGAATGTTATTTAACCTTAAGGAAAAACGGAATTTATAAAGACAAATTCTGAAGATAAAGAAATTTAAAAGTGTCCCGCATTAACAACCATGTCTAAAGCTTTGTTAGTTATTATCAGTCAACTCATTCGACGCTTCGGTATATTTCAACATTTGGTCCAAATAAGTCCGTCAAACAGTTACGCAGTGTTCTCTTTATTGTTTGCTGCGTTCGTGGGAACATTTCATTACCCAGTCTAGTGGAACGTTTTGCTTTTGCTATTACCACTAACATTTTTGCGACAATTATTTGAATCACATTCCAAAAGAAAATTCCGTAAGAAAGTCACGTCTATCTGAATATGATTCATTTACCTCCACGTGGCCTCGTCGCGCCATGCATTGATTATCAACTCAGTTCACTGATGAATGTTGACCTATACCGGCCTTCAATCTGAAACACAGCAAAATAAGGCATGTTCACGCCCGATAATCGCTCATATCATGTGTACATGTCTACTATAATCTACTATTCCAACTCGAAGAATGCAAATACTCATTCAAAAATAGACAAATGTGGATTTAAAATAACTGGAATACCATAATTTCCACATATCCAACAATTTGAATGCTTAGAAGTAAAACTTATAGTGACACCTTTTCCTTGCTACACATTTCTATGTTGTTTGAATGAGATATTCTATTTATTCGGAAAGACAGTTACTATCTGATTTATAACTGGTAAAATTTAAACTGAAAACGCTTTCTAATTATAGAACAGTGCAAAAAACTCCAGAAAATACTATGTACGTGCAACCAATGAGACGTCTAGAGTCAAAATTAATGAATATATTTATTCTTCTTTCACATATTATTTCCTTTTTAAAACAATTATCAGCTTAACAGAATATCAATGGGTAAAGAGTATACGAAATTCTTTGAATAACGTGCATCTTGTCCTTGCTAAGGATTGTAAATTTCAAGTCGTTTCAAAATTCCAATATTAACCCCTTCGAAATAAAACACACACACACACACACACACACACACACACACACACACACTTGATTTGCATTGACAGACTAGTTTCCAGAGAGAAACAGGCTTTGGTTTTCAATAAGCTTGAAAGCTATTTTCTTGTAACCTGACCATTCTTTTGGTGTAAAGGATTAGACACTTTGAAGACAGGTGTAATAAATAGGCTGCATCTTTGTATATATTTATTCGTTTTCAGTTCCATCCTATTTTTATTTTTGGTTCTAATAGAAAGCTATCTCACCAAAAGGATTATATCCGATTTGTTTTCATTCGTTTATCTATCATTCCTTGTTTATGTTTTCGTTCCTTGCTTCATGCATTAATGGATCTCATAAGTGGGCAGATACTTAAAAAAGAGATTTTAATCCTGGAATCACGTAACTGGCATCAAAGGAGGGACGGAACTGAGAGATTTCTGTCAGAGATAACTACGGCTGAACACTTGAACCAATATATTCATCAGCATCTTACCTAGATCAGGCTCGTCATGAGTAACTATGATAAACAAGCGATGTTCATAATAGTGTTTCATGCAACATTAACATTTAAATCAATAGAACATGTCCATAAATAATTAGGACAAAAATAAATTGTAAGAAATATTACCCATTTGCGAACGAATCAAGCATCCAGCACACAAATAATACATTACTGAAAAAAGTAAAGTGCTCTAAATATTCCTGATGCCATTATATTATGCACTGAATATTTATATTTTCAAGGCCCCACTTTATACAAAGCAACCATATTCAACTTACAACTATTTAAGAAGTGGATTGGTATTTTACTTGAATACTTTCGGTGACTTGCATTTACATGTTCTGTCCTTTAAACGTGCGATATTCGTTGTAAAAATGGAGAAATGATAAAATATTACATTGCATCATGTATGTACTCACCATTCGTTGTATTCGTTTATCATTCCATGAAACTATTATTTCATTTATTTATTCATCTATTCGTACGTTTGTTATTACGACTCCAGGTTAATGAATCAGTTGAACCCCACTCCAATTGTCGATAATGTGTTACCGTATCCATAGACACTCAACTGTCACCATGACAACTCCACCACGGCTATAAAGTGATACATAAAAGATCGTCGCTAGCATGAGCAATTAGTTATATACATGAGATAATAAATACTTGACAGGGACCGTTACGTATTATCAATATTTTAAAACTACAAACTTCTTAAGCAAAACGTCTAAAAGCGTCTTAAATTGAGATCGAAAACATTCAGGCAGTGGGCATTGTTTCAAAGTGATTTACAAATTGTCCCGAACTGAATCCAAGAACATCCACAATTGGCGACACTTCTATCTTAAAGAAATATTTAAATAAAATGTATTTCTTATTCGAACTGTTACACACACTATATTTCGGCAGAAAAAAATAATTTGCTCTTAAATATATAATAAAACTTTTTCTAACTTTCTCGTAACTATATGTAAACATATATAAATATCGTTTTGCAAAATGTTTCCTCATTTTTTCTATTCTAAAGGAGTGGCATATTATAAACATATATAATTATAAATAGGGCGTGCCATTTTCTCTATTTTGATGAACATGATTTCCAAAATATTTTTAATTTACAATTTTTGTCACTAATAATTAAATAACATCCTTCATCTTCAAAAATATTTCCATTTATCCGATAGCGTCATACCCGTTTGTGTCTGAAAAAATGGGCAATCAAGAGAACATAAATCAAACTTTTAACAGGTCAAATGTTTTATTCATCACGCAAAGAAGAAAAATTTACTGTATTAAATATACAAAGTTACCGTCAGGAGAGCTTTTCTCTTATTTGGGGCACCTCTGTATGGAAAACGTCATTGCACAAGATTGGTTGTAAAATACGACTGGAGATTTGTTTTCACTCAATTACCATCCAATTCTACCTTTAAGTTAAAACGTTCATTAAATCTTGCAACTTTTCTTTTTAACTTTATTAATTTAACCTTATTAGTGAACATGCGGTCCATTGAGCTTTGAGGCATTTTATTATTTTATGTATGAGCACTGTTTTGTTGACTAAGAGCGAAAATGACACTAAATATAAATTTTCTTTAGTTACAAAATAATAGAACACGTGTAACTTTCCAATAAGCAGCTCTCAAAAGAATAACAGATTATTTGTCGTTTGTAAAATATCTTGCTCATGCCGGTACAATATTTATAGAACAGTTTGAACTATTATATTAAACAACCTTATGATGTTTCATCTTTATTTATGAACAATCCGTACTGTCTGAGTGAATATCACTGGAGCACACATTCAAGCAACTCTCCAAAGTGCGGGAAGTGGGACAGGTGCTGAGAGAAGCTATAAAGTTTCCATTAAAAAAACATTTTCTTGGTGCAAGCCCATAACTTAAATTTTGCGTTTGAAGATTAGTTGAACACAGTAGCTGTGATCTATATCTATCTATCTATCTATCTATCTATCTATCTATCTATCTATCTATCTATCTATCTATCTATCTATCTATCTATCTATCTATCTATTAGCCATTGGCTTTTTACTGATGTATTGACAGAAACGATTAGTTTGTTGTATAGATATCTGACTTTGTATTTCTTTATCTCTCTACATCAGTGTTACATTATAGTTCGCACTTGATATAGGAAACATAGTCGAGCTTTCCAACTTCTGTATGTGTATAGTATAAATACAATGCTAGGATATATCGGTGGGGGTGATGAGTAGTTTTCAGGTTGAGAAGCTTCCAATTAATGGATGCATTTTTATACTTTAACTAATTAGAGTATATGTTAACCCGTATGTTTTCTCTTCAATATTATGTCAATAGACGACAGGTTGAATGCTCATAGGCGTCCTCTCCTTCGTATCGATCACTCACTGTAGATAACAGGAATATGACACTAGAAATATAAATTTGTACTTTCCAATCATTATGCAATAGCCATTGACAATGGTTATATATATATATATATATATATATATATATATATATATATATATATATATATATATATATATATGATGGGTTTCCCTCAGATTTCTGTTTCTGAGTACCAACTACTCGTCTTTTTTACGTTCTCGTCCTCTTCAGTGACACGGAGGAATAGAGGAAAAATCCCCCAAAAACCTATTCAGACCCCACTTTATATAAAGGTGTCGTATTCTACATGTAGCAATTTTGTGTTTGAATACTTCAGTATTCGTAGTAAGTACGGAGAACCAGTTTAATATAACGATCCAGCATGTATCTACTCCTCAGTTCTTTATTTATTGTATTTATGCATTCAAATATTATATCATTCATTCTTTCATCCGTTAGATATTACGACGCCAATGTAATGTTTCTTTTGGTGCCCACTCGGACTGTTGGTAGTTCTTTATCAATTACACAGGTATTCAACCATCACCATGACAACTCCACCACAGATATTAAATCAAACGAATCATTGGATTATGTTATCACGTCAAAACGTTTCAATATAGCTTTCAGACGCGTCTCAAAATGAGATTGAGTACTTCCAAGCAGAAGACGCCTTTTTAAAAATAATTTACCAATTGTCCTAACTGAATCCGAGTACATTCACAATCTATTAGACATTCTAGATTTCGCAGGAAAATAAAACCTTTATCTGTAACAAAATTGTAAGCTTTTTTCCACAACCGGAAACATTATCACAAGCATATTTAAAAAAAATATATACAGTTCCCGTTGTAAAGTTATTTCCTGATTAAATGCTTTTGTGTATGATGTAAAGGAATGAGACATTTTAAAAACATGTAATATCATGGCTGCTTCATTGTATCTATTCACTAGTTTGACAAAAGTTACCACTCACTACTATATTATTTCTCTCTACCTAGATGAATGTGTTTATGTCAAAGTGTCAAAGTGAGAAAGTATTTTTTTGGTCAGTTTTAAAACTCGAACAATACTTGCAGTTAAGTAGTTGATGTGTGGTGAAGAAATGGTACAATGTGCAACAAAGGGATTGTAAGTTCACACTTCAGTCTGCCTGCGCTGCAATTGAATCAATGCATGAGCCTAGGCAAAACAATGCGCCAGTCGTTAGAAGCAATTTATTGGCTACACTTTTTTTTCTACCCCCTTAGCTTCAAAATGCCCTCACTCGTTCTTAGTACAGTGACAAGACAAGACGTGTTTTTCTGCGCCTGACCACTACACTACCTACCTTGAATTTTGAACCAAACAATGCGTCACTCATTGTAAGTGATTTCATTGGCAAACCGATATTTTCTACCGCCTTCGCTTCAAATCGGCTTCAGTTTTTATTCTCACAGCGAGAAGATAAGGCGTGTGTTTCTGTACCTGTCCACTAGTCACTTTCCAAACAATAAAACTTATGCACAAATAATCGCACCATCGTGGAAATGTCAGTCTTGTTGCGAAATACACCAAACATGTTTGGATGTACTATTTTGTGAGAACATTTTAGTCGTATTTGTCATCGGTTCACTCTGTTGATATTTTAAAATCGTGGACCTTTCCTATGGAATTGATTTTCTAAGTGGGATGTGTGTTTCTTTGAATTTTTCTAAAAGAAAATATACCACAAAAACATGCGTAAGTGTCCTGATTCTTTTTAAAAGTAGGTATCTCTCTCTCTCTCTCTCTCTTCTCTCTCTCTCTCTCTCTCTCTCTCTCTCTCTCTCTCTCTCTCTCTCAGCGTCGTAATACGTTTGATTGAAATCCTAATGGTAGAAGTTCCCGTTTGAAGATACCTCTCCAAAATTTTAATCAGTAGGCACCATAAATTTCGTTTGTCATGTAATTTGTTTTTCAAACGCTACACCGTTACAAATAGTCAATCAGTAAATCGTTAGATGAAATAAAATATTGAGTTGAAAAACGTGTACAATTCAGTTATCAGAGCTTTATCTTTATTTTTGGCACTGCAATGTGTCACGGAAATTGTTTTAAGCATGAGATCTAGCGTTTTTTAGAACAAATACAAAACTATTTCAAGAATGACGCGAGTTATCTTTCACTGTAACTTTGAAATAAAAATACCACAACCAAAACACACGTTCAGAAGAATTGTAACAATGTAACAATGATTGACGCGAGTAACATTGCACTTTATGACCCTGCCTATGGCTAACTTTGAATTTCAAATCAAAACACACATCTTAGACTGTCGATAGAACAAAGCATATTTTGCTGCTGCTTTTTTTCCCTTCGACTTAGATTTGTTACAACTTGGCAACATTATTTGTATTGTGCGCTGAGAACACAGGACATCCCTTAAATTTGAGATTATGTTAAGAAGTCAGTCGACAATATATATCATACTGCCTTTTTATTAAATTGATGATTGAATGAAAACAATGAACATATTTCACATAGAATGTATAATATTCTTAATTATCCTTGTTTTGTTTTCCTTTCCTTCCTATAGGAGATTGTGTGATTTTAATTTCCTTCCCTTCTGTTTTGATAGGAGATTGTGTGGTTTGTTTTCAAGGCCACTCATATGCCTCGAAAAAATATTAGCTTTCTATTCCTCCATTTTCCCCTTGTCGCTATACAGTCCCACCATGTTGAGTTTCCCTTGTCCCTATACAGTCCCACCATGTTCAATTTCCCTTGTCGCTATACAGTCCCACCATGTTCAATTTCCCTTGTCCCTATACAGTCCCACCATGTTCAATTTCCCTTGTCCCTATACAGTCCCACCATGTTCAATTTTCCTTGTCCCTATACAGTCCCACCATGTTCAATTTTTCTTGTCCCTATACTGTCCCACGTCGTTTGTCCCCATAGTGTCCCAAGCTGTTTTTGATTGGATTTCCCATTGTCCCTATAAATCTTGTCCCCATAGTGTCCCAAGCACTTTTTGACTGGATTTTCCATTGTCTCTATAGTATCCCCATATACTACTTGCATTAGTAGCCTGCCCAAGGCTTGTCCGAGGAAGCAAGTGTATTTATTTATCATCGGATCTAGAGGATGCAGACATTGTACGTCTAAATCAATGTATACCCCTCCGAAGTGAAACAGTACTATATATCTCATTGCATCAGGGCGATTTTAAGGGTGGGTGTAACTATCATATAGGTATAAAAATTTCGGGTACAAATCGATCACAAATAGTCTGCAGCTTGGATCCGTCCAAACATGTAGTTCCAAGATGGATGATTTAAAATACAAGATCCAACATAAGTGTTGAATTGTTTGGGAAATTGTGTCCGTCACCAAGATTGGTGAATGATTTTTTCTAACTTGTTATTGCCATATCTTGGAAAATATTCCAACTTGTCGATTGTATTAGGGGCTATAAACTTCACAGGATCGAAGACCATTTCACCTTGAACGACCATGATGGCAAATTTAAACGACTGTTTTGAATGTCCCCATTATCAATAGCATCAATGGCCTGACATGGAGTACACACCGAGAGACCGCATGGTTTTCTCTTTTCGTTTCCGTAGTAATTATGTGTTCTCCAGTGAAATTCTTTGTAGACATAAACCGAAATAATAGCACACAAGAAACAATTACCGTCAATAAAATTCCCTTTCTCATACAGTAAATAATCCTTAAAATACGATTGCCTAATTTAATAAAGGAATTGTTTGCAAACGTCATAAGTAGCGCCATGAGGGTAATTCAACTGAAAATATAAAATAAATATATGGATATAACTTGCACACATTTCTAACTTCTTGCAAATTATAAGACGTTGTGACTGGACAAAAGGGAAAGGAATTATTCGTGTCCTATACAAAACTTGAATTATTTTCCCCTTCAATTACCAGTGATTATGATTGAATGATGTGGCATTTATTAAAATTACGAGATATACGTCTGTCAGAAATACACATATCATATGGATGATTTTTCTGGTTCGTTAGAGAATATGATAATATGTAAAAACACACATGACACCAATCTGAAAACTAGTTTGGGATAATATTATTTTGCTCACATTCGCTCGTAGATAATTTTTTTTCTTCCAACACAAACAAATAAATCCAAAGAGTGATACGTTAACCATGACGAACCGAATAGGGAGAATCAATGTTGATAGCAAGTTAAACAAATTCCTCTGTAATCTGTGAACAAAAAATTACAACAGAAACTCAAAATAGTGCTTTTATATGATACAAACATATTCTAGCTAATTAAAGGATCTGGATACCATTTCACCTTTGACTGAAGAATCTTGGATATAAAATATACATTCAGTATATATTTAAATATCAGCAGTCAATACTAATAAAAAGTAATGACAATAGTGTCGAAAATCTGTCATGATAATAATTTGAGCAAAGATACAAAAATAAATATTAGAAAAGGTCGGCTAATATTCTTGAGCAAAATATAAACTATAATGATAACGAAAACAATTCAACATTGATGTCTAATACAAGGTCTTTCCATAACTGACAATGATAACTTCAAATAAAAACAACAACAACTGAAACAAGGGATTGCAATTTTGTGCACAATCCAGAATACAGCTCCATAGAAGGTCGGTTGGTGTAAACGTACTTCTTTTTTGAACACTAGTTTCAACCGATGCAGGTTTTAGCATGTGACTAGTATGCTGCAACCAATGTGCATATTGATTATTGTGAAAAGTGATGCAGACAGTCCTGGACTTTTACCAATCTGTGTGCACGATAACCGCCGTAAAAATGTATATGCAATTCCCCTTATTTCTTTTACAATAGAACACGCAATCGTGCAAAGTAGGAATGTGAGGAAAGAAAGCATGGCGTGTTCCTAATCTAAACATAAAGCTTACAAGGTTTATAAAACACCGTATAATGAAAATATAGATACTATTTGTAATGATCAACTTGTGAGATACCAAATAACATTGAATTTACACCCATTCAGTTAGCGAAGAGTACGGATTACATAAAGGACGGCCTCTTGCATGGTATTTGCTTATGTTTATATTACTTAGATTTATCGCTAATTACCTAATATATATATATATATATATATATATATATATATATATATATATATATATATATATATATATATATATATATATATTTATATATAGGGTAATTGGGTATAAAGGTTAATATGTATACTATTGCTTGCCCCAAACCAGTCGTACATAATATATCAGAATATGTGCTTACCCTGTCTAACGATGAATCAAAGAAACCGTCTATACTTACTAGATATGTGTGCTTCGAGGTTTCATTAGTTACACATGACAACGCTAATTTAGATTACGATGAAGAACTTTATAACCAACAGGAGAGTATTGTTGCTAATGTCACACAGTTGTTATTTACTTTTATTGTCTTTAAATCTTAGTTTCTGCATCGATAGATACTGATGTAGTTTCATGACACACTGCATATCACCTTTGTTGATTGTGATTTTGTAATTTAAATGATTTGACTGAAATTGAACTTTATAGTTGTTTTTAATAATTTTGATATATAATGCATTGATCAATGTTAGATTTCGTCGTGGTTATAAGAACCGGTAGACTTTCAAATCTGGCGAGAAAATCAACGGGTTCAAACCCAGGTAGAGTCATACCAAAGACCTATAAACATGGTACCAACATCTTTCCGCTTGGCGCTCAACATTAAAAGCTTAGTGTTAAGACTGGTCGGCTTTGTATCAGGATAATGTGACTGGATGGTACACGATGTGACATGCAGGTGATATTATGTCCCAGTGCTAGACATCGCAATAAAAAATGCCACACTGCAGACATCGTACGGATATGAATACAATTATCAAATCTGTGTTAAAAATCCGTAAAACGCCTACACAAAACAAACTGAAGATATATGTCGTGTGCATCATAATAATAAGATTGTTTACTTGTTAGCTTAATTTAAAGAGTAACGTGTGAAATTAAAGAGGCTGTAATCAGAGGAACAGGAAAATAAGAAGAAGAACAATAAAACACAAAACACAATAGTCGCGAGAAAACCAAAACTATTTACGTGCTTGACTAAGTGGAGAAGCTAATGTGTAAATTACATATCACTTTTGTCTTGGGATCAGACAACAGAATACTGTTTAATACCAAACATTACATTATATACGAAAATGTATGCTAGTGTAAAGTTGTGCATGGTGAGCGTAGTAAATGAAATGTGTGATGAAAATGAAGTGGCGGGTTGCTGGAGAATACTACTACTACTACTACTAAATAATAATAATAATAATAATAATAATAATAATAATAATAATAATAATAATAATGATGATAATAATAATAATAATAATAATAATGATAATGATAATAATAATAATGATAATAATAATAATGATAATAATAATAATAATGATAATAATAATAATAATAATAATAATGATAATAATAATAATAATGATAATAATAATAACAATACACGATGTGATGATGACGATAAAGTTGATGTTGATGATGACACTCCTCCACACGATCATCATGATACATTTCATGTAAAAGACAAGTAATATGCAACTGGGAACAAACTGTGTAAGGGTCATAATCTTTTGTCTGAATGAAATATGGATCGAACTTGTTTAAGCAGGCTTAATGTTTTCATTTAGAGAAACTTTTTTCAGTTGCAGAGTCTAGTATAGTTCCTTCCGTGTGTTCTATATCTGTCCACCCTGGGTTGGACTCAGTGAATGTGAATGACCTATCTTGGTACTCTACTGGATGTACAATTTTTAAAATTGAGTTCAAGTAGTTGACGATCTTAGCATTGGTTTTGTTGTGATTCGTCTGGAAGAAAGCACCATACAATCATCAGTTGATATGCTCCAACCATGACCAACCCTGATGAAGTGAAGGTCACCGTCTATGAGGATTTTCATTACGTCATTGCTCGTAATTCGTGTCGTTTTCAGTGCAAAAGTTGCCTGGTATGGAGTGCTAGGAAAGCACGGATGGAGTCAATATAACAGCAATTGTCTCCTTTTGCTCCAGACTTGCGCCGAGCATGAACGGCTGATCACAAATACAGTCTTCTGCCTCCCTACCCGTACCCGGACGTCGTGGATGCACCCTCGCTCTAAGCACTTGCAACTCATCGACTACGTCATTGTCTGGAAGAGGGACAGGCAGGATGTGCGTGTGACTAAGTCCTTGTGCGGCACTAACCGTTGGACAGACCACCACCACATCATCACCAAGCTCAACATCCACATTCAACCCAAAAGACGCCCACAGGGAAATAAGGCTCCTAAACGACTAAACAACACCAAGCTGAAATACACCAGTACCAAACAGTCTCTTGTGGATGCCCTGAAAGAACGTTTGAAATCCACCCTTATCGACAATCAGAATGAATGTAGAGACCGACTGGGCGGCATTCAGGGAGCTGTTTTACAGCACAGTTTTGGAAATCCTAGGACTTTCAACCAGAAAGCGTCAAGACTGGTTTGATTAGAACTGCGACGAGATGAAGCAGTTGCTGGATGTGAAACACCGCCTCCTTCAAACCTAGCTCACCGCTAAAAAAGATGCGAAGAACAATATGTGCAGAACTGTACAGCAGAAACTCAAAACGTGCACTTTGTAATAAAATAGCCGAATGCCCTCTTGACCATTTCAAATTTTCAGCAATTGTTTTCAAAACCTAATATTCTTAGTAACACTAAAATCTGAACTCGTGTGTAAAGTGGAGTTGTGCTTTTGACTCGCCAGCTCTAATTCTTTTGATCTGATTTGAGAGTCCTTTCTTCTATTAATCTTTCTGCATCTGTTTTCTCTTCTCTTTTTTACATTAGTACATCTTCACCTTCTCTCTCTCTCTCTCTTTCCTCGTTCAGTAATTGCATTTTCATCTGTCTTTCCTCTAATTACATTTGTCTTCTTAAATCTCAAGCGTTTTATATTCATTTCACTCTTGTATTTTAATTTCAATTTATTAACTTTTTAAGTAGGGTCAGATTGAAACTGATCAATACAATTCAAATTACTTTAATCTGCAACATTCCGTTCAACCAAATATACGACACATTTTTTTCTGGTTTCGTTAAAGAAGCTTTTGCCTCAGAGATACTATTTTCTGGCAAGCTTGGGCAGTTCATACATTTTCAAGGGGTCTAGCCGTGTCTGGATAGAATTTGAAAAATGGTCTCTACTTTAGCAGACATAGTAAAAGCTTGTTTGTTACACTGTATGTTTCTAAAATGTAATATACTACATGGGACTTAGAAAATGCCAAAACCTAATTGAAAGCACCTATTAAGATGAACTATAGATACTGAATGTGTACATTAACTGTGTCACAGAATTAGGCGAAAATTGAATATTTTTTTTCTTGAATTACAAACTAATTTCACCATTTTTTTGTTTCGTCGTACATGCGTAACCTGGGGTGAATAAGTGGTTTTCTCCAAGGTAAGCGGCGTGTAACGATTTGCATGTGCCTGACCTCGAATTACATGAAGTCCGGAACATTAGAATCACGGGGTGCACGGTAATGTTGCCGTGAATTCTGCTCACCTTTTTGAGGGTATATAAGGCAGAATAATTCTGATAAATATTACGGGACCAAAAGTATCTTATCACAGGAAAGATAGCTCGTCATTCAAACGGGAACTGTTGATGCCCTTTGTATGGAAAATCCTATTTACGATCTGACGATCGGTAATGTTGAAGGTTCCCGTCTTCCAACCATGGCCGATTTTAAAATACCTTTGGCTCAGGCAGTCGAAACGCGAGCGCAAACACGGCGAGAGAAAACCGCGTTTCATAAATTAATAGTCCCTGAATCGATCTCCGGAATTTCGCGTGATGATTTCAAACAAGAGCAAGAACGTGATCAATCCATCAAAACAATTGTTGAGAAAATCACGTCCGGCACGATTAAACACTGCATGGGTGGGGGTAGCTCGAGATTCGTACGCAAGAACGGATTAATTTATAGGGAGTTTAGCGCTCGGGAGGGTAAGAAGTATTAGCAAGTCGTCGTATCCCAGAGATATAGATCTCAAGTACTTAGGGTGGCGCATGAGTCGAGCATGGCAGGACACCTAGGTAAGGCTAAGACCACTGGCAGGGTAGTCGCTGAATTCTACTGGCCCGGTGTTAATGGCGATGTCACACGGTTCTGTAGGTCGTGCGACGTATGTCGGAAAACCGTATGTAAGGGAAGGGTCACAAGGGTGCCCTTAGGACAGATGCCATTAATAGATACACCGTTTAAAAGAGTGGCAGTAGATATTGTAGGACCAATACACCCAGTTACCGAAAGAAAGAATCGGTATATTCTTACTCTGGTTGATTACGCAACCAGATACCCCGAAGCCGTAGCGTTACCAACTATTGAAACGGAAAGGGTAGCTGAAGCATTAGTTGATATCTTCAGTAGGGTAGGGGTCCCAGAAGAAATCCTCACTGATTGTGGTGCCCAATTCACCTCTGACCTCATGGGTGAAATAAGTAGGCTGTTATCCATCAAACAGCTAAACACTACCCTATACCATCCGATGTGCAATGGACTGGTAGAGAAGTTTAATGCTATCCTGAAAAACATGCTACGAAAGATGTGCGCGGAACGTGCGCAAGACTGGGACCGTTATTTAAACGCTGTTCTGTTCGCGTACCGTGAAGTACCGCAGGAAAGTTTAGGGTTTTCACCCTTCGAACTGTTGTACGGTAGAACAGTTCGAGGCCCGATGCGGATACTACGCGAACTATGGACTGGTGATGTCGCGAACGAGGAAATAAAATCAACTTACCAGTACGTGTTAGATCTAAGGAATAAACTTGAGAGTACATGCCAGATGGCACGTGACGAATTAATTAAATCGGGGCGCAGATATGCCAAGTATTATAACCGCAGAGCGCAAAATAGGAAATTTCTTGTAGGAGATCAGGTGCTATTGCTTCTTCCAACGAGCTCAAATAAGTTATTAGTCCAGTGGAAAGGTCCCTATGAAGTTAAAGAGGTAAAAGGTGACATGGACTATAAAATTGACATGGACGGTAATTTAAAGACATTCCATGCTAACATGCTCAAGTTGTATATCAAGAGACAGAGCGACAATGTTGAAAAGGGGGTTTTAAATGTCGTTTGTACGGCAGTCGTAGATGATGATGAAGCAGATTCGAATATCGAGAGTTCCCTTGAATGTTCCTTGGGAGTTGCGGGGGAAGGGATAGATAAGGTCGATGTGAGTGCGGAGTTGACGAAAGACCAGCCTCAACAGATTAATGCGCTCTTGGCTAAACACTCTTATGTATTCACATACAGACCAGGTTGTACAACTTTGTTGGACCTCAAAATTAAACTGAATACGTCTGACCCTATTCGAATCAAGTGAAGCTGTGGACGAAGAGGTGGGTAAAATGTTGGATCTGGGGGTGATTGAACCCTCCAACTCGCCATATTCTTCTCCAGTAGTGCTAGTCAGGAAAAAGGACGGGACGAACCGATTCTGCATCTATTTTCGGCAGTTAAATAAAATCACTGTGTTCGATGCAGAACCAATGCCAGATACGGAGGGTATATTTGCAAAGTTGTCGGGAAACCGATGGATTTCCAAATTGGATCTGTCCAAGGGATATTAGCAGGTTCCCATTGTCCCAGAGTCCCGAACTTTGACAGCATTTGCGACCCAGAAAAGACTGTATCAATTCAAAGTGATGCCATTCGGGTTAGTTGGAGCCAGCGCCACCTGTTGTCGTTTGATGCGTAAGTTGCTTAAAGGTTTAGCAAACGTTCATAGCTTTGTAGACGACATATTCGTGTACACGAATACTTGGAGTGAGCACGTGTCCGTCCTGAGCGAGCTCTTCAATAGACTCCGCAGAGCGAACCTCACAGTGAGACCCACTAAATGCAGTATTGGTTATACAGATTTAGATTGTTTGGGTCATAGGGTCAGCGGTATGGGTCAGTTAAAACCTCATCCCAAGCAAGTTGAAGCAGTTAGAGACGCACCAAAGCCAAGCAACAAAACGCAGGTAAGATCATTTCTAGGTCTAGTAGGTTTTTTTTAGAAAGTTTATACCGAACTTTGCAGCCATTGCTAGCCCGCTGTCTGATTTGACCAAGAAGGGGCAACCAAACAAAGTTGAATGGGGACCGCCACAAGATAAAGCATTTTGTGCTCTGAAAGAGAAACTGGTTAGTGCACCTATATTAAAATTGCCAGATGTCAGCAAACCTTTTTTTCTAAGAACAGATGCTTCTGAAACTGGGTTGGGGGCAGTTGTAGCGGAGCATCTCTGTTTGTCGGATTGTCTGTCCGTCTACATCTGTCGTGACGTGTAAATATCCGGAAATCTAGAAGTCCGAGTGTCGGAGCTGTCTAGAGTTGTAAACATCCGGGGTGGCATCTAGGGTATTGAGGAACGTTAGTTCTAGTAGATGTTGTATGCTGTCTGTACGTATAACTGTGGTGGATCCGTGAAGGGCAAGTGACCGATAAAAGTATTGTGACAACCCTAGGTATTCGGGGAAACTGGGCGGCGATTCAACTGTTGGTGAATCGTACGGTTATACAGGGTCGAAACACATGTGTGTTGCAATTGTAGTACAATTGAATACATTGTTGTATTTACATAGTTACTTCAGATCACAATAGTATTTCACGGGATTGCATGAATCTCAATAAAAGTTAGCAACTTGATTAAATACATGTATATGTTCGTGCTAGTTGTCGCAATCCATACGTGCGATAGTATAGTTTGATGCTTGTGTTTATTATCGTAATTTATACTTGCGTTAATATAACTTTTGTAAAGGTTCCTTGGATCTGTGTATAGTCCAAGAGATTCCTTTGTATCTGTGTTTTATTTTGTATTAATATTTCATTTATTCATGTATTGTGAATGGTTGTGAGTGTAATTGTGGGTTGAACGCATGAGTTATTGTGTTGATACATCATTATTTTTCATTAATAATTTATTTCATAAATTTATATTTTCTTTCACATATTGTGTTTGTGTTGTTCATTTAATCCACCATCCTCACGGTAACAATTCTGTTACAAACTGAAGCGGTCTCTTAGAATAGCGGGGTAGAGTTACTAATTTGAATGTTGCTACGAACATATCCCTGCCAATCCAAAGGGTCCGATGAATACCTTGGGGGCTTATAAATGTGACAACCAGCAGTATCAGTTTGTAAAATGTTACCGGCAACAAGAGTCCTAGACATTGTTTTATTTGGCATATCATTAGTCGTCGTTTCATGACACACGTCCTCGACAGAAACTTTAGTAGACTCTCACATGACAAAAAAAGTTTCTTGCACTGTTGTCTCTACACACATTGGATTCATTTAGTATTGACTATGTTTTTTTCTGAATTATTCTATGTTAGCATGATCGTTCATCTGTGTGAAAGTTTGTGTATGTGTTTGTTTCTATGGAATTTACAAAGAATAAATTTCAAAATACTGCATCACGGATTTGATTAAAATTAGAAACCTATCACTATTTTGGTGTAATTGTTAATTTTGTTTTTATACAATAAAAAAGACTGTTATCAGTAAAGGTGCCTAAATTAGAATAATAATACAATAATTCCTACTTCATTTAAACATGAGAGAGAGAGAGAGAGAGAGAGAGAGAGAGAGAGAGAGAGAGAGAGATTACAGGAAACACTCTGGTCTCAAAATTTTATTGTGACGTCATATTACAGCTGCTTCGTAAATAATTTTATATTAAAATCAGCTCTGTACATAGTTATTGCTATCGTATTTTCAGATTTGAATGGATGTCAAGAGCGGCTGTGGAAAGTTCATGTTTCACTTCATAGCAGATTTTTTCCACAGGTGCTCTTTAATTACTTTCAGCCTTTCCATTTTCTTGAAAACTGAATCTGATTATTTCAAGGTAACTTAAAGTTTAGAAAAGAAAACATTAAATTCATTACTAATAATATTAATAATAATTAATAAAGAATATGTATTACTACGTAAAACAATAAAAAAAAAGTATTAACAAAAAACAAAACAATAGTAATAATATTAAAATAAAACTCTACATCTGCATGTCAAATGTAGCGTTTGATGACATTCTTCAAACCTTTTTACGTAGCTAACTATGAGACAATGCATACACAACAATGTTACGTGTTTAGGCTTTTACAAAACGTAACAAGAAAAAATTGAAGACAACAAGCTTTATACATTTTTTTATAAATAATTGATTTTCCTAGAAAATCAAGATAAAAATGAGAAAACGATTGTACGGTTTGCGAATCAAATCCAAAAGTAATCCAAGAATTATTTTTTAAAAAAAAAAAATGAAGTCCTAGTAAATAAAAGTTCCTAATCGAACTGCTCTTGCAATACCGGACAGCACCTATGAAAAGGGAAAGTGGAGGGGGGAACGGCCAGGCTCAGCAGGGGCCCAAAATTGTCATCAAGCATACTTATTGACATAGCCCCCCCCCCAATTTTTTTTTTTTTTTTTTGGGGGGGGGGTGAGAAGTGTTAGTTTAAGTTCTTGCTAAGCCCCTTATTTGGTTTGGAGTTTTGGTTACCACCACAATCTCATCTCTTGCTCTGTTTGTAGTTGGTATGGTAAAATGAAAAATGTTAAATGTTAACTTAGTTTGAAACCAGCTTTTAATTTAATATTATTTATTTGAGGAATAAAACATTATACAACTGCCTTTGTGAAACTTTGTACAAAATTATCCCATTTAATCTTTCATCTGTTGTCAAGGATTTCATAATACTTAAATATATATGCATATTTCCAAGACTGCATCTGTGACCTGATATACAATTTCTATCAATGGTACTTGATGTATGCTTTCTTTTGTGGTTCTTTATGAGGGTTGTGTACCAACTGGATGCATTGGCGGTTACTATGGTATGGTATGCACCAGTGTATACTACTACCTCAACTACAAACGTCTTAGATTTATGTCTTCATTAACATGGATCATTGGTGTAGCTGCATTTTTGCCACTGAACTTATATGCGGAACAAATGTTCTAGAATCATATCTGTCAGCGCATTATACCAAGTCATATAAATATATATGTTCGTAGGCTGATTAGAGCTATTGGTGGCTTAAAAATGAATCGATCAACGGCGTTATTTCAGTCATCTGGTTTAGTTAGATTTGTCTTCTGAGTACGAAGTACAAGGACTAAATACAAGGGAATGGCTGCAGTGTATTGGGTATAATACAAAAATAGTGTATAATATGTATTATGAAAATTGTATTATTCATAATACAACATGGCATCGCCGTTTAACCCCAGAGTATTGAAAATATTTGCCCTACTCATAGGTAAGTCTTACAATCATCGCAGGTTGTATTTCTTTCTTTCTTTCCTATGATCTTTCTTTCATTCTTTACGACTGTTTGTCTTTCTAAGAAGAAAACGAAAGATGTAACCCGGTTTGCTACGGCATGGCAATTTCAATTGTGTCCTCAAGAGCTTGTTTGCCTTATAAATATTATTCATTTTTAAAATATGGATTATAGCTGGGAATATTTTAAGTATCAATGTTGCCAGTCAAATGAAATGTTGGTCATCAATTAATTATTAAAAAATTGGTTTAACAGAAACACCAAGGCTTAGACATAAAGGAATCAATTATGGTAAATATGAGTTTTATAAAACGATTATGATGCAGACGGTGTTCTTGTAGAATTGTTCGAGTTTGAATGTAGATTAACTGTGCGTTCACGAACATAGTAAACAGTTTAAAATCCCTGTACTGGGATAGAAGAAGTGCAAAGAAATATCTTCCTATTAAGATTTACATTTATGTTTAAAAAAATATCCAAACGTATGGAGATCAAATTTGTGTTTAGTGTTACATAGTGTTACATAGATTCTAAAAGTTACTAATATGCACATTTTACAAGAATTCTTTTGTTATTAGGATCAATCATTGATTGGTATATTTTTTCAAACTTTCCCAATCCTGACTAATGTGCAAGGGTTTGAATGAGAGTAGTAATTCTCCATTTTATAATTGCCATCCTCAATAATTGGACTCTTCTAAAATTGGTCATTAGTGTATTGACGTTTTTTAGCGTACTAATTCATATTAGTGTATTGACTTTTTCATATTAGTGTATTTATTCACTAATTAATATTAGTCTATTCACTACTATGTATAGTGGATTAGTGTATTCACTACCATTGATTGTCTCAATTTGAGAAGAAATATAATAAAATAAGTTTTCTCTCAAAACAAAAGTTAAAAATGATAAAATCTGAGCTCCTGGTTTTGGGTTTTCTTTCAAGCGCAATATTAATTTCGAATGATTTGCTAGATTTTAGTAGAATGTCATTTGTCGTGACGCCGAGAGGAGGCTTTTACCTTTTGTGGTAATTTATTTCTTCTTTCTTACCTTCGATTTTTTATGATGCAAACAGCACTCCATCAAAAGGCTCTCATGTGACTGGTTATCAGTAAGATATTCGAAAGACAGGTTAGCCTATTGTTTGGATGTAGAGTCCTAATTGCCTACACATTTTATTTCTCAGCATCATAATGATGATTAGTTTTGAATATCCTGAATCTTTGCGAGTTGTCTGAACCATAAGTGTCACGTGTATAATGTTAATTATCCGACAAAGAGAGATCAATCTGCATTAACTGTCAATTCTAATTATCTGGAGATAATGCGATTTAGTGTCATCTTATATATACTTACATACGATTATAAGAAGTAAGTCTAGTATGTGAATTTATATTGCCATACATGTAATAAGCAAACGTAACATTCACATTTAATATATGTGTATATATATATATATATATATATATATATATATATATATATATATATATATATATATATATATATATATATATATATATATATATATATATATATATATATATCGGAATGGTTTCCACAAGAAAAGGACACTATACCGGTTATGGTTTTTAGGTAGAACCATTATAAACTATATAATCTATGTATCTATTTATCTTTCTTTATGCTAACTCGTTACTATCTCTATCTCTTCTACTTGTCTGTGTCTGTTTGTCCGTCTGCATGTCTCTTTGGTTGGCGCTTCTTCCATAAATGTAAAACATTTTGTTTATGTTTGCTCACCTTGCACAGAGCCAAGTTGATTTTATTCGGTCCTTCTATGTCATTTTTTATATCCGTCATTTGCATTAATCATCCTTCATTAATCTGAGGTGAAACTATATCTTTCCTATCTTTATACTCCGAAATGAAGACAACTATCTTGTTTTAGACATTAATTTAAAACAAATACATTCCATTTCTTGTATCACATTGATCTATTATTATTGAAGTTGTGTCACATATAAAGCATTTATAACCACACAGAAGTTCGATTTTATTTTAAATATCACGATTTAATTGAAGATGTCGTAATCTGAGTCAGCCCCATTTAAAATTACTACATACACTGACTTCTAGATTTGATACGTTCTTGATTATATCATTATGGTTGGGAATATACATCTATATTAATATAGTTAATCTATGACTAATGCTATCTCAGTGACAAAGCAGGGTTAGATTAAATTATCCGATCAACCTAGTTTAAGTCACCTTCAAGGGATATACATGTATAATTTCTTACATCATATGCAATATTATGCATGAAAGTGAAGAATATATCTTCATAATGAACTACATGGTGGCTTCACTAATCGTTTCTATTTTAGGTTTGCACTTATGATTTTCTTTTGTTTTAATAGGTCTAATGTGGCATTTCTCCTTTATAATTATGATCATTCTAGAAAAACGGGTGGGTCGAGTGGGCAAACATGGGCAATCCAAATATTTTCAAGTGTATAAACATAAGCTATTACCTTCCCTCATTAAACTGTACACCAGATTACACCACCATTTGAAGTAATATGGCCCAAATACATGTCAGTACATATTCACGACATTAGCTACACTTCGATGTTGCAAAAAGTATTTTAATTTATTCCGTGATGATAAGCAGTTAATCTGGTTAGATAATCAAATTACCAAATTACTACTTCACTTGTTTCTTTCATACATACATACATACATACATACATACATACATACATACATACATACATACATACATACATACATACATACATACATTCATTACATGCATACATATTTACGTACTTGAGTTCGAGTGTCGGGTCAATCAAAGTAGTTTTGTGCAAAGGCTTGCAAGAAGCTTTCCATAGTTCTTCTTATAGAAGAATTAGTCTATTGATTTAGTACATTATATATAAATATTGTATTCCAAACGAGTAATAAACACTACTCAATTATCTGAAGACGTGATAATGAGGGATTGCTGTATGATTTTACCACACTGTCTAACTCCCTTACAAGTAATAAGGCAAGATATCCATAATTATGCAAAAATGCAATATTTCTTTTCAAATTAGGGCTTACATTTTGGCTCACTTTAATTGCTTCCATATAAAATGAACCTTGTTTGTTTGATTTGCAGCAAGTTAGTATCAAAGCAAATAATATAGAATTCATTCAACACCATTTTAACAACTTTTATATTCTGCCTTTTTCAGCTGTCTTTGTGGTATTATATTTTGTTGCAAACGGTTATCATGTGGAGATCTTCCAAGTAAAGGAGAACTGTCGAGGATGTGTCTGTTCCATAAGCAGCGGCAACAGAAAGGATGACTGCGTCCAAACAAAAACAAATCCTAAGTTTAATATTCGCCTGTATGGATCAGACGAAGACATTCATGTATCGAACTCGATTCGTACTCAGGGACATTGGTCCAATGACCTCACGCTCAAAGTTCATGCAGCCTTAACGTTGGTTCCGAATACCTCGTTCATTGACATTGGGGCGAATATTGGATATTTTGCACTCTATGCATGCACTCTAAGTAAAAATGTAGTGGCAATCGAAGCTGACAGAAGAAATGCAAAGATGATCTACAAGGGATTGGCTCTGAACAACTGTGAAGGCAATATATTTGTTCTGAACAATGCAATATCCAATGCAAGAACTACTGTTTACATGTCTGAAAACATTGATAAAAACATGGGCGGACTGGCTGTCGTTATGGAGGGATCGACAGCAAACAACAAAACATCGCCATCGAACCAGTCTGGGATAGCAGCAATAACCCTCGATGACTTACTGCCATACGTTGATTCTAAGGACGTTGTGATAAAGATAGACATTGGTATGCATGCATAGACCCTATTTCAGGTTATTATTTCTGATCTATATATGTTATAATTTGCAGTCTGTAAGATTGCCATAGAGACAGTGTTCAAATGATATGAACTATTGTCAAATGTACCTTTTTTCCCATTACTTATAGCCACAATATGCCTTGCGTATATTTTGGAAACTAATTGAAATATTTCAAGACAATGTACGCAAGAGAGGATATGTACGACACAATGACAATGAGTACTGTCAATAACAAGTAGTTTGCAAATACTTCCATCAAGCTGCCTACAATCTACATGTCCAAACATCCAACATGACACCACACACACACACACACACACACACACACACACAAACACACACACACACACACACATATATATATATATATATATATATATATATATATTCGAATGTTGTTTCTTGATGTCATGTTGTATTAACATTGGCTGTCTGTGTTAGCTTAGACGTTCAATGAGAACATTAATTTAGCGCCCACAATATCTTCAAAAGCAGACAAGTAGATCTCAACTTGAAAAATCTCCACATTTTAGATAACCCAAATTACAAATTAGCGTAACAGTTTCCATACAAAACACGATGGTGTTACCGAAACTGTGTTACTTTATTATATAGTAAATGTTTCGCGCATAGCTACAATTTGTGCAAACTTCGGTTGAAAGGTAGTGAAAGTATAGTAGTCTAAATTAACAAGCATTCAACCAAGACCATTTTATTTTCTGGCAATGTTAGTCACTTTGATGTTCTTAACTTAAGCTGATTATACCGATGGCTTAGCAGAAGATAAACATGAACTGGAGAACTTAATCTCAGTCAAGAATCACTAAGGTATATAAACGGAGGTCAGCCCTGACAAGACCAATATAAGTACAACATCCCAAGAGGCGTCCAAAATGAAATACGAGTAAGAGTCAGAAGCTGAGCACAGTAACAAGCTTCAAGTATCTAGGTGATATTACCTATGATGACAGTTCCTAACAAGAGGTTCTTTCCAGACAACATCAGTACTGGAAGAGCCGAAGCGAATTTGACAGCAACATTACCCTTGGGTCCAAAATCAAGCTTGTGCACTCCCTCGTCACGTTCATATTTCTGTCTACATTTAAGACATATAACCTAATAGCATAACTAGAGGTAGACCCATGCCTTAGAGATGAGGCGTCATAGAAGTATCCTCAAAATTCACACCTAGACCACGTCTTAAATAAGGGGGTGCTCATTAGAAACAAAGGTGTAATTGAATTTGACCTGTCAAAGACAATTATATGAAGAGCAGTAGTGAACTGGGCTAAATGGAGAGAAATTATCGCAAAGTCATCACTGATGCCCCTTCGACTTGCAAGGATAGGAGAGAAATGAAAACAAAATGATGTTTTACATCAAAGGGATTACTGCTTGAGATTGGTCAGTCGCCAATGGTAATGCTGAACATACATTGTTTAACTGAGTCATAAGGGATAGAACATTGAACTAGGAAAATCATTAGTTTTCTCTACAATATCACATACCATTTTCATTTATGTTTTTAATGATGATGCACCGAAAAAGAAGTAATTACTATCATTATATTATCATATTTTGTTTTCTTCAGAAGGATATGAATGCAAAGCTATGGAATCATCTGTAAAATTCTTCCAAGCGAAAACTGTCCATTACATGTTCATGGAATGGCTTGTCGTGGGAGACAGGCTACGGAAACCTAACACAGCATGTCCTCTAGAAGCCGCACAAAACATGGTGGCTCGCCTCGCCTCCATGGGGTTTGTTCCCGCAGAGTACAATCCTGAACAGCGACTACTAGATGTAAACGAAATGGCAGCATGGACGGCAAATGATATCGTGTGGTATCGCAGAGGATATTCACCGATCTAGAATGCTCATCTGACAAACATTTGTAATTGCAATAGTCATAAAAATATTAATCAAAGAAATAAAAAGAAGTTCACCTGTGTATTTATTTACTTTAATCTTAACCCAAGCAACGAAACAGACATAGGTACAAACAGAGGAATAAATAAAGTTATATTTGCATCAGTTCTCATTATCTATTCATCGAGCTGTCTATCCTTTCATCTCATCTATCTTTTCTCATCATTTATTAATCACTTTGTATGTATTAGTAAGTGAATCCATACTTAATACGGTTTGCTATTATAATCGTTTGTCTATCGATTCATCCTAATTTCTTCAAGTGCTAACTTAGAATGATGAACTTTTTGAGGTAAACAGTTTTAGTTAATAATTAGCCACATGTTTGACTACAAAAAGATTCAGATACGTTGAAAGATATATTTTATACAAATCTTTATGAACCTTTAATAAAATATATTTTCGCGCGTGGATTTTGTTCTTAAATTTGCTATGAGCATATCAGTGTCTGTAGAATAATGGTCAATAATTATTTGTGTAATTTCGTGTGTCTCTGAGAAATATCACCAATAGCACAAAGTTTTAAAAGCACTTATAAGGTTAGGATAAACCATTAGCTTCCCATCTCAAGTGTGGCAATATAAAAACTTTCCTTATTTTAGCACGTATAAGAGATATTGGCATTACTTTTAAATACAATATATTTCCTGCCAATCCCAGTTACAATCCATTTGCTCGCGCAACAAGGAAATTGAAAACAATGACCACCTTTTCTTTAAATTCAAGTTGCATGGTACGCAAAGACTTTAAATTCAAAGACATTTATGTTTTTAAATAATCTGATTCATTTGGATATTATTCTCGACTCCAGCGATATATTCTTATGTTGATAATTTTTACACGCATGAGATCGAAAAATTTACATCACAGGCATAACCCCTTTTTTAATGAATGCAATCATTACTGGCTTTTTTTTTCGCTTAGGACACTTACTAATATCCTCCTTTACCCTTATTGAAAACTAACCCTAGAGACACATGTATAGTTTTCACGTATATTTGTAATATATTCTTTATACTTACTGACAACTATTACATCTAGCGAACTAGTATACTACGTCAATTTGTTTCCAAGCCATTTGCCATTTATTTTTGCATTCAGTTATGGAAACAGTATATGTTTAATCTGACTAGAAATGGCGGTTATATTGGGTGTAACATCGGCATTATTTTTAAAAATGTGCAAGGCCATAATGTCGGAACATTTATTATCAAGCTTAGACATGTTATCCAATAAGAGTTGTGACGAGTTTAATTGTATATATGTTCGCATTTGCAATCACACCTGGTGTTGGATTAGCTTCATTTTGTATAATTTGTAGTTTCTTCTTGATGATTTATGTACAAATTGTTAAGAGTTGCTCTCTTTGGTTCAAAAGATCTGCTGTGTCTAAGTAGATAGGCTCGATACCAAAACCGCGAGGGATTTAAATTTTGTCATCGTATCTACCAGGGTCGACTAATGTTCGCGTTCTAGGGGAAGGTATTTTAGAGCGATTGGCTCTGCACTAAATGACCTTCATGTGTCACCGTGCTGTGAAACACCGAAAGCAAACCAAACATTCTTACTTAAGATGAAGCTAAAAACGGCATGGACATTGTCCAACAAATGACGCGCGATAGATGTAGTGCCATGATGTAACCTCTTAGCCAATACGTTTCACTTGTACACCAGTAATATATTTAAGAACTTAGTTTTACGTCATGCTTTAAAATATGCTTTAATGTTGTCATCATAAAATGTACAAGTGAACTTCACATGGTTGACATCCATATAATAGCCACATTCTAGACACGTTGATCGAATATCGTAACTACAGTGATATTATCTTGATTGGTATCACATTATGTCATTTGAAGTGTCACCCATATTTATCAAGTAAGGCCATTTAAAATGTCATCCAATATTAACAACCACATCCGTACTAGAAGGGGATTGATATAATGTGTACAGCTGCTGAGGTAATAGTATCAAGATCGTTTTAGTCTTACTGTTGTTTTAGTGATAGCAATGGTGGCAAAGTAAAACAAAATATTGTTTGGTATTGTGTACAATATATATTTGTATAGTATTCAATCCCAGTTGGATATTACACAGACTTTCATTTAGACACAAATATTTTAGAGAGAGACTAAAACTCTATTTAAGAGGTATATTATGAAACCACAGTGATCTAAACAAATTATATTCACTTATTATGTTCATATTTCCATTGAAACTGAATATTTGTACAATGATTCCTCCAGGCTACAAAAAAATATGATTAAGAACACTACAACTGGTAAAATTTGACCATATGGTGGACTGTGCATGGTATCAAAATTCGAACGAAATAATTCAACCAAGGGTGCTGGTCATTCGAGTATACAGACGTCGGTTAATACTCATTATCAAATAGCGGGGCAATAATTCTAGCAGAGGCTAAATATTGAAGCAAATCTGAAAAATAAAATGTAAAAAGTGAAACTCTATTTTTTTTGTGATAGCTTGATAACCTTTTCTCATCCAATTTCAAGCACTTTTATAAAGTATGCAAACATAAATAAAATACCACTGTAATTCCCTGAAATCTAATAATAAGGTCATCTACACAATCATACAACAATACAAAGATTCATTGTATACGTTGAATGGTTATTGTCCTTTACATCTTCTTTAGACTCATCTACAGACGACAAATACACTTCGTTTGCATTGTTTATAAATATATATGTACCTGCTTCAATACGATTTCATTGATATTTAGTTATTTAGATTACTTTCGTCTCTGTAGAGCGTACGTTTTTCAAGCAATCATACTTTTTAAAGTTTGTCATCTAAATTTTTTTGAACTTGAAGACCTTAGTGGATACAATAGATGAATACTGTTAGCACATCAATACTATTCCAGGTTATTGGTACATCAGCAGATTCAAGATTGGAATTCATACTGAACACCACTGTACTTTTCGAATTGGACTAGAACTTTTAGGACTATTTGAGATTTAATTCACAATAACGTTCACTTTCTATTCCAGTGTTTGGGACTAGATATTAATTTAAACATTAATAACTCTTTTCTTGCTACTACTATTTGAATTATACATGAGCCACATAGAAGCATTGCAGACCTCAATGACATCATAACGATGATATCATTTTATATTCATTTATTTAAACTAGTTTTATAGTTTTCTCACGTGGTCACACATTGTTTGGATTCTAATTTAATGTTTCATATTGCTTTTAAAACTCATTGAAGAAGTGTTTAAATAACCGCACGTTAAACAATCTTAACATTAAAGGTTCTTAATATGACTTTAGTTTAAGATTAATCCGTTTTGTGATACATGTTCAGTCAGCAACATATAATAAATTTGGCCTTGCGTTGCTTAGTTTCAGTTCAAGATTGTGCTATATTCTCATGTATTTTAATACATTTTGATGTTCGTTTTGTTGTATTACATTAAGGTAAATCTTGGTAACCATTTGAACTATGAGCTTTACTTTTTCCTGTCTGAGCAGTGACTCTGTTTCCCTGTACTTTGCATCATTTTATTCCTAACTGATAAACATTTTTAAAGAATAAAGATCTTATCTGACGATTGTTCCCCGTATTTACTTCAGGAGAGACGAAGGAGTGTCAAAAGTTTGTGATATATTGGCTATATAAAGGGCAAGAAAGAGATATCAAAGCTGTTTCACACAAAAAAGAACGAATTATAATATTTATATATTTAAATGGTCATAAGGGTTGCTTTTCAGCTGAATTAATTGTCGGTCACATTGTTTTACGATTAATTGGATGTGTATTTTCTTTATTAAGATTAATTGAATGTGTATTTTCTCATGTTTCGTCTTCAGTTTCTCACATAGATTAAATTTCCAAGCATGCCACAACATTTTCTTGTCTAAATATATTGAATTTTTGTCTTTAAGCACATGCAATATTGATCTTTATTATAAGGATCATGTCAATAAACTTTCATATAATTCTTGCTTAGACTCGTGCTTGCTGTTACTTTTACATTATTGTACGAGGTTACTTCATCCGTATGGGCCACTGCTACAAAAAGCTCATGATGTACCAATTCCTTATTTGCTTGTCGATTTCAATCGTTCGTTGGTGTTGACTTATTGTGGAATCATGCACATATTATTCACATATCAACAAAAATGGTATTGACAATGACATTTATTCACTATCAATACTCTAGAAATATTTGTGTTTTTAAAATATGAATAATAGTTTTATATTAAAATATAACTGATATTATTTGTTAATTTTGTTTAGGGCAGATTATTTTACAAGTGCTTACTTATGGGACAAGTGAATTGTATTAGTTACTAGTCTCTGTTCTCATTAAATTCAACACAGTACACGTCTTCATAATTCAAAGGAAATAAGACAAAGAAAACTAACCACAATACGAAAAACGCTTTATGCACATCAAACGGTATTTCAGATTTATATCTCCTTTAATCCTCGCTTAAGCTAATACTCTACAAATATAAAGCTGGAGATGCATTGAGAGCGACGACCTTTTACTTTGTTAAACTAATATATAATTGTTTGTAGAGGAATCTAAAATAAATTATCACCAAAGTACAAATTTAACAGAAAAGGAAAGACATTTCAAACTCAACCAATGTAGGAAGATCCATATATCGTTTTCGTTAGAATGCTTTTGAGAAACATCTTAGAAGAAAGATGGATGAATTTATTTTACAAATGTATGTTAAACAACGTTTTCGTACAACTATTATTGGAATAAAAAAATAAGAACACCGTAGTAGACTACTTTTTTTAGTAAAACAATATAAGATAAAGTTACAGGACTAATTGCTTGTTTGGTTTCACAATTTACACAAGTAGAATTTTTAGGATAATGATATATTTAATAAGAAATAAAATAACAAGATACTTGATCCCACCTTTTTATTATTTTCAGTAGTGATTGTTCAAACCAAATATTAGTTCTTATTCAACAGAAAAAGCAAATTGTGTTTTGACCACTATTGTGTGTGTGTGTGTGTGTGTGTGTGTGTGTGTATCCTTTACTATAATCCTAGTGATGTCTGCATCACACTTATTTATGACTGCATTTTCTTAAATAAAATATACTGCCACTCCACCCCAGTCCATCCTCACACACAAATTCCAATCTTTAATATACTGTCGTCACTGTTATACAGAAATACAACGTTTTTATAATTGAAAAACTGGTGTTATCTGTCTGAAGGTCAAAGTGTCAGTTTGGATTGAAACTATTTTAACTAATGTTCACGAAATTAAAGTTAGTGTAGTACAAGTGGTGTCAATTTATCAGAGATAAAAATTTAACAGAGCCAAATTGTGTACAAGAAAATGTGTTTTGATGCTGCGCTACTTAATATTGGCTTTCGCATTGGATAGAGAGATGAATTTCATACCAATAGACACTACAACGATAACATGCTCTTACATGTTTCTGCAATTGTTTTAGTTCAGCACATCCTAAAAGCTGTCAACTGGTATTATGTTTTGTATCGAATATGTGATTCTATATGTGTATCTGATACAGTCTTATTCATTTTAGAAGTTATTGCATTTGGAAGATTGCAAATGTATGTTGGGTTTATTTGTAACTAATTCTTTCATTTCCGTATATCTCTTTTTGACGCTTAGCTTTAACAAAAAATTCATTAACTGTGATAATTTACAGAATTGTCACAGGGAGGCAACTTTGATACAATTTCAGATAGAAAGTTGTATAAATATACTGAAAGTTATTTGGAAACAGTTTCACAATTACAACCACCATTACCAACACCAAGAGATCGAGTAAACTAATACATTGGCATTTGAACGCATACAAAAGGAAGAAGTCATATTACCTCTAATAGTCTATGCCAACATACTTAAAAAAAAGAAGTTCGTTTGCTATTAAGAAGAATTAAAATGTTAATTAGGATGTGTCGATTTTAAATCAAATAAAATGGTAACAGAACTAGTCGATTGCTGATAGTATGTAATGTTGAACTAAATATGAGAGGAGCCCACACCATGACAATAATGGAATGATGTGAAAATGATTGCAAAGTCGGAAACAGATTTTACTACGTCGGTTATGCTGGCATCATTCAGATGGTGATACGCGATGCCTTATCTAAACAATCTCCCAATTCAGTGGATTCTGATAAACTGTTACACTAGGTTTGCTTCTTCCTTTTCGGTTCTTACTTTGAAGGCATACTTGTTATATATTTAGTGACTTCTTTAAAGAAACAACCTTTCTATTTGCTAAATTGTTATCTCATTAAAACATATTCCTTTTTTTAATAACAAACAGAATTGCATGACAAAGATCAAGTGCATTATTTGAGCGTTTACACAAATATAGACACCTTTATTAATACAAAGCATACAAGTTATAATTTTGTTTATTAATAGTGAAACACGTGAACCTAAGTAGTACATTATTTTTGCAATGTTTTATAAGTGCAGTTTGTAACAATTTTCGTTATTTCGGTATCTAAGAGACATTTATTTTAACAATTATCAAGGCTTTTTACTGTAAATTGTTTAATAATATAAAGTAATAGACGACAAATCATCTTTAGCATCAATGCCGAAGTGACACAGGTAGTGCAGAGATATAGCAATAATAAGACGCTGACCTTAAACTGATCGGCGCTGATAGGGACCATCTTTGAGTTCTGTGATTTATTACTCCAAGTAATTTCAACTAGAACTGATTCTCTCTCTCTCTGTCTCTGTATGTCTGTCTGTATGTCTGTCTGTCTGTCTGTCTGTCTCTCTCTCTGTTTCTGGACAGATCAATATACTCATTTGTCTGCTGCCCATACGTTGGGTATGTGAGTCTGCAGGCAATACTATGCCTATAATGTAAGTTATATTGCTATTTGAATCGACTGTATTTGACTCTTGTTGGTTTCTAGTTGCTATTTTATTGACTGTATTTGACTCTTTTGTTTTTAGTTGATCCTTTTACTGATCATCCTTTTACACTTTCCGTCTTATCAGATCAATAATATTCTGAACACATCATCTTATATTTTCAAAACAGTTTATTATACCACCTGGGCTATTTTCTCTTGCGGTTGATGTGCGCATATTTGATTTGCTAACGGATTAGATGACTCATATTTACTCTTGTATATAATAAATCGTGAAAAAAACATCTAAATATTCATCTTCATTTCACCAATTTATTCTTCGTCCTCCTCATCTTCTTCAACTCCATTATCATTATTCATCTTATTCTTCATTCTTATTTTTATTATTATTATTCATTATTATTAATGGTACTATTAGTAGCGAATACGATAAATCACTATTTAAAAAATAATTATTGATCTAGTTTCACGTGTGCTGGCAAGACGATGAAGTATAATAATTCAAGGAACACGGCAACGAGATTCGTTAGATTTGTGTTCTGGAGTTGACAACTTAGTCCTTCAATTGTTTGATGTATACATCTGACCGATTGAGGAAGAACTGCATGTGATAACTGGGTTTCATCAGATATCGACTGTATGTAAGTGGATTTTGGTGACAATTTTCCTTCACGTGGATATAAAAATTACAAAATGATTTATACATTTCCTGTCTTCTAAGACTTGCTTTGCAGAGATATCTATATTCATATGATATGTGATTTGTCACCATATTGCATATTGACATACTTCCATCTTCAGAACTTTTTTTACTGGAGTCGTTATTACACAATCTGGAACGACGTCATCTTATCAAACAGTCAAGAATGCTACAGGTAGTTTTACTAAGTGAATGATAATGCTTTCATTCTGTTATATCGTCAAATTAATATGTTATATCTAGATATACCCAAACAGAAGGATATAGAAAATGACAGCCATTAAAACAGGTGTACCATAATGAAATTTCTATTTAAAAAATACGTTTATTACACAATTCAGTGTCTGCCGGAATACAAGTCTTTCTATCCTTTTCTCCATAATCATATATAAAATGTCTTTAAAATTTGTTTTAATAGTTAAGCAATTAAATATAAAATTTCGTCACCTTAGAATACTTTTGTTAAAGTATATGATGTCATTTAAATCAAACTATATGTTGCTATATGAGTGAAAATAAGAAAAGAGTACATGATAAAATGTTTCTTTGGTCATGATTACACTTCAGTCAAGCCAACTCGATATTTATTTGAAGTTCGAGTCGTTTGGGATTGTTGGAATCTTAATCTTTTATCTACTTTCTCTCTCTCTCTCTGAATATATATATATATATATATATATATATATATATATATATATATATATATATATATATATATATATGTATATATATATATATATGTATATATATATATATATATATATATATATATATATATATATATATATATATATATATATATATATATATATATATATATATATATATATATATATATATATATATATATATATATATATATATATATGACATTATGTCATTTTGGAAATTAATACATGTTCTTCTGCAGAACCAGAAACGAAACATATTTTGGTTCAATATATGGTGGAAAACAAGTTAGTGGATAAAAGTTTTTTGGATTTGTTTAATGACGATTTAGATAGTAAAATAAAATAATTATAGATTATAATTTAAATTTAAAAAATAGCATTACAAGTATCAAAAGCTGAGCTTGATAGAAAAATGATGGAATAACAATTTAAGAAAAATAGAAACGGGAGATAATGGAATTACAAACAAACACTGAAAGATAAAGAAATGCTTGGCCCCTTTACATGCAAGCTCAGGTTCTGATGTTACCGGAAATATTAGGTTAGTATCCCTTATATATGAATGGTTTCCTTACTTTGAGAACATTGCTAAACAACACTTAAAGTGGCCAAAAGGATTTATAACTATTACAAAGTGTTCTTATTGGCAAACCTCGTGATAGTATCGTTACAAACTTTTCAAATACGATTTGGTTTAGGAAGGTATCTTAAAGTGTTATGAATTAATACTTTGGCATCTCTTTCAGGATAGTTTCCTGTAATCATAGTACTGCACGATCGTGTTCATTTAAAAGCAGAAGAATGTTATTGTAGTTAGCTTTAAGTCCTCGATAGTTCCATTGTATGATTGTGTTCTTTATTATAAGTTTAAACATGTAATTATGGAGCTAGGTTAGACCTTTCTCGGATGCAGTCTGTGTGGTTATGTTTCTGGAGGAAGTTTCCAAGTATCACAATTTTAATTGGCTTGATGTTCCTAGCCGCAAATGACACAATGCGGAGCTGCTCTACAATCATATCCCTGATGTAAATGGTCTCCGCATAGGCCAAATATTTTGACTTTTTAACAGTGGTCTTCATGATCACCATATTTTTGAATGTAAATCTCGACCTTCACTTGCATAAACGCAACTTTGGGTACTGTTGGTTTGTTGAAGATGAGTACAAATGTTTTGGTGTCCTGCAGATTGTTTTCATTTTCATGATATTGCCTGTTTGACCATTTTGCTCGAACTCAAAAAGAAGGCAACCAGATTTAAATATTTTGACACATTTTGGTATGCCAATAGATTCCATAATGGTGTTTATCAATAACAAACGGTGATATGCTAACAGGATTTTAGGTCATCCTTAGATTGAATAAGCATCAAGCATGGAAATGACTCCACACTACATGGTTCGTCATCAGATTCAGACAGTCATTTGGTACGTTTGTTTTGATTTTGTTTTGAGAGTTCCGTTATGGTTTCTTAACATTTCAGCACCCTTGCTCCCGCCCACCATGGAACCCAACGAGGGGACACTTTTTAAGTGCCAGGGATATACAGATGTTATACTCAGTAGATAAAATTACCTATAATTGACCCGTGAAGTCACCATCTTCTAGGGTCGGTTAAATTACCTCCCGATTGACCCATTAAGCCACCGCCTTCTAAGACATTGGAAAGGCAAAGCTCAAAGGATAGAATGTGGGGGCGACAGTGGTACAAGAAGAAAGATAAAAAAGGTGAACCAGTATGTAAAGACTTCCTAGGGCTTGGCATGAACAGCCGATTTGTCAAGACCGGGCCCATCCCGACCACCTGTCTTGTCGAAGTAGAGGCCAAAAGAGTGTATTGCATCAGAGAAGAATTCGCTTAACTACTTGGATCCTTTCCTCCCCCGGCACGGATCGCATCCCATGGCAAACAGGTTGCCTCTACTTAGTCGCCTCGTACGACACGTTGTGAGGCACGTTGGGCCAATTATACAACACCGAACCAGCAGGGGGAGAGTATTTTGGTAAATTCAGCCCTGTTAATGATTTGATCAGTTTCATTGTACATGTCCAACAAAGTCACGATGTAAACTATGGAATGCAATTTCTCTGGAGTGATTTTGGTTTTGAATCTTCGGAATTCAGAAATATCTGATAATCTTGACTATATACTTTCACATCTACAGCAACGAAATAAAGAGGGAACGAAAACAGTCATTTGTGTATATGAGTATTGTTTCCAAATGTTTAAACACGAGCAAATAAAATCTAACATAACGTACAAATTGTAGATTCAACACCTGTGAAAACAGCATCCATACAGGATGTAACATCTCAAGCAGGATATAAATATTCATTATCCATTTTGGGGATAGTTTCATAAACCCAAGTAAAAGCCAATGTGATTCACCATGCTTTTTTATGCCGAAAGCAGATGATATGTTCAGTATGTGTACTGACTATAGAAAGGTCAACAGTATCACCAAAATGAATTGATTTCCATTGCCAAGAATCGATGACTGCATTGACAAAATTCGAAATGCAACTATAGAGAGGTTTAGATATTTGTGATGCGAACATCGATGTCGGCATCATCTCTAATGATACCTGAAAAATCATATGTAAACCATTCGGAAATTAATTGATCGTTTCTGTAAGATGACTCGGAGAATTAAGTCAAGTAAAAGTGAATGTTATCATACTTGTTTCTTTATATATTGTGGGGCATAGTCAAGTTAAACCTATAGAGGTTAAGGTCAATGCTATCTTTGAATTACCTTTGCCTATCCGTAAAATACAGCTGATGCAATTTTGTTAACAATGGTTGTAATTATTTCTAGAAATGTTCAAATATTTATATTGTTAAAAAAACAAAAGAAATAAAATTGTTCATGCGTAGTTTGATGATGCATGAATTTCACATTGACATTAAGTAAATCAACAATACATATAAAATCTGATTGGAGCTGCAGTTTCACGCGGATTACTCATTTGCTGTTTTTTTCAATATATTTTGTATTCATTCTAAGAAAATGTAGTTGTTATAGTATCTTCAAAACGTTTAATTAATTTATGAATTGAACACAGTTTTGAAACGGTTTTTTTTCTTTATGAAGGCTGCGTTTTGTTGATCTATACTGCGTGTTTAAGTTTATCTACGATTGTAGATTCTAGTTTCAACCGCTCCCGGTAGCCTAGTGGTTAGAGCGTCCGCCGCGGAAGCGGGATGTCTTGGGTTCGATCGGGCTCGAGACCGATTCATACCAACGACTCACAAAAATGGTACTAACAGCTGCCTCGCTTGACGCTCAGCATTAAGAGGTTAGTGCTAGGACTCGTCGGCCTGGTGTCAGGATAATGTGACTGGGTGGGAGATCATGCTACATGTCTTCAGCATGATACTCCAGTGCTAGACATCATTATAAACTGCCTCACTGCAGACATCGTAGTGATATGACTGGGAAATTGTTAAAGCTACGTTAAAAATCCTTTTCAAATAAACAAACAAACAAACAAAGATTGTCCTACTTTAATAGTTGTCTAGTGTTACGTGTTTAATAAACAGAAGAAAGAAAAACAACAAGCAATGTAAATTTTAACAAATAATTTATTTCCCCGGAAAAAGATTGTAAAAATTGAAAAAAGTACTTACAAATGGATTCAAAAACTGGCTACAACAAAAGAAAATGAGTTAACGACATTTGTAAACGCCCAATACTAACTACATTGCACAAAAACTAAGATTATGTTGTATTCTAATAACATATCTCCAAATTGTGAAATCAAGAAAAAAGGGCGGGATGGGGGGGGGGGGGGAGAGTGACGTAATCGTTTTTATCACTTACTCCTAATATAACCATAACGAGAACCAATTATTTTAATTTAAGAATAAAAAGGTTTTTACTTTTGACCTTGAAAAAGAATTATTCATTTTAAAATTAAAATTAAACCTGTTTAAGTTGTGGCACATACCCTAAATTAACATGAGGATCTTAGTCAACATTAGTTGCTTACCAAACAATAAGTTAAGTCAATCGATCTTCTGAGAGAAACTCATCTCTATTGAATACATTTACATTACAATAGCATGAAATGCAGAATAAAAAAATAATTTAAAACTGACATGCAATTAAATTATAACACACACACACACACACTCGCACACACACACACACACACACACACACACACACATACATACATACATACATACATACATACATATATATATATATATATATATATATATATATATATATATATATATATATATATATTGGCTTTGCGTTCTTTTGTTTCCATGCTTAAAGAAGAATAGCAAAATTACAATGTACATTATTTTTACAACAGACAGCTATTTTAATAAAATTAAAGTGCTGGTTATTCTCATTCACTTGTCATGTGTATCTGATATTTGAAACTGTTTCTTATTCGCTGTTTAGTTAACGGTAACTGGATATTAACATTTAGCCAATTTTGTGTCTGAGTATCATTGTTGTTCTTGTAAATTTTATTGGTACCAATTTCCGCAGTTAGATCTAGACTTCTTGTTTACACCTGAAATTATAATTTTTCCAATTCTTTTCTTAAATGTAAACAGGATTCTCTTGCAAACAATAAAATCGTTTTCATCTTGTAAAAGTCATCTACAGTTGTCAAATGCAGTTTTAATGGAGCGGTTATGTCGCTCGCAAATTGCATACATTTTGATCCTTGTAGATGAATCATGTGTTTATGCTATATGGTCTGAACGTATAAAGTACCAATATATTATCCATTATATAAATTATTTTTGTTATCAACTCAAACTGAAAAAGATATAATTCGTCATTACACACACACACAGACACACATATACACACGCACGCACACACACACAGACATATATATATATATATATATATATATATATATATATATATATATATATATATATATATATATATATATATATATATATATATATATATATGATTAATTTGGGAATTCATTATGTACGTTCAATAAAGAAACGTTTAAACGATACCGAAATCTAGGAATCCTCTCTTTTGGCAGTTTTTCTTTAATACTATAACCTATGAAAGGAAAAAATAACAACAAAACATACAGTTAATCAAGGACATTATTAAATATTTAATCTGGTCTCACCCTGTCGGTTATTCTTATAGTGAATGTGACGTTCTGAAAGATGGAAATGCAAACTATATATTACAACACTTTGAATTACGTTTATTGCGTTATAGAGTTCGCTATATTTACCTTACATACTTGCTTCTAATATAAACGTTTGCCATCAAAAGCACATCGAAAGAAATAATTAAATTGTCAGAATACACTGAATAGGGATGTGAATAATTTAAATATAAGTAGTTTGTGTTTTTATTTTAATTGGAAGTGTTTTATTTCTTGCAAGTTCTGTTAATAATATATAACTGTCTATTCTCAGGTCATGGCGGGTTATTGTACAACGTATTGCTTGAGGAGACATAAATTGCCATTGATGGTCCTGTTTATATTGACAGCCGTGGTCTTTATAAAGATAAATACATACAACAGTGATACTAAAGGAAAAGAAAGGTATGAAGAAAAAAGAAAACGATGTGGAATAGCAATTTGTACTCCCTGCCAATTTATAGAAGATGAAGGGAGAAAAGATCTTGATAGTTATGTTTTCCACTCTTCTGTTCACACAACATTTCCACCCCCAATAACAAAAAAGCTAGAATCTTTTCCAAGCTCTGTAGCGTATAGAATTGACAAAATTATACACCAATCATGGAAGACCACCAAAGTGCCAATACAATTCAAAAACTACATAGACTCTTTCATAAAGAACCATCCATCGTGGGAGTATATGTTTTGGACCGATCAATCGATGCGTAACTTTATTAAGGAACAGTACCCTTACATTTTATCCTTATACGACAATTATGCCCACCCACTTAACCGCCCTGACGCTGTGCGGTATGTGATATTATTTCACTTTGGTGGAATATATAGCGATTTAGATATACTAAGTTTGCATCCCTTGGACCCCATGGTAAAGAAATATTCCTGCTTTCTGGGACAAGAACCACATGCTCATTCCATAATTTATTCCAATTTTTACGAGCAGGCTAATAATGCGTTGATGGCATGCCGGAAACAACACCCATTCATGAGGAGCGTAATTGAAAATCTATTTCACTTTTATTACTTTTCTGATGTTCTTGATTCCACGGGACCTAGATTTCTCACGTTTTCTTTAAGACAATATTTTAGTAAAAACATTACTCGAGACATATCAGATGACGACTATGTGTACTTAGCACCACCAGAATATTTCCTGCCAACTGTTGATCCTGAAATGAATGACAAATTAAGTTATTTATGCGACGGATTTTCATGCCTCTCCGCGTTGCGTCAGTGGCAGTGCGATCAGTGGAAACAAGTAGGTTTAAGATCTGAACCCTATTCATTTTCTTTTACAAACCATATTTGGGCTCACACGGCATACAATACCGTACACTTCATGGCTATGCAAAATATCAGCATATATATGATTGTCTCTAACGCAACCCAATATGTTTCAAATCACTTACAAAATTGAGAGAAAAATGATCTTAACATATATTAATACTGTATTGAATTAATAACTAAGTTAGTAACATCAGTTTCCAAAGTATGTTCCTTTCTTCACTGACCAAACCCAACATCAAAAATAATTTCAAGCCGTTACCATATAAACAATAATGGTACCAGGTCCAACACGTTATGATTCGTACAGGTACAATGTGGTTTATTATGCAAATAACCCAATGAATCAGCTATTGTCAACAATTTTGTGATTAACGATGAAAATGCTAACATATACGCTGCTGCAGTTATGTTCCTTACACGTGTGCTGATTGGTCAAACACATTATCTTAACTGATTGTTTGTGTATGCTAATTTATATTACGTAACCGATTAATGTGAATCGTCATGCAGGGAACTATGGCAAACAAGCTAATCGATATAATTGGTTTAATTTAATTTATTATTTTTTAATATATAACAAAAGGAAAGTCCGATGGATTTGTTTCACACTGGATAATATAACTTAATTTTGGATAGGGTCGATATAGAATACACTAAACTTTTAAGTCAATGATAAGCACAGCTTTATAATCCTTCAATATTATACACTTTGTACAAAATCAACATATGTTTTTTTTGGAAAACAAGTCAAAGACAATGTACCTACATGTGTGTTTTATTTTCTTGAAAATAGTTTTGTTACAGTTTTCGAAATAAAAATGTAGTCAGATATGGACCAAATAAAACCAGAGTTTGAACACATTGTCTCTTAAATTTAATCCTTGGAGACAGATGAATCTAAGAACTCTTATGTTTTCACTGGTTCAACAAAATATTAAGTTACTGACTAAACTATTATTGAACATTTGCAGATGACATAGCTATATACGTGCAATTGGAACCCTTTTTTTTCTGGCCATTTCCATCGTACAAGCAAAAGTAGCAAATGTCAGCTTCTCTCGTCATAATTCATCCAATTTGCCGGTTGATCTATCTATCTATCTATCTATCTATCTATCTATCTATCTATCTATCTATCTATCTATCTATCTATCTATCTATCTATCTATCTATCTGTCTGTCTGTCTGTCTGTCTATCTATCTATCTATCTATCTGTCTATCCATCCATCCATCCATCCATCCATCCATCGATCTATCTCTCTCCCTCTCTCTATATATATATATAACAGGCATTTGTCAATATAAACTTCCATAATAATGTCCATTCTGTATGAGAAAGATTATTACTTGTATGTGTATGCACATAAAACTCTTTCGAAAGCACAATGTAGAGAACTTAGTTTATTGTCAATATATATTATACGTTCTTACTGTATCCATACTGTTATATTAACTCAACTTAATGTATTTGGTTTGCTATATGTACTTCACCACTTTTACTGTATGAAAATCTTGTAACATTTATTGGGATAGGGCTATTCTCGTCAACTTTGCGATATTCATTCTACAAATTCCTGATTTAATTAATGTTTTCTTTTCCATGTATTCGTTGTTGAAAGTAAATTTAAAGTTATCACCTCAACCTATGTTCATTATTGATATGTTACATTATTGTTTTCTTTATGCTTATTTTAATTATGTTGCTTGCAAGTGATGTCAAACAGAACCTCACGACGATACAGCACATACTTTTCAGTTTATCTTTGTCGGTAAGAACTAAACTCAGACATTCGTTTGTTTGCTTTACCATCCAGAACAATCTTAAATATCTCCATTATAATTTCAATGACTTTGAAATAATTGCTCTAATTATGACTCATCGTGATAACGCTAAAGACCATGATGATATTAAATTAGATGGATACCACAACTCATTCGAAGTCATGGGGGTGGGGTAAGTATGGTTAGTATTTCAGACACTCTAGTTTTCAAGCATGTCGCAGAGATACCTGCACAACATAATTGAATACTTTGAATTTAAATATATGTAAAGAATACAAACTATCTACCAGCAATTGTGTATCGAACTACATCGGAATATTTCTCTGTGTGGGATGCCTCCACTATTATCACAGAAAGAGCAGCAAATATGTTTGAAAAGCTAATAGATGTTTGTGACCAAAATGAGGACTTGCTAACTTCCATTCTGAAAATTATGGTACTAAACAATTTTTTTTAAAAAAGAAATAAATCAGTCTACATGAGTAACAACTAGTTGAACATCAAGCTCAAGCATCTTGTTGTATAACCTAATATTGATATCCTTCATGTGAGAATTATTGCAGCTCATATGTCATTACGTGACCACCAGGCAACTTATTTAGTAACCAAATTATACTAAAAATCAAATTCTTCCTTTAGACGGATGGTATGGCTTTATAAACTTCCTGTCTTTCAGAGATTTAATACTAAAATAATAAACTTTAACTCGAAACAAAAGTTTAGTACTTGCTTTGATATCAACAAAACATAATATTAGTTTACATATACCTTGTTCAAAACATAATAATCTTCCAATAAAGATTACTATAATAGCGTTATACGACGAATCACTAGAAACAGATCGGTTAATGAAGATAGCAATCAAAACAAATGACTCAAAATCCATTATTAATGCTAAAGATTCCGAAATAAGGGAAACAATCAACAATACAATTTTGCAAAGGAGATTAATGATATAAAAACATTATTATTTTTCAAACCAACTGAAAAGATTCTCACCCGACATTTAGGTAAACAAACTTTTGTTCATAAGAAGCCTCCACTACGATGTTCCAAAATGAATCACTTGCTTTCGTTGACAATAATGTACAGTTGGGTCTTACATTTAGTAATGCGTGCAGGTGAAGCCAACGAATTGAAAATATACTTAAGATACCATCTAAATTGCTAAATATTGAAAGATATCTTAAATACAAGCGAAATGGATGAAGTCTTCGTGTTCTACTAAATGAAATGTCAAATGAACTTGCTTTTTCATCTCGTATTAAGAGAATTATTCATATTACACTAGTGTGTGGATATTTTGTTTTTTCATCTATGCGTTCATTTTAACGATGGTCTCATGTCTTTCATTCAACGTATCTCGTTACAATTCGACTTAAGAAATACATGTTCAACCTATTTTGGACAAAGTCATTGTCGGTAAATGAGGTAATTTTTAGTCACGTCCGCCCGCATGTATATTATGAGTATACGCGATTATCTGCGGACTGGTTATTCTTTTAGTGCAATTTGGTGCGATCGGACTTAAAAATGATCGATACATACTGCCACAGCACCTGCTCCAGCAGCAGCAGCAGCACCAAAGTCTCCAAAGACTAGGTTATCCAAGCCAAAGACAACAGCTATCCACCTAAAGTACAGCGATAATGTAACTCCAAGCTGAATAACGACCAAGCCCTCCTCACCTCTTGCCTTAAAGTTCCTCTTACGGGTTGTGTCAATGCGGGATGTCCCAATCAGTACAAGAGAAATGGCGCAATTGTATCCTTTCGACTAGCTTCCAAACTTGAGAAGAAACACTCTAAACAATGTCGGCCAAGAAAGCAAACGCTGCTGATAAAAAGCTCAAGGCAAAGATTCCCGAGAAGAGGGCAGCTGTTGGTAGAGGAAATTGTTTAAAACCTCAAGAAGGTCAAGTTTTCTAAGGAGGCCAAGGCATCTAAATCTACGAATACCAAATCTCCAAACATGGCGAAGATACCTAAACCCCAAAAAGGCCAAGAACCTAATAAATAAGAAGGCAATCACGACCCATTAAATCAACACACTTGCGTCTTAAAAACGTGTACACCAAAATATCATTCCGAGGACCACAATATTACTCAAGCAATGATGTGCTATCAACTTGTCTTCCAGAACAAATACTCAATCTTTGTTTCACCTACCCAGTACAATCTCAGTTTCCTTGGGCTTAACTTTGCTTGCATGCACACATTATTTTACTTCAATTGTTCTGCATGTGCTTATCTCCGTGTGTACGAACAATTGTCATGTAAATAAACAGAGATACATTCATAAAGAAATAATCACACATTGACGGTTGAAGCAGGTGGTATGCTTCATTGGCTTCCGTGGTACAGTTTTCCCTTTTAATAGCGTTTTTTTTTGGGCATCATTGTCAATTTAATATCGATGATGGAACCTATATCCATGTCATCCGCTTTACAAAAGTCATACTCTATCTTTCGTTTTTGGTAGCCAAGTAACTTCTTTCACCGACTCTGGTATTATTTATTCGTTGGTGATAATCTCTGTTACATTTGCAAGAAGCTGTCTCTGTGAACAAATGGTCTTTCCTGTCCCTTCTATCATGGTGTGCGCTGCAGGTTGCGCGGCAAGTACCGTACAAACATCCGAACTCTATCATTGACACTGTTTTAAATATACAGCGTGAAATCTTGTGACCTATAATGAATACACAAAGCTCAAATTCCGCATGCTTGGTATATTCAACGTGCCCTGTTTCTTAATTTCTGGACCTATACATGTAATCTAAAAAGGGATCCATGTGCTGGGCTCATCTCGCGCTTGGCCGTGTGTGGTTACAACATCCCAGGGCCGCATCGAAAGATCTCCTGGATATATGTTTTGGGAGTTGACGGAGTATGTAGACTCAATTGAGGACCAGCATGTTACTTGCCACTGAGTCCTGCACGGAGATCGTGAGGAACGCATACTAGTCTGACATCGGTGCTAGTTGATATGGCCTTAATATCCCCCTCAAAGCTGTATTGATCCGTTTCGCATTCGCCAAATGAAGGTTCCTAATCCACCCGACGGATGGCCAGCTAGGCCCTCTATCGTCGCTGGTCAAAACATAAGTGGAGTCTATCGGGAAAAATCTCGATACACATTGTTACTAGTCCGAAAAGTGATGTTATGGTCCGTCTAAACAGCGATTTAACGATCGGGACCTTGCTAGCATTGCTTGTTGTTGATGTATATACTATGCCTGAAAAATAAATGATACTTGTGGTGAATGTTAGGCCCAAATTCCATTTTACACCATCTAATGGATTGGAATCAATGATACATTCGGAGCTCTAATCAGAAACCTAGTATAAAAAAATACCTTTCTTCAGCATAAACCCCTGCTTTCCTTGTATTGTCTGTTGTTGCTTCATGTGTATAACTAAACCTTAGGTACGAGATTTCAAGGAAGGTCCTGGGTATTGTGGTGAGGTGCATTTGTATGTGTATAATGCCCCTGCTTCGGATATAGACACATTAAACTTATACCATTGGATAGTCCAATTCATTTAGATTATAAAGAACCATTTAAATCAGATCTTGAATATTTGCGCGTGGTTAGGATGTTGGTATAGTGTTCAAGTAGCTCCTACGTAGTATGTCTCGTATGTCTGAGATCTTGCATTAACTATTTCGAATATATATTATTAAATTCTTTCGGAATATACTAGCTCATATATGTATCTGTCTCTGTCTGTATGTCACTGTCGCTCTGTCTCTCTGTCTCTTTCTGTATGTCTCTGTCTGTCTCTGTATGTCTCCGTCTCTGTCTCTGTGTATGTCTCTCTATGTGTGTCTCTCTGTCTCTGTCTGTCTGTCTCTTTCTGATAATGCCGTTTAGTTAGTTAACACGTTTAGTATACACATAATAGCAATATGGGAGTGAATTAACAGTTACTTTAAAGTTGATAGTCACAACTTTGTGTGCTTATATTGCTCATTGTTTAGAGGGTAACCTTCCTTACACCGTGTATTCAACGCTAATCACTGTATTCAACATAATAGTCTAAATAAGTATTCTCCAAACCGTACTATATTCATTTTGTTTGTGCTGCATTAAATTCAATTATAAACAGTGTGATAATTAATAATAATACAGAAAATATATACATGTTAATTTACGTTGCAATTGTACTAAAAGTTTCAATTGTCTCAAATTAAAAAATTGTCAGATGTGTTTGTCGAACAGAAAGTGAAACATTTCTCATTTACATGTAATATTTATAGCGTTTTCTTTAAATCAGATTTTCATTACATTAAATTTTCTAGGTCATTTACCATATATTTAATGAGTTTAATAATTAAATCGAACACGTATTAAACAAAATCATTCAGTATCTTAGCTTATATTTATTGAAACAAATTATTTGGTAACCTCGCACCCATTTTCAAATATCTTGCACTAGATTGTATCGATAACATAATAAAATCGATATTCAATTCTTGATCTCTGTTGATATATTTTATACTACTGAAGATAATTTTGAAACGAATTGTGGAATAACAAAAAGACGCCGTGTAATTAATTCTCCTGTACAAGAATAGATTCTAAAATGTCATTAAACCGTGCATTACATAAGTGTCGTCCCTTGTATTTATGCAGATTTTCTCAGCTTCCTGTTAACATATCAGAATTTAATATGAACTGTGCCAAAACCTTATATTTTCGTTGTTATTGACTTCTTCGATTTTCTTTTTTGAGTAATTAATTAAAACAACTTTCGTCAGCATTTCAAAATAAATTACTTCCGCATTAGACACTCAATTTATATTCAAATATTTGAAAAGTAGTTAAATAGCTGGTTACTTTGTAAATTATGTTTAAGTGTTCTTACACATGTAGCAGAGGGGTGCAAGTCAAAGTTAGGCAGATATTACATGAAAACAGGGTTCCATATTAATAACGTGTTTGATGAGACACGTTTGGAAAGATATTGTTGATTTGAATTTGTTACGTATAGTCTTATTCAAAATAACATAAAAAGCAAATCCAGCAAGTTTGTTAAACTTCACAAATAATTTAATTATCAAAGGTATAAAATAAACGTTTAAGAGGAAAATACAATAAGTATTATGAAGTGAATCCAAAATAATCTTTAATGTTCTATAAAAGTCCAAAATAATAAAATATTCCAATGCATTTCAGATCCTCGAATGTATGTATAACAATAACATTGTTCATAAACCCTTTGAATAATTCACAATAACCCAATAATAGTATTCGAGTCCAATGAACAAGTTGAAATACCAATGAAAAATCCAAACAAATGTCTTCTCTCAATCATACAAACACAACATTAATCACCTCTGCAGAGTGATTTTAACATTTTAAAAAAATATCCTAACTAGTAATGAATCCAAACTGGAATCAATGTATTGCTCAGTTCTCTTTCTATATACATTTAGCAGCAGAGGTGGCGAATCTGACAACTTTTTACAGGCGTCAATTTGGCAATCCAATTTTTCCTCGTAAATGCGTAATAGAAGCGTCCATTTGGCAAACCGAGGCTTCCTAGAAAACGACGCCAATGTTGTTGTCGCAGCCCCATTGCTGCTAACGGGTTAACAATCATTGTCTGGAATCTCTTCGAGATTCATGCTAGCAATTTACGATGATGAATTAGCAATATAATTTTTATATAAATGGCAAACATCGGAGAAGCACAAATAACTAGATTAACTAGAGAACGGTTGGCTGCGATTAAGAAATTTCTCCCGGTAAGAGATTCTTTCAGAGATAATTTGCAAGCTCCACAACAACAAAAGTTATATTTTACCGCTGATACTGAACAATTATTTAAGCCGATAACTACAGCAACTAGAGATGTTGTAACCGCGATAAGAGAGAGTAAACCAGAGGTAAAACCAGAGGTAGAACCAGAAAAAAAACCTCCAAAGAAAATTGATAGTAGAAATCAAGAACTACGAGATAAATTTACTGAAGACATTTTAGCACGTATCGATAAAGAAAATGGTCCAGAAGATTTGATAAAATTTACAGCTTCTGGTTTTGTTGATAGATATAATTATTTAAAACCAAAACAGAAGAAAAGTTGTATCAGTGATTTTAACAAATGGATTGATGTGGTTTATAAAATTAGAACAGGGTTAAACCAAGTTAGCAAAGCCGACAAGAGGTATAGTGCATTTGATACTGCAGTTAGAATACAAGACGCTAAAAATGAACAAATAAGAGAAGAACAACGAAAGCTTATACCATCGCGAGGACGAGGACGACCACGAAGACAAAAAGATCCTCAACTAGAAGAACCTGAAGAAGAAAAATTTGTTAGTGAATATCACGGTGGTAATATACCATGTTCAAGAAGTATCCTTGATGATATATCACGGTTAGAAGTTCTCATCGGAGGAAAACGAGCTGGAAATAAATCTCCGGAGATAATTAACGAACCGGCTGAAATCTGTCAACGGTTATTTCAAGGTCTTGTAATGGATATTGGACTATATCGTAGTTTCATCGATGAACTTACTGATGATTAGTACAGCGATTGATCACCGATTAGATAAATAGCATTTAAATAAAATGATAGTGCATCGTAGTATGAGCAGAGCAAGACCTGTTTTTGTTGTAAATTCACAATTGCCAGTGTACAAGGTGACATACGGAGATGGCCTCGGTGACGTTGTCACTGGATTATTTACTCAAGTTGCTCCAAAACTGCTACCGATCGGTAAAGAAATAGCGTCAAAAGCTATTGGGGTTCTCGGTGATAAGATTGGTACAGAAGTTAGTAGCAGGGATATTGACGTGTTTGATTCTGCCAAAGAAAAGCTTATGTCATTGGCGAGAGGTTTTACCTCCAGAGGAAACAAACCAGTGAAAAATCCAAAGGATTTTCAATTACAATCTACTAATCAAATGCCACCTAAGGTAGGTATGGCAATCAATAAAATAGCAAAACAGCGATTGAGATTAATAGCTGGTTCCGGACTAACTTGATTAATGATTTAGATCAACGATTATATAATAAAATGTTTAAACATGAGATAGATGATGCTTTTAATGTAGATGATTCTGTACGAAAAAATGATTCTATACGTGATTATCAATATTTTTCGTATAATGTGCAATGTAGGGTGGCCCTTAGAAATCAAGTTTTGAATTATATATTTCTGGACCTCTCATTTTGTTCTAAAAGATAAAAAAACACAGTATGCAAAAAATCTGCAAAATTGAACAAGGTTTAGAGGTAGCTCAATGAAACTGAAATTTGTGGTAATCACGTTCATTATGTCCATATTGTACTGTTTGTAATATAGATTGTAGAATGTAGAACCACAGTATAAATTTAAAATTTTTTCCTTACTTATTTATTGACTAATGACTTGTTATTATTAAATATTCTTTGCAATTTTGCAAGTTTTATTGTTCAGTTGTTTACTTTTATGTTTTCAAGAAATTCAGATGTTGAGTGTTGACTGTTAAATTTTCAGTTAAAAAAGAAACAAATCTGCAATTCTTGAAGCTTTTGCAACAGTTGTTGGACTTGAAAGGTTAAACTGGGAATTTTGTGAACTCTGGACTGTGGACTGTGGACTGTTGAGTGTTTAATAGAGTATAATTGTTCCGGTTTTGGTTGATACTTACCTGTTAACAATGGCAGCAGCAGTGAAAGCAGCCACAAAAGTGACAATACGCTCGCAAGATTATCTTGTTACCAGTGCAGATGGGATAAAAGGTAGTAAACTGCCCTCAGCAGAGCAAGTTCTCAGCTATTTCTTGCATCGTCACAATGTTCTTAAAGAGGAAATCCGAACAGCAGCAAACAACAGCATAATACGAGTGGAAGATTTTTGGTTCCGTGCAAGAATTCCAGTCAAGCATCGACAAGATTCAATCAAAAAGCTTGAAGAACTATTCTACCAGTGGAAAGGTCTGAAGTAGAACAAGAACCGTAAGACACAGACTCAGCAAGCAAATGAAGTCATGTTTACAGACATGATCAAAGGAGGTAAAAAGCAGGTAATATCAGCCCCTCTGGCAGCAATGCTCGATATAAATCTGTTGAGTGACAGGGCTGCCATAATGGTCATTTTTGAATCAATGAGGTCTATCGGACAAGACCCAGAGCAGCTTGCTCTAAACAGGACGACCATACAGCGTGAACGCCAAAAACACAGTAAAGCAGCAGCTGCTGGCTTTAAGGAAGCATTCAAACGAACCACAGCTATAACTGCCCATTGGGATGGCAAGCTAATGCCTAACTTAACTGATATAGAAAAGGTGAACAAGCTACCAATTCTGGTTTCGACAATGGGGGAGCAGAAGCTTTTACAAATTCCAACGATACCTGCAGGAACTGGCAAAGCTGAGGCAGAGGCAGTTTACAATGCCATATGTGAATGGAAACTTACCAGTTTGGTTCAAGGCATGTGCTTCGACACTACGAGCTCCAATACTGGTAGACTGTCAGGTGCTTGCATCATTCTTGAGCAGTTACTGGGACGGTCTCTTCTGCACTTTGCTTGTCGGCATCATATAATGGAACTGGTCCTGGGTGCTGCATTTGGAATCTGTATGGGACCCATCAAGGCACCAGAAATTATCATATTCAAGCGTTTTAAACAACAGTGGTCAAGCATAGACCAAGACGGATTTAGTGACGCCTTTTCAGATGATTATGCATCTACCGAGCTTGCAGATGTTCAAGTCGAAGTCATTGCATTCTGCGAATGACAACTTGGAGATAATCAACCTAGAGATGACTATCGTGAGCTGTTGCAACTAATGCTCGTCTTCTTAAGGAAAAAGTCTTCGGACAAGATGACGTTCAGAAGCCCTGGTCCATTGCATCAAGCACGCTGGATGGCAAAAGCCATCTACAGCATCAAGGTATGGCTTTTCCGGTCCCAGTTCAAGGTGACAACCCGAGAATCTCAAGGGCTTCTACGTTTGAACATATTTCTTGCAAAGATTTATATCACGTTTTGGTACCAGGCACCTGTTGTTCCTACTGCAGCCAGCTCCATTCATATCCAGATCGTGCCATCAGTGTCGAAACGTCACGTAAGATGGCTGGGCATCTGTGGTACCTCTCGGAAGATTTAATACTGCTCAGCCTCTTTGATCCAGAACTAGATATTGCCACAAAGCAAGCACTTGTCAGAGGGTCGGAAGAAAAGGATGGAGAACTGGATCCACCAAAATGGGCACGCATTGACATGGCAGCCGTGCAACAGAAGACACTCGTAGATTTTGTCACAAAGTAAAGCAGAAAACTATCTACAATTCTGGGCTTGCCTTCTGGATTCTTAGCTGAAGATCCAGAGTCATGGAACAGTAGAGATGACTTCAAAGCTGCTGAGGCAATGGTCAAGACGCTTTCGGTTACAAATGACCACACAGAACGGAGCTGCAGTATGCTATCTACGTAACAGAGCAGAACCGGAAACAATTTCCAAATGTACAAAAGTCAACATTGATTGACAAACAGTAAACTCTGTGTCGTTCGTTTAAATGACCAAATTAAGATTTTCAGACTCTAATGGTAAAGTTTGATGTGCTTGAGCCACCCCTAAATATTAATATTTTTTCATAATATTTTTCTCATCTGTTTCTACAATAAATGGAACCCCACTGAGGCTTCAGATGCTAGGGAAATAAAAGAAAATATGTTTTTTCCTATGTTTAAGGGCCACACTAATGTGCAGAATCCAAATACAAGGTCACGAATTGAACTTGATGACACATCTAAATACTTCTTACCATGTGAAGCAATCATGGAGGTAGAGGGACGTGTAGTAAACAATTATCACACTGGATTTGTTGACGCTGATCACCTCGAAAATATTCCGATTGGGTTTGTCAACAATGGCATAATGGCGTTATTTAGCAGCGCGCAGTATATAATCAATTCTACTAGAATCGAATCCATCGATAACGATGTTGATGTTGCAACCACAATAATGGGTTTAGCTAGATACTCTGATGATTGTATTAAATCTGCGGGTCATTCAATGATGTTTGCGAAGGATACTACCAATAACGCTAATCATATTGAATTTGTTGTAAGACGACCACAAAATCTTGCTGGAGCCGCTGACGTTGATGTTGAGGATATGATTATTAGTAAAAATGATACTTACAATCCAGGATTTTCAGCGCGATAAAAGATGATAGACGATCTTGGTAGATTTTGCGATTCCGTTGTCGCATATATTTGGATTTTGTAGAGATATCAGAAAAGTTATCTTTGGTGCTAGTCATATTGTAGTACTCAAGCGTAGATTAACTGATTATTATGCTATTTGGCGTGGTGCTGCTCCTGTTACTGATGGTAATGTAGAATTCACCAAATTAGCTTTATGGATGTCAATTATGACTCCCTCGTTTACTGTTGAGACTCGGTTGCTATCTTTTATGGATCATGGAGGTAAATCATTACTGAGTTGGTCTGATATTACAACAGCTACCATAACTAGTAACGTTGTTGGTGTTTTTACTTGGCAGCTTGCGTTAACGAAAAATGTTTCCGCGCCAAGACATATATTTGTGAATCGAACTAAAAAAATAGCGGGGGTTGCAAATAATAGTTTACAATTGCGGTCCCATATGATATTTGATAAGTGTAATGTCAGTGAGGTATCATTGCGAATAAGTAATCAGCAAGAACCCGCAGAACAACTTATTCTCGATTACGTTAGTAATCAAATATGTAGAGTGTATCATCGGTTGTGGTCTTATATGGGTCGTGATCAAAACATTGATACTGGACTACAAATATCACAATGGGATTTTAAAGAATTGTACCCGATTTATTACTTTTCGTTGCAACAACTTGATCTATCTAAACACTCGACCGTTGATGTAAAATTTCAGGCTCGTATCGGCGATGCTCCTGGAGGGTTTAGAGCAATTACTGTTTTTCTCAGTGATAAATCTATGACGCTCAAAGGCGGTGGTTGAAAAATCCGAGTCATTGACACACCCATTGAAAACATGTAATTACTATCTAAATAAAATGTCGTACAGTCATGTTAATGTCACCCTGACACCTGGTCAGGTAAATAAAAAATACAATCGAAAAATTCTAATACTTGTGGCACAGCGATAACGCTAAATAAGGAACAAATAATAGGTGGATCAAATAAGTTATCGCTGACAAAAACTCAACTTAATCATTTCAATAAAGCGTTAAAAGCTGGTACAGGAGTTAAGTTGTCTTTTTCACAATCCGCGGTCAACGATATGATTAAATCCGGTGGAATATTTCCTCTTGCTGCACTGGCTCCACTAGCTATTCCTGCTCTTAAAGAACTTGGACTAGGCGCTGCTGGTGCTGTTGGTAGCAATGTTGTAGGTAAAACTTTTGGAAAAGGGTATAAAAAAGGGAAAGGGATTTAGACTACCGGGAAGCCAATACACAAAGCACTATGGACGGGGTTTAGGATATTAACAGGGCGGTTTCATAGGTCCGTTCTCGCTGGCAAAAATGTTACTGGGATAACCTCCGTGGCTAAAATGTCTTTTTTGACCTCGCCGACGCAGTTAAAAAACTCCCAATAAAACATTTCAGAGGAGTATTCATGAAAGATCATAATATAATGCACTCGACACTTGAGTTTTGTAACTATTTTATAAAAAGTACATGAAACAACAACGTAAACATTAAATACACACTGATAATAAATCGTCATACTTTCAATAAGTTTGATAATACAGGACAGGTTTTCTATATTCTGTAAAGTCTTTCAAAATTCAGTTTCTCCTTGTAGCGGAAAGACAACAATTGTGAAAAAGAAAATAACGAATATTAAATTATCAGCGATCTCGTTATCATGTTTGCTAAAACAATGGTTGAGTGTCCAGATAAGAAAACTGCGTTGTATTCTGTATCAGATACCACTGTTCATCGTACAGCCATGACACCTTGGTTTCTAAACAGCGGTCTACACTTGTATTTATTCATCCATGTATTTTCATGATATTCAAGTAATATTGAACGCGACTTATCTGTCTTAAGCAACATCTGTAGATCGTTATAGTCGGTTGACTCACAAGTATGGTAGTTGTCGTATACACCGACATTCAACTGTCACTCTGACAAATCAACCATTGTTATAAAGTGAGACGGAACAGAGATCATAGATAGCATGTGATGTTACGTATGTAAAGGAGATGCTACATATTTGACAAGGACATTTATACATGATATATATATATATATATATATATATATATATATATATATATATATATATATATATACATATATATATATATATATATATATATATATATATATATATATATATATATATATATATATATATATATATATATATGTTTTAAAGAAAATTCTCTTAAGAATAGCTTTAAACGCAATTCAACTTTAACAAGAATACTTGCAAGCAAGAAGCACTGTTTCAAAAATGATTTACACATTACGAGCGATGGAGTCGACATCATAGAGTGGGGTATTTTGTTTTTTTTGTTGCCTAAGTTATGCTATCATAATGTGTTAATGTAAGCGTGGTTACTCTAATCTATCCTAAAGGGTTAAACAAAATTTGGTATTTATGTTATTTAGTACTATTAGAAGACCTAATCTGATTACGAGTACTATTAGTACTATTAGAAGACCTAATCTGATTACGAGTACTATTAGTACTATTTGAAGACCTAATCTGATTACGAGTACTATTAGTACTATTAGAAGACCTAATCTGATTACGAGTACTATTAGTACTATTAGAAGACCTAATCTGATTACGAGTACTATTAGTACTATTAGAAGACCTAATCTGATTACGAGTACTATTAGTACTATTAGAAGACCTAATCTGATTACGAGTACTATTAGTACTATTAGAAGACATAATCTGATTACGAGTACTATTAGTACTATTAGAAGACATAATCTTATTACGAGTACTGTTAGTACTATTAGTAGACCTAATCTGATTACGACCAAATACATTTTTGTTTATTCGCATTAAATAGTTATAAGACTTAAAACTTTTAATCAGATTATACACGAGACACTATGTGCACTAATGCAATTTATTAAGCAACGATCAATCATTATTATTCTAGAACTTTTAGATACAGTTCTTATACACTGCATTCCTTGAAAAAAAATAGTTTTTCTTTTCTTTTATAAACATAAATTTTATAAGTTTCATAACTTACTATTGTTTGTTCATGATCGGGGCAACACGAATATTTGGAAAAAAACTTTTTTGATCTAAAAATTATAATTTTATTGATGCTGGATTCTCCAGAGTTTCGCAAAGGTTTGAAATTTATTATAAAAATATTAACCCGTTCTGGATGCTTTCCATTAATTTAAGAGCAAATGTGATACTAAAAATTAAATTAAATTCGACATATCATATTTACCAAAGAACACTTGATCTAGGCAAGAGGCTCATAAATGTTTTGGTTCCAGTGTGTAGCCATAGAGTCTTTTACATTACCTCTGACACGGAAATCTATCGTTTCAGTCCTCCCATTGGATTCACTGACGTGTTTCCAAGATTAAAATATCTTTATTTTATTTGTGTCCACTATCTCTTTAATATTTTTCTTCCAGCTTTATGAAATAAATCAATGTATGAAGCAAAGAACGAGAACGCAAACAATAAATGGTTGCAAATGATTGATACACTATAGCAAAACGTATATGCAGCCATTTTGTACGAATTTTGTGGATAGACTTGCACCATACATAGTTGCCCTGACGAAGGGAATAGCTTACATTAGGGTAACTTTGTATACATCTTGAAGTTGTTATAATAATTCTTTGCGTGATGGAATAGAACACTGTACATGTTCAAACATTTATTTATGTTTACGTAACCAACAGAAACACATAATTATGACTTATTTGGATGAAGCGATATAATCTTATAGAAAAATTAAAAATATTGTGATAATCATATTGAATAAGTAAGTGCAAAGGTGTACACTGTTAATTACAACCGGTTTCTTATCGTCTCACCCCATTACAATATTTACACAAAACATTCAATATAAGAAAGCGTTTGCACTGCGGAATCCAAACAATTTTTAAAATATGGTTTTGAGAGGTAAGATAGTGGATGTCTAATGTATACTAAAGTGAATTGGAAAGAAATTTTGTTTAAATATTTTTTTAGATACTGCAGGCGTTGATTGTCAATATACTTTTATTTTGTTCGGCAGAATTTGCAAATCATGTTTGAAACTACGGCGTCTGCTAGAAGGTATTCTATCTTTATTTGTGACGCTTTTAAAATTTATGGTGGAGTTTTCATGGGGACAGTTGAATGGTTGTGTATGTGTGAAAACACTTGAGATACTCGCGGTGGTCTAATAAAATAAGCATTATCTTGGAGTCGTAGTAATGAATCAAGGAATGAACTAGGGGGTAAATAATATTTGAATATAAGAGCAAGGGATTAAAAGGATTAAAAGAAATATTATTGAATACATACATGGTTTATTGTCATATCGAACATTTTCTATTTATACTATGAATATCAGAATTTTTTGAAGGAGAGAACGTGTTAATGAAAGTCACTCAAAATTGCTTTTCCTCAAACTTTTAGCACATTTTTTTAATTGTTTTCATTACTCAACATTTAACATTTAACATCAGATATTATACTTAATTATAAAGCTTCTGAGTTTTTTTATTAATGATTAGAAAGTACGATTTTATATTTCCAATCTCATGTATTCGTCTACTGTGAGTAGTCAATAGGAAGCGGACGGCGCGCATTTCAACATTGACATGGCGTAAAATTGCTGATATAATACACTGGTTATCAGGTATTTTCCACAGTTTCTACGACAAATATGTTCTAATTGAAATAAAACGTGTCCATGTGACACAGGATTATTACAACTACGTAGCATTCCCCAGAAGTATTACCTTTTTCCTTAGATTAAAGTCTGACATAAGATTAAATAACACGATTACGTTTTGCAAATAATGTTAGAACTTTAATCTGAAATTGATACAGAGTGAAGAGGAATTTCAGGTATCACTATTTTAAGATTCACAATGAGTTTTGTTGAATAGATTTGTAACTGCAGCGTAATAATAATAGTTCGTTGTTGGCTAATTATATCACTCTGAATAAATAAAGAATATTATTAGTAGAATGTGTAATTATTTTCTTTTTCATTTCACAATTAGCTTTTCATTTATATAGAGATGTGAAGTGTTGCGTAAATTTAGTTTTGAACGGCGTCATTGAATGAAACGTTTTTTTTTTAAACAATATCTACTCTTTATGTCTTTTCCCTGCATGCAAGCTTCATATCAAAATAAAGTGCGAAATTAACTTACAAGAACTAATCATGATGGAGAAGTATTCTCAAATATAGCTATTTGTCTATCACAATATATGTTAAGCAATGTATTTTATCATCGAATTTACGTCAAAATAGGAACGATATGAAATATGCTGCTGGCACCATCCGCTTCTTATTAATTACTTACCCTAGGGGACATGAATATATAATGTTATAAAGAAAAATCAACATGTTCTAATCACTTTTCAAAACCGTTGAAAATGTAAAGTTATATTTATGTATCGAAATACCTTCAGTGTATGATTTGTGAATACGAACTTATTTTGTTTCTAAAGTATTTTTTGTAGCTGTCTGATTGATATTTTCTAAAAGGTGCGATCTTTTATCAACTTGTTTATGCCTATGTTAAACATTTCTGGATATTTTCCTTTAATTTAAACACAATATTACAATATTTAATCAAGGCATACTTAATTAAGTCAAGAAGCTAATACATGTTTGGGTTTCATTGTGTAGCCGTAATTTTCTTTCTTTTAATTTTCCGACGACAGGTGACACTGTCGTTTCCGAACACACTTTCAATGTATATGAATTTTTTCCAAGATTAAAATCTCTTGCTTATGTGTGTGCCCAACGTATGAAATAATTAGGGTATGACGCAAAGAACGAAATGGTAAACAATGGCTCATTCTTCAACGCATGAAAAATAAAAAAAGTAGTTTCATAGGTTAATCCATTTTGGTAGTGTTGCAACCCATTCGTCAGATATTAGATTTTTTAAAACTTTGTTCATGGATATTTACTTTGCCTATTTATATCCAAATAACCGCTCAGCAAGTGCTAGATTAAATCGTTCAAGTTTTGAAGATTTTTCTATTCATCAGAGTTGATACTGCACCATGAAAGTCTTTGCCAGGATGAACGTGTAGTAAATGTTGTCATCGCAAGGTTCCTTGCTGATAAATTTTCTCAATGCAGATAAAATTTCAGCTACTGTTTTAGTTGATAATGGCTATGCTTCTTTATAAATACTTGCAACGTCAGTGACAGTTAACGCATATTTGTATATAATTGACGCCTACCCATTTAAATAGTATCTAATGGTAAAAACAAAATATCTGCTTGATGAACTTCATTAGTAACACTGGCATCAAATTTAGGTGGTCTTTGATTTGCCATCTTGCCAGTCATGCTAACCAATTTGCAGCGTAACATTTGCTACATCATCGAGTGTACAATCGCTGCTCTACCTCTCCAATATCTTCTTTGGCTATAATAAATTGATTCCATTATAATAATACGTAGTTGATTAATAACCGGCCCATAGCACTAGTTTACCTTTCATCGCAGATATTATCAACCAATTAGCTAATGATTCTTTGAAAGATTAATTTTAAAATAGAATTTAAAGAATAAATCAACGTCACATCTGCAATATGTTGCTATTGAAAATATTGTTTATATGCTACATCATGAACGTGACATGCCTGACCAATCTCATTTATTGGATGCTCTCCAGGACTTGTTTGATCTCGTTCGTCAAGTCGGATATCAAGTCCGGTTTCAGTACCACATTAATTATATCCAGGAAGATGTTTTGCTTGGAAACTAAACGCATGGATCTCCTGGTAGCTTTCCTAATGAAGCGGCGGTATCACCAAGTATTGTTTTGAATTGCCAAGAGAGTCAATGTTTTGTAAGATATTTGACACACCTGCCTGTATGTACGTGTTTTTATTATTATTTGTCATTATTGTTGCTAATCCATTGGTTAGGGTGGATGCTCTGCATCTAACCTAGCATAAATTCATATTATGTATTACAAGTGCATAAATTGAATGTTATTGATTTTTCAGAGACACGAAAACAAGAACCAGACAAACATCATCCAGCGCGACCGAATTCTATCACAATGACATGAATAGATCCAACTGGGTCTGGTAAAACGCACTTATCACTTAATTTAATATTGCGTGGGATAAGTTATATTTAGTTGCTCGTTCATTTGATGATCAGAAATGCTACGATGTGCTTAAAGAGTTTAATGAAAAGCAAAATGCTCGAATGAATACGTCAATGATGTTATTAATTTTATCACCGATATAGATGAAGACCCCACTATAGGTGACTAAGACGGTTTTGTTAATAATTGATTTGCTTATAATGATGTAATACAAACAATCATATCCAGTAAGAATATTGTCTCAAAGAAGGCACACAAATATTGAAATCATTTATGTTACTCAGCGAAATACACAAATACATAAAGTGAACAGATATAACTGCAATATGGTATCTGTATTTAATGGAGTTGATACACATACTTTAGAACATATTCATCAAACTTGGTCTTCAGTAGATATGGATATAATTAGATTCATTTTATATGCGCAAGCTACACCACACGGATTTTATTTGAATTTCCTCTGAAAGGGAAAGCTTTCATTTCCATACCCACATTTGATGCATGTTACATGCTTTCAGAAATACAATCGTTTTACTCTGCAAGTTCCCATTCATGAGATAAATTAGTGTATGAAGCTCAGAATATAAACGTAACACTAAATGATAGATAATCGAATGAAAAGAAATCTACAGCCTGTTTCTTCGAATGTTTGGATGACATTATACTATAGCAAGGTGTCGTGAAGTAGAGAACTGTTACTTCATGGTTACCTTGTATAAATCTTAAGTAGTTTTATTACTGATTTACATGATGAAATATAACATTTTACATGTTCAAACTTTAATTTGTTTTCTTAATTGTCCCCTGTTTCAGGCACACATTGGTGGAACGTTTTTCGTTAAACCGATATAATCTTACTGGTGGCATAGTTAATTACTAACCGTTGAATATAGTATGCAACTGATAACGAATAAATATGCAGAGTGTTTCTTACGACCGGTCGTCAGAGTGTTCGCTCCTTTACATCATACGAAAACACTATAAACCAGAAAATAAATTTGCGAAGCGAAATTTATATACTGTTTAACCTAAGGTTAACAGCTTCCGATTTCAATTGAGCTTTTCCATTTACTCAAATCAGGCCTCTGCTGTGGGCTAAAATCTCTTAACCCAAAGAAGAAAAGGCTTATAGTGATAGCTTGACTGTATGTTGGAGGGGTTAAGCAGGTTTTAAATTTGCCAATCTTTGGATAATTCCTACAAAGATGTTCTTCACTCCCTTAAGTAGGAACCAAGGTTTGGAAGAATTAGCCAAAATTTGGCTAGTGTCTTTTAGTATAACCCCCATGTATGGCTGCAAAAGATCAAACTCTAGGTAACTATGATTAGCCAAATTTGGCCAACTGCAATATTGTCCCTTTCCATAATGTATTGTATGACCTTTAGGCAGAAACCAAATTTTGGAGAAATGTATCCTTAGCCAAAATTTGGCTAAGGATTCCTGTTACCATGCTCAGTGAGGCTGGTGCGCAGCTAATGTTCTTTTAGCAAAATGTGGCTAGTGTCAGCAACAGCATTTCAAAACAGCTGCATGTATAGCTGTTAGAATTTAAGAGCTCTATCATTAGCTATATTTGGCCATCCTCCTCAGTGTTTCATTCCATACTTTTGTGTAAATGTAAGCTTATAATATTGTTGGCCATTGCATTCAATGTTTTCTTTTGTATAACCTACAGTAATAACTATTAGAAACCCAAATTTGGCTACATGCATGGCTAAATTACTTATAAGGAGTACATGCAGTATTGGCTTAATATGAGCTTGAACAAAGTGCTTGAGTCCTAATGTTGTATTCAATTTTAATATTATATACTTGTATATCGTACTTACTGTGAAACATTCAAATTTAATGAATGGGAGAATATCAAACCATCCCAGTGATTCATATATTGTTAATATTTTTATATAAATTCATTAGGATGATTAACTATTTTACCTCTATCCACCAACATTCCATTCTAATGTGTGCCAACCCTACTGTTAATAAATGTATAATCAGAATATTCTCTAGTGAATAGACATTTTTTGAGCTATAATCCAGATGAAATGAATAGAGAATCAGAATGATAATACCACATTGCTATTAAATATCCATATGTTGAATGATAATACCTACAGCACGCTGATGTAATGTAAATACCTTGTTTTCAACATCTTCTCATCTGTCTTCATTAACATATACCATTTACATCCCCCGTTGATCAGGAAGCACTATACATGTATTTTACTGTCACCATCCTACCGTTTTACTTTCAACTATATGGTTTTTATATCACTGGTTGATATTAAAACATTTACTCTTTTTAACGTTTATTCATATAACAAATTGTATTGCGCTAAATAGTCTATAAGTAATTGTGCACCATTAACTTTCAATCAATTTATCAACCACATGACCTTTAGACATCCTTATTATCAATGTAACTTTAGAACTTTCTGATATTGTATTATTTCAGGTAGTGCTTTGTCCAGTTTTGCCAAAAAATGATGTCATGACATAACTGCTGCAACTTTAAAATTCAATACACTTTACCAGTGTGTTTTCTGTACATATAAATCTTTGTAAGAAACAAGTTAGCACATTATTCCCTAGCGATGAGGTTACATGTTATGAGGTAGTAGCCTTCTTCCAAGGTCTGTAGCATCAAGGTCATGCATGATATGCTAAAGTGGGTGGTATTATAGAAAGGTAGACAGATTAAGCTCTACAATTATACCAAATAATCTGAAAATTTTAGTTGCACTACCAAACACAGAGGTAAAAACATAAGTTTTTTATGTTTTTTCCACCTAAACTTCTTCTATGGTCGGAATCCGAATTTGTGTCCAGATTTTAGACAATGGACTCAGATCTACAGCAGACTAGTCTGAAGCGCACACAGACAGGTGGACCTGTGCAAAAAGTAGGATAAGATGGATATTTTGAATAGTCTTCTCCATACGAAAATTATTGGTGTTAAGCACCAAAAAAAGGAGTCCAACTTTTCACCTTCTGCTCATGCACCAGCAAAATAACCAATGAAAAACATTTTCTTTAGAACAATTAGCCATTTGTCTAATGGAATATTGCTTGCAAGTCGATGTATTAGAATCTATTCAGAAATAGTCTCCCAGATTTGTTAATATTACAATTTTTTTAAATACAAAATCAATTATAAAATATCAAAAATTATAATTTATTCAATCTATAGCAAACACAAACATAATAGGTCAGGATGTCTTCTCCAAAAATGGTCTGTGCAACTCAGCGGGGAGAGCAACCTCTAAACAAAAAAAGCATTTATTGCGAAAACAGTAAAAATTCTCCAGGGGTTAATGTGTTAATAGGCTTTGACCTTCAGAAAATCATAAACCTTTGCAGCATATAAATAAAGTACAGATAAAATGTTTAACCTGTACAACCAACAAATCTATGCCAAAAAATGTAAATGAATGAAGGAAATGCTTGCAATTGATATTGTCTTTATTTGAATATTTCATATAAGGGATAGGAGGTACATGTTGGATGATGGTACTTAGGTCTGATAGAGTAATAAAAAACATAGTATCAAGTATGTACCCTGGTAATCCTTTTAATTTTAATTCTGTTTTGACATCTCATAAGAGAAGTGACTAAAGCTTTAAATATAGCAGCAAACACAAACATATTGGGTTTTTTGTTTCAAGTTCAAATGTACATGTTAATAATTATGTAAAACTTTACTTCTATATGATGATATTTTGTAACATAATGAAATCTTAACATAGTTTTAACAAGATAAATTTAAGATATTAACACCATAACAAATTCCATTTCAAAGATTGCTTGAGGTTCATCTTCAATGATTTAATGGCAAGTGGTTTAAATATATAAATTTCTACTTACTCTAAAAAACATGTCTTATATTATAATTAAAAAATAATTGATGAGACCTAGTGGCTACATAGATGCTGTTTTGCCCATTAAAAACCAGTAAGTTGTAGTATACCATAATCTTTCTTTGGTAATAATCATAATATTTCAGGAGAACTATTACTGCCAGTCGAATCTAGTAAAATTCATCAACCAATGAATCTTTTGAGAGTGGTTCAGTAATTCATACCTGTGCTTAACTTTGAATGTATATTGCAATTGCTTCCTTTATTTGTTCATGGTCTTATTCCATATAATATATTTAGTTGTTCACTATCTTTAGTTCAAACTTAGTGATCTAATAAATGTCATAGATTCTCTGGATATCTTTCATATTTAATGTTGTTACTAAAAAATCAGCAAACTTAAATTTCAAATTTCCAGTCTCAAGTTTCCCTAATGGCTTTTTGCAGTAAATCTTATCTTGACCCTCCAGTAGTCCCATGTAGACTGCACCAGCATTGTACTCCAGTCAGTCACTTCCCAATCATATTGGTAGCTCCAATTGAAAATTCAAAGCAACCATATCTCCTATCTTCAATTTTAGCAAGTATCTGTCTTAATTTGCAGGTCACTAACTCGTTTTGTCAAATCAACAACTGAACAGAGTATTTCTTGTTGAAACTCTAATACGTAAACTAAGTATGTACAATAAAAATATCAATACTTAATCAGAAATGTTACTACAATTATACACTGCATAATTATGAACTTTGTAACATTGATTATTTTATAAGACTTTAAATAACCATTTGAAATTTAGTGTCATTGATATAAAATAATGGTCATTATGGTAACTGTTGTTAATGGTGTTGTTTCTAAGGAATGATGTTAATAAACTTGAAAAATCTATTGATTCATATTATTGTTGAAAGGATGTATATGCATATGCTGCTATTTATATTTGAACTATTGACTATCTAAATTACTCATGTGATGTTTTGGTTCCGTTTTTAAACTTTCGTTATTTGGCTTGTTTTTTGTTCTGCCTCATTCTTCCTTTTCACTTTAGTTTCCTATATAATAATTTATGGAAATAAGAATAAAATATATAAATTAAAAATAGTGAATTACATTTTTTAGCATATCAAATATTACTCTCATATTTTAACTACTCTTACATAAAAGAAAACCTTCAACTCATCTTTAAGCACTACAAGATAATGAATTTACATTTCTTATATTTACATTAATCAATCATTTGCTTATATAAATCAAGTTTAATACATAACGATAACATAAGAGGTCAATGAAATTTATTGATTCTTTTTGAATATATTTTGGTGTCATGCTCCCTTATCTTGGCTTACCTTTACTGCCATGTCCACCATAGTAGATGTCTACTGCCCATATAATGTTGACTATTTCAAGCAAAAGAGTTATTTACTGAATCAAGTGATCAATATTTTTTATGTAGAATATCAGGAAATGATAATTACTAAAATAGTAACATTAAGTTTCAAGAAATACAAAATAAAGTGTCATTCAATTTATGTATACAAAACAAATGTATTTTAAAACACAAAAAATAAAATCTTACCTCCCTCCACTGTCATACCCTCCACAGAAAATGGCAAAGTTTTAATCTCCTCCACTAACAAATACATGTACTCATAAATTATTGATATCTGAAGTGAAAACCAAATCAAATTAACTATGTTTTCTTATATGCCCACCTATACAATTTTAATCAAGTGTTTTCCTAATTTACTTGCAATAATAACTTTATTACATAATTACATGTACACCTATGTGTCAACACTGGTTGAAAATTAGTGTTGTGCTAATTTCATTTTCATATTGTGTATCTGTTTCATATATTGTATCTCAGTTTGGAATAGTTTATTTGCATAGGTCTATAAATGCTTATCCAGTAGTTATCATTATTACATTATGGTTTGAAAATGTTTTCAGCAGAGATCACAACTGAATCATATGTAACTAGTCAATAAATCACATAATATAATTCTCTCATTATTGCATGTGAGGATACGTAGTCAATTTGAATATTTTTTGCCATGGTAAAATTTAATTAATTCCAGTTAAATTACATTCTTAATGGCAATACATATCCATAAAACACCTATTTTGTTCCACAACATTCATTAACTTTACACAATATTTTGCCATCTTCATAACTAGAATCTGGGAAAAACACATGTTGTTAAGGTTGTCTGGTAAAATATACTAATATAAGAAATATACTTACGTTTCACTTAACATAGGTATCAATATCTATGTCATCAAGATTTATGTAAATCTTTCCTTTTCCACTGAGTCTAACACCATGTGCTGCAGGAGAGCATAGTTAAAACAGCTATCAGACCCAACAAAAATGAGATTTTGTATGTCTTTTCATAAAGCATTAGGAATGTTCATTTCTCTTTACAGTACAATAATTATTATTATTATTATTATTATTATTATTATTATTATTATTATTATTATTGAAAATAAATAACATGAAGAAAAAGCATATTTAATGCTTTACCCTGGCAGTTCCATGGGAAAAAACCTGCAAATTTTACTAAGATATTGTGTATGTTGTATCAATTTGAAATGTATTTATAGAGCTAAAATGGCCCGCTACAGTGTCAAAACATATCACGTTTTGTTTTCATTATTGCTTTGTTTTATTGTGTATCTATCATAGAATAATAATTCTCATTTACAGAATACTAAACTTGTAATTGAAATGTCAAAATGAAAGAGGTATGCATTCTTTAGTTTGCTGGTTTATGACATATATGCAAAAAAGTCCTTATTTCAAAATTGTTTCAGGTAGAAATATAAAAGTTAGTTTGTTAATTTCCATTTTCGATCTAAAGAATTCTAATCATGAAGTGTTTCAATTAAGAAATTTTGCTCTATTTATCATTCATTTAAGCAGTATTAAATGTACTTACTCTCTCCTGACACACCAGCCTCTATTGTCCCATTCTCTGTTTCATCTTCTTCATGCAAATCACAAACTGATTACATTCTTAAACTGTATTTCTTCCTGGCTCAAGTGTGAGCTACTAAGCTGGCATTTTCTAGGTGGGTATACAAATTCAACCTCTCAAAGTCATGCCTTAGTCCACTGAAATTCTGCACAGGACTATATAGAACTTCTGACTTTTGATCTTGGAGTTGTATCACATGGCCTATTACTCTGGCCTTTGAAACTAATTGTGATGAACTGGAGCTGTTGAAACCTTGCTGATTGGATTATCAGTGATGATTTGTTGGATGATGTATTGCTTGATACACGATACTGAGTATTGTAAAACAAATTATATAATACTGAAGTGAACTAAGTCAAAGTGCTGATCCTGCAATGTGCAGGAATAATAACTATGTACAAATCATTTCTCAAACTTTTTTCCCTTATTATAATACAACATCAATCTATAAAACGTGTTAGCTTATTCCACTTTCCTTTTCATAACTGGCAGTTTTCATAGTTGGTGTAACATCCATTTATTCCATCCCAACCCCCTAATTATTTCTTGCCACTCCCTTGCAACACATTAGGTTCCCCCTTTATTCGCCCCCTCCCCTCAAATAATTAGTTTCTTTTCAATAATGGACTCTTTGGAAATAAACTGACTGCCACATGTATATATGTAATGAGTCTGTTAACAATTGGAAAAGGGATGGAGTCAGCCATCTCATTCTTTCCCCCTTCAACCAATTCATTTATTTTCATTAATGCACCCTTTGGTAATACACTTAAGACATATAAGTAAAATATCAACACATAATTGATCCCTTAACAATTGGTGGGGGAGAAAGAACCATTTAACTGATTCTTTCACCACACTACTAGCAATTAGTTCCTTACTATGAATCGTCTCTTTGGTATTAAACTTAAGGAAATACCACACATGTAACAGGTCATAAAATAAATTAGGGTTGGTGTAGGGTGACATGATGAACTAGCAGATTATTTCTACCAATAGCAATTTGTTTCATGACTTTAATGGACTCTTTTCTAATCTGCTTAAGGCCCACATTTGATTTATAATGCAGGTTATGGTTCACTTTACAAAATCACACAAGTGATTTGTTTTTAAAAAGAAGAACTTTTACATTAATAGAGGATACAATCTTAGACTAATATCATTTCAAGTCACTTGAATGGTATAAGACACAACTTATAAAGATTCTTCATGGTTCTTCTTAGCAAACTAACACTACATTAAAATGCAGACCAATCTGATGACCTAAGTGGTTAGAGCATCCACCTGTGATGTGTGAGGTTGTTGTTCAAACACTAGATGTAACTGTATCATACCAAAGACTTATAAAATTGATACTAGCATCTGCCTTACATGTACATGTTGCTCAATATAAGAGGTTAGTGTTAAGACTGGTCGGCCTGGTGTCTTAATAATGTGACTGGGTGGGACATGTATGCAGGATGATGCATCAGTGATGGACACACTATAAACTGCTACACTGCAATAATGAACAATCCAAAATACACACACACACATACACACACACAAATTGTCATTTGCAAGATTTTGTAAATAAATTCTAGAAGGAGTGAAAGTGTCCAAGAAAAAATTTGCTGGGTATCTTATCCAATCATACCGGTTAACTCCTTTGGAATTGGATCCAATAGTACTATTCACATAAATGTCAGTGGACAACAATGGCGTTGCTTTCATAATCTTGGCATGGTTTGCCCACACCAGATTTGAATCCGTATTACTGTCCTGTAAATACTTATTTATATTGTTGTTGTGGTTCACGTAATTGCTCACTTTTTTTAGTAACCAATGTGGAGACATATGCTTGATAATACTATTTCAGGAAAGTTTGTAGCTGTTTTCGCTTAATGAAATTGCAAAGTTTATAACTCAAAACATACAATTACATGTATCATCACCTCATATAATTTTGAGAGCATGACAGGTGAGAAGAGGTAGAGAGGAAGCAAAAGAGAAAGACCAATATAGGAGAAGAGCAGAATACAGAGGAGAGAGATAAAATAGAGGGAAACTGAAAGAAAAAGAGGAAAACAGGAAGAAATGAAAGATAAGACATAGATGATAGAGAGAGAAGAAGATGATAAGTAAAAGAGAAAATGTCATAAGAGATGCAGAAAGACTACGAAGGCGAGAGGAAAGAGACAGTTTTATGCAGGGAATAAAATGAGAGGAAGCGAGTAGTAAAAACAGATAAGTAGCAATAGGAGAGAGAGAGAGAGAGAGAGAGAGAGAGAGAGAGAAAGAGAGAGAGAGAGAGAGAGAGAGAGGGACAGAGAAAGAGAGAGAGGGGAGAGAATACAGAGGCAAACACAGGAGAAGACAGAGGCAAATACAGGAAAAGAGGGTAACAGGGAGGTAAAGAGAGGGGAGATAGAATAATAGAGAGAGAGGAAGGCAATGAGCAGAGACAAATAGAGAAAGACAGCAAAGAGAGGGAAAGATAATGAAAGAAAAGGAAAGAGGTAAATTTTAGAAAAACATTGGAAGAGAAAGTCAGACGAAATATGACAGAAAAAGAGAGTGAAAAACTGAGAGAATAATTAAATTTACAACAAAAAATATGCTGACTAGCATATTTCTTCCAAGAAAGACCTAAAATACGTGGTAGTTGAATTTCCTCATTTTATATTCTAAATATATATAAAATCCAAACAAAGTAAAAAAACATATAAACCCACCTGATCAGCTGTTATTATGGTAGCTAGGTTCTAACATTAAAATTTAATTTAATATGGTTACTTTTTGAAACAAATATTCATTTGCTGGTGGAAATCAGTTCTTATTAAATCCTTTATAAGTATCCATTTTTATAGATTTTAATTTTTCGTTTTCTCATGATTGACATGTGTAGTTGGAGGGGGGAAGAATTTAATAGTCAGTTATTTTTGGAGGGGGAGAAAGAATCATCTAGCCAATTCTTTCCTTAGGAAAAAACATTCAGATGAAAGAGAAAAGATTGTGCTGGCCCTGCAGGAATAAAATCACCTGGCCAATTATTTACCCAGGAATTGTTTCAGGTGTGTGTGTGTGGGAGGGGGGTGGGGGTGAATTTGACTACTACATTGGGTCATAATGATACATGTAAGACTTGTTTATAATGAACACCAACTTGGCATCCAACAAAAATAAAATCATGGATATGTTAGATCTCTTGCAATAACTCTTTAAAATGTTACTGGTGGATGCATATATATCAGTTATACAACCCCTAATCAAAATTAAATGTGAACAGCAATGATTTGCAACAGCTCTTTTATTTCCAGCAGCCATAGTAAAAATCAATTATCACTTAGAAATACATTCAGTAACCCATCAGTATAAGTGTACAAAACATAAGTGGTATGAAATGTTGGTTACTATGACAGTATTTATTGAAAGGGTCTCGTACTACCAGAGATGCATACATTCATTTTGATTGATGATTCTTGCATGGCCAGAGCTTGAGAATGACAACATTTTGATAATCAGTGAAACGTGATACAGAGACATACAAAAATGAATCTATAGCCTACATGGCTTATATATAAATCACTAATGGATAACGTTTCTTAAGGTGGTTAAACTGTCAAATCAAATATGATTATCGTATTTGATATCATTATTAATTATTAGTGCATTATGTACGGTTGTTTTATATTATTGTTCTACAATGTTGTGAGCAGACAAATTTGGTGGGTGTTGTATGACAGTGTCACTTACCATGGGAACATATGTTACACTGATTATGTCCACTTTATGCAGAACTATATGGTATCAAAAATCATTTCATCCTTCCACACATCATCTGTGCAACCTGTTACCAATTAGAATAATAAGTAACCCATTAATCTTAACCATAATTTGGAAAACATAATATTCCTTTGAATGATTATGTTGATGACTGGGTTAACAAATCTTATCATATGTGACTGAGAACCAATTGCAGATGATTAAATAAATTTTAAGTGTTATTCATGTTTCTAAAAATAAAAAATAGAAATTTCTAACTTTTTATTCAATACAGTAGATACTTCCCTTGAATCTGAATGCAAAATAAATGATACATTTGTAATTCCAAAATGATCTAATATGTCGCCTGTCATATAATAAAATGTGTATCTTGCAATAGATATATTGAGTATCCCATCCTTTCGTTAGGTAATTCCATATTGTTACTTTTATCTGGGTCCCCCAACCCTTTGCAAGTCATAGAGGCAATTTTCAATGAGTCATCTGCTGTCTTTATTTTAAAAAGTTTGATATTTGACTTTGACCAGTTCATTACTTCTAGGATTTACCAAACTATTCATATCCAACATTCTTATCCACCATTTGTAAGTCTTCGCTTACATATAAAAAGAAAGTTCATATTGTCAGTAAGAGAGAGAGAGAGAGAGAGAGAGAGAGAGAGAGAGAGAGAGAGAGAGAGAGAGAGAGGAGAGAGAGAGAAAACAAACTGGATAGGGCAAAGGTTATTTCTGAAATAAACAAAAAGCACAAGAAGTTGAAGGTCATTCAATAATGTTGATATAAATAGAAATGCAAAACTATTAAAGAATTAGTAACACAAATGTCTTGTAATTCAATAAGAGTGTTTTTGCAATTGTCGTGATATATGTTTTGCCACAAAAATGGGTAACGTAACCTTTTCAGATTTAAGAACTTGCTCTGTAGAATTCCTTCTTACATAACATATCTAATTAGAATGATATGATCTGTTAGTATGCTTCATGTCGTTTAGTTAATACAAGAGAAAAATGTTTTGCTTTTGACTTAATTTAGATAACTCTCCACAGCCTCCCTTGGTTGGCGATCAACGGTCTGATATTTTGTATAGAGTTACACAATTTAAAGAAAAAGAATTTCCGCAAGGTTTCACACTGGTTATAGTGGGTATTTAAAAAAGACCTTATATCTTAGGCATTGTTCAAAGAACTTTAAATTCCCTTTATTTTGTCGTATGATTGATGGGTGGAATATGGATTATGTATGTATATAGCTTGGCCTTACTTAAAATGTGCAACTTTAGAAAGAAGTGCTAGCATCACTTGGTCATTTTCACTTCCTGAACATCAGAGGTAATTTTTTTTTAAAAAAGAACTCTTTTATTTTTCATATATTGGTAATTCATTCATTGCACTTTCAGAAACTGATTTTGTGTAGTCTGGCAAATTCATTTTCCCTATTTTAATATCTGCTAAAGATAGTGTACTTTAGACAAATTCTGGCTGATTTATGGACAAGGGAGTACTTTTTAGTTAGCAGTGTACTAATATTATTTACAATTTGCAAAAGTGCAATATGCAAAGAAAACCCAGCCATATTACATCAAAGTAGCATGGAGGTATGCTAACATTCTCTCCAATGTGCATGTTTTATATGCAAACAACTTCACCTTGCATACATCACTTTCTCAAAAGTACATAATAATGGGTAAGTACCCCCTTGTACATCATTTAATTTGATTGTATCTGCTCTCTAATCAAACAGCAAGACTTTAAATGATTTTGATTTATAAATGCACACTGGTTTTCTAACGTTTTTGTAAGTACATGATCTTTCTTCTTTTTGTAATCATATCATTATATATGTATTTTATATTATAGGTGTTTTCTAATGTTGTACAGCGCTTAGAGCATCTAGAGATTAGGTGCTATACAAAGTCTTCATTCTGATTATTATTATTATTATTATTATTATTATTATTATTATTAGTATTGTTATTATTATTATTATTAGTAGTAGTAGTATTGTTATTATTATTATTATTATTATTATTATTATTAGTATTGTTATTATTATTATTATTATTATTATTATTATTATTATTATTAGTATTGTTATTATTATTATTGATAGTATTATGTAGAGCTCAAGATGTACTAAAAACATTATTGCTACAATTATTATTGTTGGAGATATCTGGTATATTTTGCCACAGTTCACAAGCTTAATCTTCCTTCCTCAAGTTACAATGACTCCTTCGGTGGCCTAGTGGTTAGATGGAGGTCATCGGTTTGAACCCCGGCCGAGTCGTATAAAAGTCTTACAAAAATGGTACTAACAGCTGCCTCGCTTGGCGCTCAATATTAAGAGGTTAGTGTTAGGACTGGTCGGCCTGGTGTCAGGATAATGTGACTGGGTGGGACATCATGCTACATGTCTGTGGCATGATGCCCCCTAGTGCGACATCACTATAAACTGCCTCACTGCAGACATCGTAGCGATATGACTTCAAAATTGTTAAAGCTACGTTAAAATTCCTAATCACACAAGCTAGAATGAAAGATTAATACCATATATGTTATTTTACAAACAACTTAGAACGTTAAATAACAGCATTTGCTATAATAATAGTTTTTATAGCAAAATGTCAGGTTATCTGAAAGATTTTGCAAACTAAACATATTGTGAAAAGAAGTAACAATTTCATAATATATTGTTTATGCTAAATGAGGTAGTAAATAATCACCGTTATAATTAGTAATTAAATAATAGTTTGGTTGAAAATGAGAGAAAGGATTTATATGAAATATTTGAAAGTCAAATTTCTTTGTTGCTTTTATGTCTTCCATGATATTTACAAATTTTTCAACATATTGACATAGTGAATTAAACTTATTTTATTGATCAATTAATGAAAGTGATTCATGAAGTTAATAATTATTAATTAATATGTTTGCTTATCAGTAGCTATAATTCAATTATGTAACTACAGATGTGATATTCTCAAAATAATGTATGGGAATAAGTGAATGAAAAATCATATGAACAAAAGTGAACATATAAAAACTATTCCTTAGTTTAGTTGGTGTGTTTTGGTACTGACCAAAATGTTAAATAAGAAAACAATTTAACACAGTAGGATACAAAATCTTGGGGTAAAAATGAAATAATTATAAAAAATTAAACAGGAAAAGTTATAAAGTAAAAAACAATGATGAAACCTTATGGCAATCAGTTTGCTAAATATTGTCTTTACATTGATGCATTGTGAACCTAAATGCTGGTGGAAATATTTACAGTAAATGTACCAATATGATTACATAGGACAGAGTGCTGGGTGATATCAGTATCATAATGGCAAAATGTCATGTGATACACACTTTGCTACACCCATTAAAGCCACAAAGGAAAGGTTTATACTGCTATGTACTATAGATTTAGATGCATTAAGATAGCATGGTCTCATCATGGTGCACACTGTTTAGGCTAAACTCATTTGTAATATGGGTGTAGACACGAATCATTTATCAATAAATTGTTGAAAAGACAAACATGTCAGCGAATGTCTGAATATAGACACATCATTAAGACTGGATAAAAAGTTGAAGTGACCTGTTTTGAAATGACTGAATTACTCTGTGATATTTACATACTTCAAATTTCATAATGCTACTTACAGTCAATAGTTATATCAAGCATGTAGCAAATATGGTTCAAAATGCTTTAATGTGTGAAAGTTACAACCACCTATCCATTGTATTTTATTATATGCCAATGTTCACGAGTATAGATAAAATAGGGCATAAAGTATTTACCAGATAGCTAAAAATACAAACATTTCCAAAGCATGCAAACTAGTCAACAGTGACATATTTTTGGCATGGTGGAGTTATCCTCTGTATTACTAAAGCTCATACTAAATTGTGTGTGCAGGTACCATAGGGTCAATGGCATTGAGGATGTAATGGACATATAGCTGAATATTCATATCTCTGAAGTATTAAACTTGGGTCACACTGATTTACTTTGGACAAGACTTAACTATTTTCATTGTAGTATATCCATATGCCATAAATAGTTTATAAACAACTCACATGCCACATTTCATGAGTGAGTGTGAAATAGAGTTCAGAATAGTAAGGGTGTAATAATCCCACAGCTGAAGCAAATAATGCAAATAGAGTATGAAAATGAAATCATGCTGACCTAATTTTAATGTTTGAATTGCTGGCTTGTTTGGATTATGAGATGCATCATTACACCAACTGTCACAAGACTAGATGTTACTGGGTCAAAGATATTGAGGCAATAATGAAACAATAACAAGGAATCACAGGTTGAGTCACTTCAGTATTTTGCTTCCCACAATTTACTAAAGACAGAATTCAGACTCTCACAACATCATCAATTGTACTTATATGCCCAAACGTTTACTTGGTAAATCAGTTGCATTTAGCATGTGTTTGTATCTGAGACATTAAAATATTATCTTGATTTATTCTACCCAGCTACCTATCTACCTATTGTTTAAATACAGAATGAATGTCATGATGTATATTGACAGTACAATACACCATCATTTATTACCTTAGTATCTAAATCACAGTGGTTCTTAAATAACTGTTTTTAAAAAGACTCTAATGGTATATTGTATTGGAACACAAGAAATAGACAGAAGTAGTAGATGTAACACAATCTGAAACTGGAACATGGTGGAGTGTAACATTTTACTGTTAATTAAAGTTTCATTTTGATTATCCTGTTTTCCTTTCATTGCTAACAATTTGACATCTAACAAGGGTCATCCTTATTAGCATCATCTCTAATTCACATTTTACAGCAAACATCCATTGGGAGAGCATGGTTAGTTACACATTGAATAATCTACTCATGATGGGAAGGCAAACCTTTGATATTGCCTTAAGGGACATTTGCTTGCTGCTAACAGTCTCTTACATGCCTTGTAATTCCTGGACGATGTTTCGTTAATTGGATTTGGTTTAGCTGAACATTTCTAGATTTTGTTTAATGTAACTTTAACTGCATGTCACAACAAACTCAGATAATTAATATTTGAAATGACTGTTGATGTATACTTTAATAATTTTGACATGTAAAATTGTGAACAAATGTAAATTTAAAATAGGTCTGAAAATGTTAATAACTATACGTTATAATCTACTTATCAAATGCATATAGAATAGTCTTAATATTTACATGATAAAAACTGAAAGCATCCTGTATGGTAATTAGGCATTATGAAATTGCCAGTAGAAGCGTGTGTAGTAATTAGATCAATTGGTTTAAAAATTACTTGAAAAGTGTACACAATTTGTATGTTATCATTACCTGTTAGAGAAATGTATAATATTATGTGTTTACACAAATGGTTGAATATCCACTTCATTACTGTCTTCAATGCAATCGGTTGATAAATTTTGATTGCAGATAAAGTATAGAATTAATTCTTTTTATGAATACATGTGTGCTTTTTGTCCTTCTCAACTGCACCTGGTATAACAATGTGAACACAAAAATTTACATTGATACAGATTTATGAAAATAATTAGGTTGAATTGTTTCTATCATATAAGCACCATACCTTAATTACAGGGCACCTTACACATATATAAACAATACAAGGTCCAAGGCTTCTTCACATCTGGGAGTATAGATTATTTTTTCACCAGGTCAAAGTTCACAATTTAATAAAATATTAAAAAGTCCCTTTAAACAGTCAAGAGAGACATATAGTTTCCTCTGCACTGCATAAAAAATAGCATTAACATAATCATGCTATTATCATTTGTGCTGCCTCCAAAGCTAAAGTGCAGCACATATATTTTTGTTGTCTAGCAGCATTTGTGTAAATTGCAAGATTATTTTAACATTTCTTTTCAGTTTTACCTATCAACAAAAAGATATCATTTCCATGGTTTGAAAATTTCATTGAGCAGAAAGGGCTGTAATGGACAAAAATCTAGATTAGTAAACCTATACTATTAAGATAATATTTGATCTAATTTATTGTGATTACTATACAAAGTGTGAGGACATTTCATCCATGATAACTTAATTGATTATTAGTTTTGTCATTATTCTCAGTGATAATTCCCCAGATATATTCCTGAACTTAGTAGTATTTATCTAAATTCATCATGAAGCACTCACAGCCAGGATCGGTTGATAATAAAGTTGATCCTATTTGCAACTGAAAAAGTAGAGACAGTGTTTTATCGATGTAACATAAGTCTTTTCCAAACCAGAGTTAAAAAAACCTGGTTACTGAAGTTTGCAATTGATTCATTCGTGCCAAATTAAAAACACATTTTAAACATTTAAACATTTAAACATCGAACATTATTGAAGTTTTATTATCATGGAGCTGGCAAAGTCCTACAATGGTAACTGGACAAGTACCACAAGTCATGAAAGCAAATGCCTTATTTTGAGCTATCTTGAATTGATAAGAGTTAACAGCTCTCTCCAGGCCATTATCTTGGTGTAAATCTTCTCTGATCATGAAATAGGGTTCGCTCTTCCATGAAAGCCACCTGCTGGGCACGTAGTAGATTTGATAATGGCAGTAAAAGGACATTTAGCAGCTAGTTCAGTCTGCATAAGGTCAAATTTCTTGCTACCAGAGAAGTTCAACTGATATTTCCAAAGTCTGAAGAGAAGCAAAGTACAACGATTTATGCAAAAAAACTTCTGGAAATGAGTTCAATAAATGTGTGTATTGATTTTAAATTATTTTCTGCTGATTTTTAGAAAATCAATAGGTTTAAAAATATAAAATATTAATAAGAGTACTTAGTTATATTATGTTAAATTATCTGCTAGTATTATTCACTTTTATTGAACTATTCCCTAAGTAATCAGATATTTTCTTCAGTAAACAATAGCCCACATCTACTCAAAGAGTATACGCAGTATGAATTAGTATTAAATTTGGCATATTTTTGTACATTTATCTTCTATAATTGACCCAATGAGCATCTATTACATGTTATTAAATTTAAATGTAAAATTTTTTAAAGATATGTTTGTTGCATTACATGTGATAATGGATTTAATTCCAGTTGATTTACATATTTTGATTAGTAGATTTACTCCTAAAAAATTAGATTTGTTTTATCTTCATAAACGTTGTTACAAGGGACTGAACAGTTTTGTTTTCTATATGTTCTCTCTGCCTAATATAATAAAACAGCAAGGTTTGAACATAAATTAGATTCAGATTCAGAAAATGTTATAAAATAGAGGGTTATTTATATTACAGTTGACTGCGAAAATTTAAAAATTAATAAATTCAATACCATTTTTAGTTTTCTTCACAAGATCCCTGTCTGGTGACCACAAAAGACATTCATTTGATCCAAACAAAAATCTGTTTACTAAGGTATTTCTCATGAAACACTACAGCCAAATTTAAATGGCATTTGTTCCACACAAAACCTGGTTTCAGAAAGACATATTTTCTTTTTTAATATTTTACAAGAATCAAACTTAAAACTTTAAGCTACCAGTTATAACAGCACCAGTGCATATTGCAAAAATATTTGCTCTGAAGAATCTTACATTAAAACAATTATGTTGTATTGTAAGAATGCAGAAACAAACAGTTAATGTTTAAACTAAAATGTGCCAGTAACTTGTATTGGTATATGATGAGTTAATACAAGTTTATATAATGTGTGCACAAATTGCACACAGGAAGTAAAAAGTATTAAAGTTGAATCTAGACAAAGTTTCAAAACGTAACTTATATGTAAAGAGTCCCATATATTTATTCAAGAAAGAAATATTGAAAATATCATAGTTTGTATTGCTGTAGAAATAACTTTCAATTTTAAATATTATATGTTGACTTTAAAAAAAAAACAGCGTTTAGTCAGCCAGTTTAAAAAGTTGACTTAACAAGAATTAATGAAGATCTAATGTAAAGCCCTCTCTTGAATCTCACATGGAATCATGATAACTATTATGCCATTTCTGTATAGTATAAGTTCATGTTTTCTGCAGGTATGCATTCATTAACCTAATTCTGAGACTGTTATCTCAAACATTCACTTGGAGAATTCAGCACTAATTAAGGGTCTTACATACATGGATTAAAAAGTCCATAACATCTGTGTTCAAGGGCTAAAGCTTCTGTAAAAATGTCCATTGTACCTATTTCACTTAATTTTCACTCCTCAGGCCATAAGGTTAAGTAACTTTATGTTTTTGAGCAATATAAGGCTTCATCCTTCCATCCTTTAACAATTACATTTTTATCACTGTATCATCCATATATTTGATTTAATTTTAAGTAAAGCACGGAATATAAGCTTATTTCAAGATTTCAGACTAATTCAACACAAACTATAATAAAAGCATATTAATAAGGTGATCTTGCATCCAATTAGTTGAGCTTCTTACTAATAATAAAGGAATATTTTTTAGTTTTTGTAAAACTTGCAGTACAGGTTTATATGATGGAGATTTCAACAGTTTAGTAAGATTGATTTTCATTCATAATAATTATTTGCTCTTGCATCTGACTGAACCAGTTATCATTCGTATTTGTACATGTTTGTAAGTTTTATTAAACTTGAAATATAAGCTTATATTACAAAATCTTAACTGAAGTGGCAACTAGTTAAACAAGTTTGTAACCACTTTATTTATGATCTGATTTGATAAATATTGAGAAATGGGCTATCATCATGAAGATGTCAAGTGAATTTTATTAAGAGCAAGGTCAAATTATATAGTAATGAAGTGATCTTACATCAGATTGGCTTAGCATCGTATGACTTTCAATAGAGTATTTCTAATCAAATTTGGATCTAACTTAAAAAATAGGTTTAAATGATCAAGATGATTTATGACTTTTGGCAATAAATTAGGTGATTTTGTATCTCATAGACTACGCCTGTTTGTATGACTTTATCAAACGTGATAAATAAGTTTATCTAGTCAAAATATAAGACAAGATAGATTATGAGAAATATCCGATCATATTAAAATTGCAACTCTTATGTCTGCTGTGTGGCAGTTTATAGTGATGTCTAACAATGGGCCATCATGTCATAAATATATAGCATGATGTCCCACCCAGTAACATTATTCTGACAAGAGGCCGACAAGTCCTAACACTAACCTCTTAATGCTGAGTGCCAGGCAGTAACATTTATATAAGTCTTTGGTATAACTTGGCTGGGGATGAAACCCACGACCTTCCACATCCAAGGTGGATGCTCAAACCACTAGGCCACCAAAGCAGTCTACCAAAGACTTGTAAAAGTGATACAAAGTAGATCAAGTTAAGAAAAGAATCTTGATTGTAAATTTTCCAACTAAATTGCAATGTAATTTGAACATTATTTTTTTAATATTAATTTCTTCTATTGTAACAGTAAAACAATCGTTCAAAAGACTTGCTTAATTTAGTTTAGAACAAATAAATTTCATTTAAAACTACTGACCAAAATTTTTCAGGTATACACAACCCAACCAGCATCAGATGGACATCAAGATATTTTATGCTAAAGTAAAAATTGTTTTATAAATAAAGAAACATTCCACAGGCATTGTTCTTTCAAACAAAGCAGAAAAGATATTTCATTTTACATTGAAATAAAACACCCATCTGGCGCTACAAATTATTCTGGTGTTTTTCATATGGATATACAGTGAAATCTGTCTTGAATGACCACTGCGGTATGAGACCACCTGTCTTGAGAGACCATATTCTCAATGCACAAATTTAATGATTATATAGCATCGTGACCTGTTATGAGAGACCACTTGTCTTGAGAGACCATAATTTAATGGCAGAAAGGGTGGTCTTTCAAGACAGGTTCTAATGTAATATTATTAAAATTTGTATGTACAATGTACACCATTTCAGTCGTATGATAAATATAATAAATATTTTGTGTATTTAATCATTTTGTTTTAATATTTTGCTGTTCTCTTTTGTTTATATGCATCCATCTTCCTATTGGTCTATCTCTCTTGTTAAATACTTGGCATAAAGTTTAAGTTTTACAGTTTTTGTAAAACTTCCAGTATTATTATATCCTCTATGCTAATGTCAATAATGAAAACTGTTGTTGTGATAAAAATGCACATAAATAGTTAATTCTTTCACTGATTTATAATTTCTAACCCAACTCTGACCAGGAATGCCCAAGCACTGTCATTGTCTGTGAATTGTGCTGAATATACTTTCCTTGCTAACACCGTGTCATGTTATGTATACAATGTACTATGGGAGAGTCAATTCTCCTCTGACAGCAGAGCGACATAGCTCATCCTGTTTGGTAACTGCCAGATAATTCCACAAATTACCATAAGGTTGAGAGTCATAGCACATTGCACAATTGTACATAGAAATTAAACCAATAGTTAAATCCATGTGAAATGCATATTTGTAGTTGTCGTTCTTTTCCATGATTTGACATTGTAGATATCAGAATTAGATTGACATGATATGTACATTCTACGTATATACACACGTAGTTTTGCATCCACCCCTTTGCTGAAAATAGACTTGTCCAGAAACTGGAAGTAACCAAACAAGCAAGGTAGTATTTTACTCTGAAGATGTCTGATTGAGAAAACACATGCAGTCCTAATACGTTTGAAATTATAAATCAATAAATTAAGTGACCAAGTTCTAAATTTTGAAAATTTAATTTATGGTTGTTTTTAAACAAAATTGGAGGGTACAAACAAACACTGATGTATAGTCAGACTATAGGAAGAGCTATATGAAGGGAAAGAAATAAGTTTAGGAGCTTATGTAGATTGCATTCAAAGTTTTTATCAAATATTTACCAACAGAGTCCAAGAAACCAGTTTTCATTACAAGAAAACAATTTGGTAGTAAGTAATATAAAAAAATGTTTTGAAATGTGTCACTTTGATTTATTTTGCTCTGCTTTAGCTATGACTGCTATGACAAAAATGAATTTTTGTATTCACTCATATTTCAAAACTCTTGTGATCTTAAAAATATAGTATACAAAATTTATTTTTGGAAGCCTTCAATGGTGATCATCACCAGTGAACCTACACGCATTTCCCAAACTTTGTTCAAGCTCATATTTATCCAATACCGCATTTACTCCCTATGAGTGATTTAGCCATACATGTAGCCACATTTGGATTTCTAAGAGATTTTGCTGTAGGTTATACAAAAAAAAAACATTGCAGGCAATGGCCAACTATGTTATAAGCTTACATTTACACAATAGTAGGGAATGAGACACTGATGATGATGGCCAAATATGGCTAATTATAGAGCTTGTAAATTATTACAGCCATAAATGCAGCTGTTTTGAAAAGCTGTTGCTGACATTCAACATTTTTTGCCAAAAGGACATTAGTTGTGCACCAGCCTCACTGAGCAAGGCAACAGGAATCCTTAGCCAAATTTTGGCTAAGGATACATTTATCCAAAATTTGGTTTCTGCCTAATGGTCATACAACACATTATGGAAAGGGACAATATTGCAGTTAGCCAAATTTTGGCTAATCATAGTGAGTTTGAACTTTTGCAGCCATACATGGGGTTATACTAAAAGACGCTTGCCAAATTGTGGCTATTTTTTCCAAAATTTGGTTCCTAACTAAGGGTGTGAAGAACAATTTTGTAGGAATTAGCCAAATTTTGGCTAATTTAAAACCTCACTAGCCCCTCCAGTATAGTCATTCTATTGAATAGTGTTATACCATATATTGATCAAAATCACTTCCAAGAATATTACTACATGCCTTTTCTACTTTGGGTTAAGAGATTTTAGCCCACAGCAGAGGCCTGATTTGAGTAAATGGAAAAGCTCAAGTGAAATCGGAAGCTGTTGGTTTTAGACTGTTTTATCAATATTAACATTTCTTGTTCTATTGTTAACTCTAGCGCATCAAGGCTGCAAATTGAACTTTCTTCGTAAAGTTATTTGATTGGATGATCAATATCTGGGCGCACTGGTCATGGGTATAATGTGAGCATTACGTCAAAATTTGCTGGTATGTCACAGAATTAGACAAACAAAAATAACCTGGTTTTGCCATAGAACTATTTGACTACTTTTCATTGTACATGCGTACAACTATATCTTGGGTGAAGAAATGTTTGTCCAGGTAAGCAACTGTACTAGCATGTATTACGCCGGAAATTACTTGCGACGAGGAACATTAAAAACATGATATGCACGGGTATTTTACCCTGACTATTATTCACTCTGGCTGGCTAGAGCTGTCTAGAGCTGTCTGAACTGTCTAGAGCTGGTTAGAGCTGACTGTAGCTGTTTAGGATCCTTGGAAGCTGTTTAGAGCTGCGTGCTTTCGATACGTATGTATGTACGTATATCTTGTACATTTGGTGGAGCCACGAATGTAGATGTAGCTAATTCAAGAGTGCTGTATGCTGTATGTACGTGTGTACACGTATGACTGAACATGTAGTGGATCCGTGAAGGGTGCGAGCGGCCGATAAAACTGTGGGCCAAACCATGGACTCGCAGAAACTGCGGTTCGTCAGTTTATGAATCGAACAACTTCACAAGGAAGCATATGTTTGTTCTCATTGTTCTTTCAATTTGGTACATTTTCATTTACATGAGAATATGTTAAATCGTAGTCGTATTTCAGGAGATTATGTGAATCTCACTTGCAGTGCATAACATTATTTGTAACACATTTGAATACCTCGAAATTATTTGAATCCTAATCGTAGTCCTTACGCGAGATTATGTGAATCTCTCTTACAGTGCATACTATTATTTGAAACGTATCTGCAGTCCATGAAGTTTCTTGAATATGTATTTCATATTGAATTCATATTTTGTGGTTTATTTTCGACAAGTCATTATTTGTGTAGAGTTATTGGATCAATCACATGTTGAGAACGTGAGAGAATCATTGTATTTATATATCATATAGTTTTGTTTATTAATTCATTTCATAAGTTTCCGACATTCACACATTGTGTTTGTGTTATTCATTTAATCCAAAACCGACTCGGTTTCTTTTTCGCAACAATAGTGTCATAAGTAGTATCTTTGATTTAAATGAATCGTCATGATCTTGTTTGTGAAAGTCTACACTTCTTTATATTCGAGTGTGACTTTCTGACAATATAATCTTCAAGTAGGTATTAATTTTGTTTAGTTTTTCTAGGTCTGCGGCTCCAGTATAAACACATTCAAAACATTGTGTTGGTTGCCATCATCAGGAAGATAAGGTAGCATTTATATACTTGCCCATTTATTCATTCATTCGTGTTAGAAACGAGCAAAAATAAAAGAAAAAGAACAAGGTCTTGAATAAGTGGGTCCATTGTTTAATAGTACTCGATTACCAAATTGTTCACATTTTCAGCCAATGTTTCCAACTATTCCAAGATAACGATTCTTTCGAAGCCCACTCCAACTGTCGTATATGTGTTACTATGGACACGGGTATTCAAATATCATCTTGACAGCACTACCTTAGTAGCATGGTAATACAATGAGACCAAACGGAAATAGTTCCCTATGGAAAATCAATATTGTGTCTCTTGTGTCAAGGGACGATACTTTAAAAATGATTACTAGATATCGCATAGTGTTTTAATTATTAATATCTTGAATTTGTTTGAAAGCATCTTGGGATTAGTATTAATTTTTATAAGTAAAACCCCCCTTTCCATTTTACAAAATGTAAAATATTTCCAAAAAATTTTGTGTTAAGACATCTGCAGTATAATATATTTATCTAAACATCGTATAGAGAAATTAATTTAACCATATTTAACGGACAAATTACCTGAACACGTAACCACTTAAATATATACAAACGTATTGGCTAAAACATTAAACATCAAAACGTAACCACTTAAATACCCAAGTACATAGACTGCGTAAATATGACAATGCACTTCTAATTTACTACAGGGAACTTTACAGATAGGTAACACCTATGTTATGCTTTAGTCAATGGCAATTTAGAACATCAAACAGACACATTCATATATTTTTATTTTACCTATCGTGCACCATGACTTTCAGATACACATTATTCTGGGCCCATAACTATTATTCAGAATCATGTAATATCACGTGAACCGTTAATCAAACCTTGCACTTTTATGTTCTCTAAGATAGCAAAGCCCCAACAAGGACAAATATCAACATTGCCATTTTGTGTTTGTATTGATGGTAACAAAGAATAAGATAATATACAAAACATTAAATTTCACTTGATGTTTTAGGGATTTAAATCTTTTCTCTACAAATTCGTTTCAAATCAATATCGTTTGATTCCACATTAGTTAAGAAAGTTTATTTAATTCGTTTTACACATCAGGTACAAACGTTCCATTATAATCAAAAATATATATTTATTACACGATATGCATTTTGTAATTCACGTTTATTTAATCTTGCTCGCAGCATGGTTATAATGTTTAAATGCCCTCAAGACAATCGTTGTCTATTTAAGCATTGATACTAAAATTTACCTCTTGTAATAGTTTTTATATTTTGTTTATAGTTTCCAAACGTTTAAATGAATACCCATAATTATGAGAGTTTTCTTTTTAAGTCTACCATTTTGGTATGAGATGGATTTTAAAAAAAGAATTTAATATGGTCATTCTTCAAAATAGCATAAGAAAGTTATGAATACATATATGTTTTTATCTTTTAAACATAAATAAATGAAGAAATGCCAATATTTATGAGGACCAATTTGCTGTTGAAAATGCAATTACAAAATGCTTGATCTCTGCGCGATCATAACTGGAATCATCATTATTGCAAAGGTGATACTATACTATGCAAATTGTGTATATATTCATCTTTGAACGCATTTTGAGCATTGCTGAAGCTCAAGGAACAATATACCTGATCAATATTAATATTTCGCATCATCTCTCGTAAAGAGTAAACAAAGCTCATTTCAATTTATTTGTAAGTAAAATGGCATTTTAATTGGAGATACAACGTTTGGTTGAACTGGTGAAATATAACCCAGACGTAAAGATTTGCAGTGTTTTTTGTTAATTTCGTAATCAATAATTATTTGGATTTGTTACCCACAGACTATTAATGGTCCATTGTATAGTCTTCTCTGTCAAAATGGCTTTGCAATGAAACCAATTTAGATACGTGTGATTACCCTTGTCAGTTATTAACGTTTATGTATATCTAATTTGTAGCTATTGTTTCTTTCTCCACGATCATGTTTTTATAATTATAATTTGTACTTGGCTATTTCCACAATCATTTGCCTGTTATACGTGACCAGGAACATTGAAATGCAAACATTTGAAGACATAGATGATTGTTTAGTATGAATGTGGATCGAAATATTCCAACAATGTTTAATGGAAACCTGTATATAATAATCCGAATCTAGAACACATATAGTCCTTCAAAAACGTTTGTAGTGTATTTGATGTTTCCAATGTTCTTTATTATAATTTAGTAGCAAGCTTTGTCTTGTTGACAACTTAGAATGTTTTAGAATGGAAAAGTCCATTAAGTGACATAGTATGTTGAGAAAATGGTATTTGCGACCTGGAAAAAGTATGTTTTCATAATCTTGTTTCTCTGAAAAGGATTCATTTATGTATTTAACATCTGATGCAGAATCAATATTAATGTTGTTTTCAGCATTTTATATAGGTGGAATATATACCCACCCACCCACCCACCCACCCACACACACACACACACACACACACACACACACACACACACACATATATATATATATATATATCTTGTCATCCCAGGTCATGTAAAAACGGCATACCGTATAGTCAGGCGAAAAGATATCGACGTATCATTTCAGACGATCATCAATTAAAACATTCTTTAAATGAATTAAAAACATATTTCATAAAAAGAAATTATCCTATACATGTAATAGAGTCTGCTGTAAGTAAAGTCTGTATTCTTACCCAAAATGATGCTTTAAATACAGCAGAATGTACGAAAGATAAACATATAATTCCTTTCATAATACAATATAATCCATCTTTGCCAAATATAGGCCTTATAATTAATAAATATTGGACTCTCCTTAACTTATCAGAAAAAAACAGCGTCAAAACACTTTACAAGAGCAAGCCAATTCTTGCTTATAGAAGACCTAGGAATTTACAAGATCTTTTGATCAGAACTAAACCGAAAAAAAATTTTCAAAGATGTTTTTCGTCATCTAAATGCAACAGACGTAGGTGCTCTCAATGTGCAAATATTACAGAAAGTACCTATTTTAGTAGCTCCAATACTAAAGAAATGTTTTCTCTACGTTATAACACTTATTGTATATCAACTGATGTAATTTATTTGATAACCTGTAAAAAATGTAACATGCAATATGTTGGACAAACACTTCAACAAGTTTCTAAGAGAATGAATAATCACCGCTTTCATATAAAAAATTATATGGATCCTCAGTTCTCCTCTAATGTTTCAATGCATTTTAATACAAATAATCACTCTTTAAGGGATTTTTCTTTCATGCCAATCGATATTGTGCACGGAGAAATGAACAGACTCATTAAAGAAAGTTATTGGATTAATCGGTTAGATACTGTTTATCCTAATGGCCTTAATACTAAGGCATTATATAAAATTGTATAGAATTTTAGTGGATGATTTGATATATTGTATTTATATATATGTATGTGTGTATGTGTGTGCATATATATATGTATATATATATATATATATATATATATATATATATATATATATATGTATATATATATATATATATATATATATATATATATATATATATATATATATATATATATGTATATATATATATATATATATATATATATATATATATATATATATATAATATGTAGTTATATGTATTACTGTTAGTCTCTACATTATAATCTCACTCTCAGTTTTCATTAGAGACTCATGCATCATTCTGATCCAGTTGTACATATGATATTTGTATAATAAAGAATATAAATTATGATGTTATGTCAATTACGTAATTATTGACATATAGACGTCATCCGCTTCTTTCAAAAGCATGACGTTATGTTAATGACGTAATTGTTTATAACTTTATAGACGTCATCAGTTTCTTTCAAATAAAGTTTGTGCCTGAAGAAGCATAAATGCGAAACTAGTCGCACAAGTTTATCGGCGTTTGTGTTGTTTTTTTATCCCCTATATATATATATATATATATATATATATATATATATATTGTATAGTATAAGGTGACATTTCAATTCCAATGTAATATAGCGTTGAACATAAAATGCAAAGTGTTATTAGTGTTGAAAAAGGTGTCAGATGTCATAGACTAGAATCGATGCAGAAACAGTGAGATGGCAGCGATCAGTAATGGTGAGCGCGTTAGACCACTAGGCCAATCGGGGCCCCGTATGCTAATGAATTGCTTTGAAACTAATGTTACCTGGCCTTACCATGGATATGGGTTATTTTAAATAACTGGAAATATAATGCAATATTCTTATCTTGATTACTTACTTCTCATAAGTTCTAAAAAGGTCCACGCTGATAACAAATCTTTGTTTTCTTTCTAATAACTTTCCACTACAAGGAGAAACTGAACTTTCTAAGACCATTGTCGAATATTTATAAATAAAACCACTGTTCTGATGTATCTAACTTGTCGATCGTATGAAGATTTATTATCAGTGTGTACCTTTCAATATTTTGATTTTCTTGTTTTAGGTACTTTTTCTCAAATGTTTTAGATGCCAAGAAAGATAAAACTTGATTTTCGTTTGCATTAGATTACAATATATTAAAACTATATACGTTGTCGTTTCACAACAACACCGCAAATCCACTTTCCTCCTAGAATCAATTTATTAAATTTTAGATAAGAATTACAAAGCGTTTTAAACAACCTAAGAAATAATTACTACAGGGGAAGCCTTTTCTTGTTACCAAAGCAGAACATCTGAATTTGAAATTGCATATATAATTTGTGATAGTTTTGTGTGAAGAAATACATTCAAACATTTATAATTTGCAGAGGCAATATCATTTATCTGTAGAGGCTCGAAATGTAAATATATAGCAAATCCAAATTATATATATAGTCTTACAGAGTTTCTTTTAAAAAACAGACTATAGTTTATTTTTTAAGTTAGGTGGAAGTGTTATCTTGTTCCTAAAGCAGAAAATCTGAATTTGAGAATTCAGATCTCATTTATATAATTTCTCTCTGTACAATTACAGTTGACATTTATATGTTGCGTACCATGTATATGATTCATCGATAGTAGCTACATTTGTATCAACATAGTAAGGGAAATATATTCTTTTTCTTGCCTGATACTATGAAATGTGAATATAATAATGAATTGATATAATATTACTGGAATAACAGCTACTTGCTTTTAGGTTATCAACTGACGCGCCCGGGACTGAAAAATAAATCTTCGGGTCTAATCTGCCGCAAGCAAATACCGGTTTACATAATGCAATAATGGTGAGATGTTTGCTAAACTACAGCGTTAATATTTTTTGTATATAGGATTCTTGCAGAATCTGTGATCGAATGAATTCATCCAAAGATGCAGTACATGTATTAAAAACGTTCCTATAAAATGTTGCTTAAAGGTGACACAAAACTTCCATTAAATCTTTCAATTGTGTCATTTTATTGATTGACTGTTATTGATTGACACTGTATTATAGACTAGAGAGCAAAATGGAAACTAGAAAAAGGTCCATTCCACCTAACATAATGGAAAACGTATAACTTCCCAGAATGCAGTTGACGAGAGTATGACACATTTTCTGTCGTCTGTAAAAAAAATCGTTTGTTCATACCGGTACACTATTTATAGAACCTTTCCAGTATGATTCAGCTGTTTTGACGAACAAGATCACTGGCGTAGCACTCATTCAAGAAGCCCTACAAAGCGCTTGAAGTGTGAGAGGTTCTGTAATCTTTCCATTAAATAACAATTTTCTTAATGCAATCCCAGCAGATCAATTTCGGGTGATCAGTTGTAGATACTAGCTGTGATGCATGTATATATGTATATGTATATGATTAAATTATGTTAAAACATTATTTAAAAGAAATTGCATTAACATCAGTTATATTTTGCATTCTTCTATCTATTAGATGTTAAACTTGTAGTTTGTTACAAAATACATGTATATTTCTTGCAAAAATTGTTTTATTGAAGGGGATAAAGTAAACTACTTGTTTCCTAGTTATGACTCAGTGGACACATAAATGAAATTATTACTAGATTTTGTATAATATTTTGTTCTTTTCACAATTGTATTTGTAGTTTGCAAAACAATCAATTTAGAGCTCACCTAAAGTATTCTTACCTGACATGCATTTGTTAATAAGCACCCTAGTTCAGAATTACTTTGTACATTGATTGACGGGAAATCACACTGTATAAGTATGTTGAAGGATTATATAATTAGTGATATAGTTTGCGAAGTATATGAAGGTATATCATTGATAATGAGCTTAGTCAACACCGTGCGTGTGGCTTTTGATTGTTTTATATGTCAAGTATTTTAACATTTATATTTGATAATCAGATAAATGGGACCTGTATTTTGGGGTTTGTTGATGGTTGAATATCTGATTATACGGCAAGTTTAACACAATACCGGCTATATTTAAAATATCTGTGTAATTCTGGGAGTGTACAATATAAATTAAGGCCTATGAATACCATATATCTTATTGAAATATCTCGAAAGGTTGAGACATCTGAATACCCGGTATTTGCTGTTCTTTGTTTACCCCGATAAAGAGCATGAAAGAGTTATCCGATTTTTGACATGTTGTAATATGGTTCTTATTTGTTTCATTTTCCCATCCTTTGCAACGACAGGTTACATTACTTATTCATTTTAACACTTATTTATTTTTGCACGAGAGTTATATGCATTTTTATTGACGTTTACGTTTGATTAATAACATTATCTTGGTTTAAATATTCAGGTATTGTATTCTCTGAACATTTTGAGCAAAGAAACTCTAACTTCAGCTCAAGGTCTCCTAATAAGATATGACACTTAGGCTGCACAAACGTCATCAATATTTGAAAGTCTAGTGAACAAGCGTAAGTGCAGCAAAGTATGATATATATATATCAGCGTATTGAAGTCTTGACTGACCTTGTTATCTTATTTTAATGCGATGTTGATGATTTTATATTACAGTAAATAATATAATCTGGTGTACTAGACATTCCATCTTACACTCTTTAGAGAACACCCACCACAAAATATATAACTCAAACAACTTTTACCTTAACTTTATTTCGTTCAAATACATGCTAACTTAATACTTAAGCATCCATATATTTCACATTATTCCACACGAAATGAGTATTCTGTTTAAGTATTGTGAGCGCAGGAAAAATAAGTCGTCAAAACTGCAAAATTGAACTCTTGGGGAACGATTAATCAAACTGATCACTTTCAGATGAAATTCGAATTAATTAAAATAATTAATTATTGCCCAAAACGACATGAAATTTTAATACTGATAAGAGAAGATTTCTGAATTTCCATATACATAGCTTAACCTTTCCACTCAAGGTGGCTTCTGTTATGACCGCACAAGGTGCTCAAAAGCTAATTTTCAAGTTCTCAGATTACCTGCAAACCTAGACGTCTGAGTCAACCAATAACAACGTGTCCCAGATGTTGACCAAACCAGTTAAATGACTTTGAATATCGTTAAATAATGTTAGACATATGCACATAATTCATAAAGAATATGCAAATTATGCAACGTTAAAATACCGTCACTTCAATGTATCACAGCTACAAGAACAATAGTATACAGCAATGACATCATACACTATTCTGCTACTTCTGGGGCTTCTACTCGCTCACTTATAGGTCTGCATGGGCGACGACAAAGCCAATGTTATGCTGTCGTAAAATGGGGATTATTTATCAACATATTTCAAGTTATAATATTTCTTAAAAACCGACTCATTTGAGGCTTCTTTAATATTATGTTGCAAACGGTTCCATCATTCTGTACCGGCATTAAAAAAAGATTTCTACAAATGCAAAATAAGGTTTCATGCGTTGGACCATTGCTTTTTTGGGCAGTTATACATTTTCTATTATTGTATGTGAAATTGAAGTTTTCTTTAGTTTTAATTTCGTTCTCAAATTTGCAGCACAGAGTGTTAATCCATAAAAGGACAGAGCATTTAAAATTAATTGAACCTCTTTCCTGCAAGTAAGGTCAATTAATGAAACTAATAAAGAAAAAGATTGCAAAGTTTATCTTAATTTTTGTCGCAACTTTAAACAGGTAGGATGTTAATCCGAGAACGAATTATATAAAAGTTCATAATAAATGTACTGGATGTCTGCATCATATTCTTCATTCGCATATGCATTAGTTTGCAACAAAGATATAACGTTATTAGAAGCCTAGGTTAGCGTTTTACCTAGATTATGCACGTCATGAGTAACTATGATTTTATAAAACATCGATTTTGATAATACTGCTTCATACAACATTAACGCTTAAATTAATGGAAAATGTCCATAAATATTTAGCACAAACATCAGAAATTGAAAGAAATATTTCTCATGTACGAATAAATCCATAATCCAGCACACATATTATATATTACTGAAAAAAGGAACGTTCTCTAAATATTACTGATGCCCTTATATAATCCACGGAATATATTTATTTTCAAGACCCAACTTTATAGAAAGCAACCATATTCTACATACAACTATTTAATAAGTGGATTGGTAGTTTACTTGAGTACATTTTGTGACTTGCATTGACATGTTGACGGTAAAAAACGATCGACAGTTGGAGTGGGGTTAAAGAGATTCATTAGCTTAGAGTCGTAATAACGAATAAACAAATAGATGAATACAGTAAAAAAAACTAACGTGATTCCAGGACTAAAATCTCTTAATTAAGTCTCTGCCCATTTATGAGATACATAAATGTATGAAGCAGAGAACGAAAATGAAGATAATTAATGATATATAAACAAGTGAAAACAAATATACAGCCCCTTTCTAACGAATTGTGTGGATGACCATGTTCAAACGTGCTATATTCGTTGTAAAAATGGAGAAATGGTAAAATATTACATTGTATTATGTATGTACTCACCATTCGTTGTATTCGTTTATTATTTCATTAAACTATTATTTAATTTATTTATTTATCTATTCGTTTTTTCGTTATTATGACTCCAAGCTATTTAATTTATTGAACCCCACTCCAACTGTCGATAGTGTTTTGCCGTACCCATAGACATTCAACTGTCACCATGACAACTCCACCACGGCTATAAAGTGATACAAAAAAGATCGTCGATAGCATGTGCATTTAGTTATGTACATGAGATAATAACTACTTGACTGGGACGGTTACATACTATAGATACTGTAAAACTACAAACCTCTTAAGCAAAACTTCCAAAAGCGTATTAAATTGGGATCGAAAACATACAATCATTGTTGTGTAGGCATTGTTTCAAAGTGATTTACAAATTGCCCACAACTGAATCCAAGTACATTCGCAATCGACGACACTTCTGTCTAAAAGACATAATTAAATAAAATGTATTTCCTATTCGTTATGTTATACAGACTACATTCCGGAAGAGAAAAATGATTTGATCTTAAATAAATACTAAAGCTATTTTCTAACTTTAGTGTTCTCGTAACTATATGTAAACATATATAAATATCGTTTTTCAAAACGGTTCCTAATTTAACTTTTTCTAGTGTAAAGGGGTGGAACATTATAAAAAAGATAATTATACATTAGGCGCGCCATTGTCTCTATTTATGATTTAAAAACTAGTTCTAATTTTCAATTTTTGACACTAGTCATTAAATGACATCCTTCATCTTCAAAATTATTTCGCTTCATCCGAAAACGTCGTACCGATGTGTATCTGAAACAGCGAGTAATCACGAAAGCATAAATCATACTTTGAACAGGTCTAATGTTTTATTCATTACGCAAAGAAGAAACAACTACTGTAATATGTTTACAAAGCTACTGTGATGAGAACTTTTCTCTTTTTAGTGGCATCTCTGTATAGAAAAAGTCATTACATAAAATTATTGCTGAAATTTGGTCTAATGTATTCAACTGCTTTTCACATCAGAAGTGCCTTCATGCGAAAAGTATTTTGTGTACAGTACGTTTAGCAATAGAAGTAACATATATACTTTTTTGATCAATCATATAGTTCGTATTGCTTATTTGTTAGAATGCCCCATCTTATTCGCTATCTACATATTTCACAAACACTGTATTTCAACTAATTCATGTACCTTTTTATATTCTGAGCAGGTGACAGTTTTCAAAACCGTAGCAACAAAATATAGACTATACTTTTTTTGTTTAAATTGTCTTTAAAGATAATTTAGCTCTTTGAACCATTTGCAAACACAATTTTTTGAAAGGATTTTGAACCTTTAGGTATCCGTTACGGCTGCATAGCTTTACAGGTATGAAAGCTACACATGTCAACGAAGGGATTATGCATGAAAATATACGAAAGCAATCCACTCTTCAGGTTTGTATTTCAATTGAACATCTCGTTATTAACACCATAGCAACGGCCTACACTATTATATCCAGGACATTTTACTGCGCAATAGATTTGTTCTTTCAATGGTTTGAAACATCTTTCAGAAAATGAAATGAATTGCATTCTCTCATTAATATGTGTTCTACAAATGTAAACAATTGCCGTTGAAAACAAAACAACATTACTTATTTGTGTTCTTATTTTATATTGCGGTCACCATTCAGACTTCTTAGTGTCAGATCTCACTAAGACGCTATACATGTTGAATATTGACATTACAATCTATGACATCATAATCCCATTCATACATTGTACGTTTATGGAAAGATTGGTTATTTCACTGTAAGTTGCTACTGAATCTTTCGGAAGTTAGTATCACGAGAACAGAACTTTGTCAATGCTCAGAATCTTGTCATAAGGTAAGTCCTTCAATGGCAAATCGACGAAAGCAACACGCACCCTTATTAGGGTAGGATAATGCATGACATATACATTGATTGTTCTGCCATTATTCTCTATGAAACTTGTAGACCCTTCGAAGATTCGAATCCCTGTAAAGTCTGACGTGTACAAGTAATCAACGGATTCATTGTCTTATCATAAAAGATGTTCCGAAAAGCCGTTTGTATAGCTACCTTTCTGTTCGATCTTTGTTTCCTTCTGAGTTCAAAATTCTCTCGATGACAAATATACTTAATATCGCATTTGTATTTCGAACCTTGAACTTACGTGTGATCTATAAATTGTCTCAGTCTTGCGTTTAAAAAGAATAAGAGAGTTTGTTTAAGGAATGATCGACCATTATCTCTTAGTAGTAAGACTCTTTAAATTAAAATTAATTTCCTTTGCTGCATACATGCAAATGCCACATATATAAAGACTATAATGAATTTGATAAACAATTTGGTTTTGTAGTTTTGCATGGAAGTGGGTATCTGTGCAGGATTTTATTTCAAAAGAACTCTCTCAATTATGGCCAGTCTTATTTTTGATCCTTTCGGAAGTAATACTATAGCCATGGCGATCGTACGAATTCCACTTTCCCATAGATTTCTTTCCTCCGTGGAATAAGTAATATTTCAAGAAAGTGAAAGTATATACGGTGCGCAGTTATAGGTTTCTTATCTTAGCGTTAAGGTCCGTTAAAATTCATATGGGAAAAAATCATAGTTCAATGCCTCTCGAAATGTTTAAGAATTGATTGTAAATTTCCTATCTCCTAAACCCTTCTCCAAACGTTAGAGACATTATTTTCTTGACTGCATTTTGAGAATTGCAATATCAAATACTTGTTTATTTTATGGAAATAATCTATTACATAGATATGATGTAGATATTTGTATCATATATATTATTAAATTAGGTAAAGTCCAGTTATTCACAAAATCATTGTCTTTCACCTAGAGAAAACATTTGTTCCATTAAGCAATGATTGTTCCGAGTATGCCGGAGTTTATGACCTGTTAGGGTTGTATATTATATGACCCTGATCAATTTTGGATATGTTTGGTCTTTTTGTTCATTGTCTTTATATTTTCTTTCCTTTTGTTTGTCTTACACCAGTTGACAATACACGTAATTGTACACCTTTATTTTTTAATATTGTGAGAGAAATAATATAAAGTGTAAATCAGAATTAAAATGGCAAATAAATGATGACTACTTTGTACTCTACGTCTATCGTTTCAAACAAGTGGTGTTAATCTCGAAGTCTAAATCGAGACTGTAAGCTTCCTTACAATATGTCAATTCCTCTTCTGTCTAAATTAATGTCTGGAATTTCGGTAAAATATATTTACGAATTACATTAAAATGTCAATCGTATCAGTATATTCTGTTTACGTTTCACCGATACAATTTGTGCTTGTATACGTTGTAGCAATAGTCTTTGTTGCGTGCACATAACACCTGGCTGCCTACATTTGTATTACTGAATATTACAATTATCCCCAACCGAACCCTAACACTAACCCATACTTTCGATGTTAAACTTACAATCTATCCGGTTAGAAACAATACCGTTTTAGGCGGATGTACGATGCATCACGCGATGGGTTAGTTCGCATTATTTACTAACGGAGGCAAGACATTAAATCAAATAGATGTCGCTATAACAAACCACCAATATAGCTGTTAATATAATAATAACCTTGGCTAACAAAGATGAAGGCAGTCTTGCATTCCTTGCCAACAGTTTTAACCAGGTACAGCTTCAACTGAACTCAGCCGTCACAGTTTGTAATTGTTACACAAGTCATGTAAGTATTCAGTAAGTCTCAGACTGCTTCGGTGGCTTAGTGGTTAGAGCGTCCGTCGCGGAAGCAGGAGGTTGTAGGTTTGATCCCCGGCCGAGAAATACCAAAGACTTACTAAAATGGTACTAACAGCAGCCTCGCCTGGCGCTCAGCACTACGAGGTTATTGTTAGGACTTGTCTGTCTGGTGACTGAGTGGAACATCATGATACATGTCATATCGATATGAATGGAACATCGTTAAAGCTCCTTTAAAAATCATAATTACACACACACACGCAAACACACACACACACACACGCGATAATAACTCTCATCAGATAACACTATTTGCCAATGTTTCAATTTCATACCTGAAAACTGTACATATCAGAAAAAGAGTTGTATCAGCACAAGAATGCTTGTTTAGCGAATAAACATCGGACATTTCTGTAACAGGGAGATCGTGAGACATGCGCACAGTTTGGAAGTCATTTTGAAGAATGTAATTAATGATGCAAATAAAATAACCGATCGGTATTTTCTCCTCTTGCAATTTAAAACTTAATCTATGTCACCCTGTTATTTTCAAGTAAGTAACAGTAAACAGAATATTCAAATGTCAACCTTCCCACATTTTTAAAGGTAACAAAGCAAAAAAGAAACATAATTTTAAACCTTCAATAATATACTATTTAGCGATAAATTATATAATGTGTATATCAGATTTAAAACGATGTCTAATGTGGAGACTGTTCGCTTCATAAACTTCATAAACCATCTTCCTTTAATGTTTTTGTTCCTTGCTTTGTCATACCTGATACAGACACACTATGATAAGTTTTTTTTTTAAATCCCAGACAAATGCGTGACCAGGTAGACACAAGAAGCACATTGCATGTTAACGCAATGGCAAATACATTATGAGTAATGTTAATGACAAATACATTATGACCAATGTCAATGGCAAACACATTATGAGTAATGTTAATGGCAAATAAATTATGACTACTTTGTATACTACGTCTATCGTTTCTACCAAGTGGTTTCAATCTCGGAGACAAAACCGAGACCGTAAGCTTCCTTAGAATGGGTCTGTTCCTTCTCTGTCTCACTTAATTTTTGGAAAAACGATGAAATAAATTTACGAATTGCATTAAAATGTCAACTGTAATGAAAGGGTTGTACTCATTTCAATAATGTAAATTCTCTCTACGCTTCAGCAATACAATTGGTGCTTGACTTACTAAGCAGCAATAAAGTTTGTTTATTTGCACATACACCCGGCGGCCTACATTTTCATAACTAAGTATTACAATTAGACCTACTTGCAAGAATCTTATTCATTATGCGCATAAGGTATTTAATAAATTTTCCGTACTATAAAAATATAATAAAGACAACAGAGTTCTATTAAATCTAAATTTGTAACATTCAAAATTAAATTAATTACTTGCTCAGCCTGATTTTAGTGTTTTATTCTAAAGACAATATTTCTTCCAATGAAACATAGAACTTGTAGTACATGTTGTATTAGTAGTAGTAGTTGTTTCTTGTTGAAAGTTTACCAAACTGCGGAAATTGCAGGTATTTATATTTATTGTTATTATTGATGACGACAATGATGAGGGTGGTGATAATATTGATGATGGAAATTAAAAATGCGTAGAAAACAAAGATGCAATGGGACTATATATACGAACAATTGGTTTCATAAAACAAACTACTCTACATTGTATTAAGAGACTACCAAAGCAAAAATATGTCTCAGCTAATGTCATTTCCTTTTTCGAAAGGAAGAAAAGAGACCTGAGTGCTTCGAAAGTCTGCTATCCGTTAGATTGAGTCAGACAACCCAAATAACATGCATCGATATTCCTTGGGAAAAGGTAGGGTGTATACCCGTATGTGACGACTCGCGTGAATGAAACATAGTGTAAAATCTGTACATCTTGTTTTGTCTCACTTAGAATGTCAGCTTGTTTAGAATTACGTACTTTCCTCACAAAGGACAGTATATGATGGAAAAGCAAAGGCGGGAGATTATGTCTAAAAAAGTAAAATGTCTGATGCATTCATATGATTTGTACAAATTGATAACGCAAAAGTAATCAAACTCGCGAATGGAAAGAAGAGAAACAAATTGTTAAACAAATATTTACCAATCCTCATGTGGTTCAATGATTTTAAAACTTCACAATCGCATTAGAAGTTATCGTTACCTTCCAGTTGTCTATATCCTTTTCAATACGTACATGGAGTAATGACATAACGTTTTCATCTAAAACTATTTTGCAATATTTCGAATTTCAACAGAAGATAAATCTGCGCTTCTTCAACAAAGATAGAGGTTTTTTAATGAGACTTTAACATTACCAATGAACTTCATCAATACATATTTTTGAGTGTGCAAGTTATGATTCATTTTATAAATGTTTGGCACGCACTGCATGCACACAGACAGAAAAGTATAAGTAAGACGACCCTATCCCCATATTGCCATACTATGCTTTTAGATTTGAAGCAGTTAATGTTTGTCCATTTTACTTGGGATTCGACCCTTAAAAGCACAATGCATGTTATGAATCTATGACTGAACAAATCACGTTTAACAATATCAAGAGAGTATATTTGTATGACGTTTCTCCTACACAGAAGTAAATATGTTTGTGAGAATCACTTCCCTTCACACATTTCCACTTTGATTCGTTGCAAGGTTGATTTTTGTGATAGCTTGTCACAAATAATTACAATTCCTTTGTAAGAAAATCTACAAAAAAAGCCTAGATATATGCAAAGTATTTATTTAAATGACACTGTTTCGTACATAATTGTTTAACTCTTTTTCCATACTTTGAGAAATACAGAAGTTGCCTACAATGATGGTTTCAAAAGGATAGTAACTCTTTTAAGTCTGTTTTTTTCCTTATAGCTCATCGTATAGGAGTTACTTCCCTTCACATGTGTAACTATATTTATTTATGTGGCAAAAAAAACCTCTAAAAGTGATTTCATTTCTAATTGAGAATGAGAGATATTGTACAGTCCAAAATAATATTGATATCGCTTCTACTCGATTGATTGCAATTGCATGCAAGGAAACTCCAGACGTTCAAAATAGGGTAAATGTTTGCTGTAAACCTTCTGCAATAATAGAGAATACTCTGTTTGGACCATTCGAGAATGTATGACTTTCTATTGTAGAGTTATCTTTCTTGGTAGACTTTCTAATAATAACAGCCATTTTATCCAGCATACATTTATCTTCTGTAAACCCTCTGCAATAAGAGAGGACACTCTGTGTTGACCATCGCAGAATGTATGACTTTCTGTTATCTTTCTTATTAGACATACTTATTACAACACCCATTTTACCAAGAATAAATTTAAGTTTTTGTTTATAAGTATTACACACCAAAAATCTATAATTCTAATAAAAGTCATAATGTTTCTTCTCAACAAATGATACGAATAGTCTTAATGGAATCCATCATGTATCAAGCGGACTTAAAACATTCAATGCTATGAAAAGCATTTCTCGTTTCAAAAGAAAATATCTGCAATTTCCTTATTTGTATATTAACAGGAAAGAAGGTTTGCTGCTTTTTGATTCCAATGAAGCAAAGAACAGAATTGATTTGTTATTCTAGGTGGAAAACAATCGAGAACATACATGTCCATTTCTAACATTCTCCCGCAACATCAATACTGCAGTAACATTTGTTTTTGCACGTACACTTTATTACAAAATATATCTTTTAGTAGCCCTGGCAGTCTTAAATTTTGCTACCAAATGTTTTCAATTAGCCCTACTTCAAAGAATACTATTTAGTATTAATCGGAATATGACAAAGACAACATAGTTATATTAAATCTAAATTTTTTTAAATATTCTGATTAGTATATAAAATTATATTAATTACGTGCACATCCTGATTTTTGTGTTGGATTCCAAAGAAAATATTTCTTTGAATGAAACATAGCAGTTGTAGTAGCATTAGTTGGTGCTATTTTTGTTATTGTTCTGTATGATGTTCTTGTTTTAACATCAGTGGTAATTGCGGTTATTTTTATTTTTGTTATTATTGATGATAATGATGATGATGATGATGATGATGATGATGATGATGATGATGATGATGATTCTTGGAACACACAGACGTGCAACTCATATGCTGCACATAACTATATACAAAAATGTAGTACCAAAGGTATATGAAAACAAAGAGGTATAAGAACAGAGAAAGGAGTGCTTACAAACTTCCACAATCCGTTCGATCGAATCAACCGACAGAAATCATATATTCCTTGGGCAATTGCTATATGAATATCCTTATGTGGCGTATCGATTCAACGATACCTTGTGGACAATCTGTACATCTTGCATTATCTCTCTTGGTATGTCAACTCGTTAGAATTATGGTCTTTTCTTGACAACGGCCAAAAGTATGGGGATAACAAAAAGGCTGACGATTATGGCGGGAAGGAAGAAACATGTTTGATTAGTTGATATGAATTTACCCAAGTAAAATTAATTGTCGAGTAGTAGTAAGAAATTAAATATGCAAATATTTACCAATATCAATTAGAAACAACGGAAGATATATCAGCACGTTTATAGAGATTCTTCGTGACACTTACACATCAAATATTAACTACATAATCACAGTTTTGAGGGTCAAAGTTATTTAGCCATTTTAGTTATTTGATACATAAATGGCACGCAGTGCTTAACCAGAGACAGAAAAATAAAACGTAAGACGACTACCACCCCATTATGTAACATTTTGTATTTTAAACTTGAAACTTCTAACTTTTGTAGATTTACCTTACTATTTGACCCCCATAAAGCACTGTCAAAAGTATGCAACTCATAGGGAACAAGATGATCGGAGGTTACATTATCGGATGACTTTCCTAGTCAGAAGTAATGTGTTTGTGGGAGTTACTTCACTTCAAACCCTTCCGCTTTGATCTGTTTCGACGTTGTTTATTCCGATTGTATGCGACGAATAATTACAGTCCCCTCATCAAAATCTACATCTAAAGTCTTGCTATCCGTAAATTGTTTATTTAAATTACACTTCTTGTACATAATTGCTTGAATCCATTTCCATACTTTTGAAAAAATATTCATTGCCTACAGAAATAGATCAGTTATAAGAGCAGCAACTCTTTGAAGTCTTTTTTCAAATTGGTCCTTCTATACGAGTTTTGTTCCTTTACCCAGAAAACTACATTCATTTCTGTTGAAAAAAAACACTAATTAATAATAATAATAATAATGATAATAATAATAATAATAATAATAATGAGGATTTTGTATAGCACCTAATCTTTCGAAGCTCTAAACGCTATTCACTATCAATAATGATATGACTGCGCTAAAGAAAAACAAATGACAAAAACAATGAAATTGTAAAACATAAAAACAGGCTGAAAACATGTAAGATACAAAATACAGATAGGTCTCTAAGTTTGTCCCTGAAGTCGAAACAGGTGAGTTTTAAGAGCATTCTTAAAGGACCACAGTGTCTTTGTGTCTAATTTCAATGGGCAATTCGTTCCACGTCGCTAGGCCCTGGTATGCAAACGAACGTTGTTCATATGACTTTGTTTTCACCGTGGGAACAATGAATATACGAGTATCAGAAGAAGAGCGTAAGTATCTAGCAGGTGTATACATATGGGTGAGGCAAATTTTGTGATTTATTCTGTATCGAATCGATAGCCAGTGTAGGGTACAGAGCAGTGGTGAGGTGTGCTCTGATCGATGTACTCTAAAGATGATCCGTGCATCTGTGATTTGAACATTTTGAAGTTTCTGGAGTAAATTTTGTGGCGAACCAGATAAAATTGAGTTACAATAGTGCGAAGCAGGTCCCTAACACTGTTATACCATGGGGAACACTTTTTCTTAGTGATACTCTGCATGTGGTGGTTGGAGCATGTTTTTCAAGCAATGAAAGCAGGCAGTAGTCAAGTTGTTCCGCTGCTGGATGTAAGATAGTTGTTAAGTTTTTATGGATGCCATGCATGAATTTGGTTCTATTTATCAAACGAAGGTTTCTCTTAGTAGCAAATAGAGGCGGAGGGTTAGGGACTGATACGTCGAGATGGCATACAATGCAGAGGTGATCCGATGCAAGTTTGTGGGATACAAGGGTGGATTGCAGAATATTATCATCAGGTCTAAAATGAAACCAGTCTAAAATGTGACCAAGTTAATGGGTGGGATGGTTAACTGACTGTTTAAAATTGAAAACATGAATGGATTCTAGGAGTTTTGATATGTATGGTTTTAAAAGACAGTCAAAGTAAAAGTTGAACTCTCCAAGAATAATTAGGTTACCACCTATCGATTTTCCATACTCCATAAGTTCTGGAAACTGCTACAAAAAGAGAGAATCAGTCAGCTTGTTTTTCCTACTAGGAGAAAGGCGGTATGGACTGACCTTTGTTCCAGTGTGAGCCTTGTTTGGACTAGTTCAAACGATGTGTGGCAGAAATTAAATTTTGTGTTGTACTTATGGCATTTGATCATGGAATTCTTTGTAATTACAACAATCCCACCTCGACTTGATGGAGTAATCGCTGGGTTAAAATCCGCACACTGATGTTCATCACCTGACGATTGTAACTATGTTTCTGTCAGGAAGAAAACGTCGATATTCTCGTCGTTGATAACATTAACAGTTTCTGTGCGCTTTTCCGGTGATCCCACTGAATGAGCGTTGAATAATGCAATACGTAGTGGTATCCCTAGGCAGTTGACGATTTAAGAGGAATTTGAACCAGGTTATTAAAATTAACTGCAGAATTTTTAAAATGTTTATCTGTTACGGACGAACGGGTATTAACTGGAATTCTTCTTCCTGTTTAACGCCGGCCAGCTTTGAAAGAACGTTTCTTTTCTCGCTTTCGTTTACATTTAAGTAATGGTGAATGTATTCCCAGTTCGTTTAGTCCTGAGCACAATGTAGTATCTAGAACCAATGTGTGGTCATTTAATTCAATTTCCAATTAATGAGGGTCCGTCATATTGTAAGCGGTCACGTGACTGCAGTTTATTAAAAAACAAATGACGTCTTAACAGTAGAACAAAACAGCTGAGAAAAAATTATAATTGTTCTCGTTTCCAAAACAAGGAGATGAATTAACACATACGAAACACAATACTGTAGACGAAGATAGACAACAAGCACAAATATTAAACAAAAAGCACAAAATCGGAAGAGCCTTTCTCGAGCAGTTAAGCGCTGGAAGCCATGTTTCCGGAAGTCAAAGTGAATATACATTTATTTCAAAATAATAATGATATCACTCCCGCTTTTTTTATTTCAATTGCAAGAATTGCAACTCCATACTTTTAAGAAAGGCTAAAGATTTTCAATAAATTATATGCAATAAGAGATGCTACAATGTAGAGACCATTTCAGAATAATCTATTTGGAATTGTCTTTTTTAACATACCTTTTTGCAGTAACAACCTTTTTATTGAACATAAATTTATTTTGCATCCAATCCTTGCACAACAATCACTAACCATTCTTGTAAAAAAAATCATTTTTGATTCTATCGAATCAATTTATCGTAATTGTCAAGATTTAGATGAATTAGTTTGTAAGGATTCGAAAAGACCGATTAATGCTTTGAACATTTGTTCCGTTGCTCGCTTTAAGCGTCTCCTGTCTATTGATTTGTTGTTAGTGCTTCCATCATTTCATGCAAAATGAAAACCTATTCGTTTTCAAGAATAATAAAATAATCACATATTTCAAGCTTCAGTTGAATCAACTACTTATGATACAAATTTATTTCCTTCATTAAACTATTTCTTCAAATGATAGGGTCGTTGATTTATATATATATATATATATATATATATATATATATATATATATATATCTTTAGAGATTGTTGTATTTCAAGGAACCTTTAACATATGTTGGCACTATTCGTGGACAAAGGCAAATGTATTTATATATATATATATATATATATATATATATATATATATATATATATATATATATATATATATATATATATATTCAGTGTCTTTGGTTTTCTTCTAACTTATGCCATTCCTATCTCTTTTGCACCAGCACCTCATCTTCACCATTACATATTTCGTCTTCTTTCTCCCATTCTCATCCTTTTTCTTCTCCTCATTATCATCTTTTTACTTCTTCGCATTCTCTTCCTCTTTCATAAACTTATCATTATTATCTTTGATCTGCTTATTGTCCTCTTTTTGCCCATGTTGGCCTTTTAATCACAGTATTTAACATTTCATTAGATCCTGTCATTATTGTTCTCCATCTTGACTCTTCTGGGACTATAAATGTCTGTCCCAACCTTTACTGGGATCGATATCTCAATACCAGGATGGTTTAGCACCTCTTGTAATTGTTTGCATCTTGTCAACGTGGTTGGTAGACACCTTTGACTAATCAATATTGAATGGCACGAATGACGAATGCTAAACTTTATATACCCCCAATATGGACGTGAATGAAAACATCCCCTTACACCAACTACACCTATCAGATACCACACAACCAAAAAATGACCACAACAGACCTATTAGAAACTATTTTAGAGATATCTTGCAAACAAACACACTAATACCAACTAAATACATTATACTTCATTCCAACACATGGTAGAGTAGGGAATGATATTTTTCTTAAACTAAAAGACATACACAAGCCTTTACCAACAATCACCATTCCTGCCAAAGTGAGTAAGTGTAGAACTTCTTTTTCTTTGCGTCAAAGCGGCATCTTCCAAGGCGTGAAATTTTCCCGTTATCAACAGTTTCAAAAGGGTTCAGCGAACGAAACGCCGATTGCAGAATGTCTCCTAAACCAAGTCCTCGCTGTCGGTTCGTGGCGTTTTGGCGCCACCTGTTTGGCACCGACCGGTTTAGCGCGACCGGTTTGGCGCTTGGCTGTTTTGGCATGGGCCGTTTTAGCGCCGGCCCTTTTGGCACCAGCAAGAGTATTAACATCAAAGGATTCCACATTCTCCTTAAGATAATTAGAGGCCATGTCGGCATTAACAAAATGATTAAGAAACACATATACCTTGATATCAACGTAAATACAACAGAACGATAGGAATTTCCTCCTGTAAGTGATAAAGATTACAAAATGGAAATGTAAAATTACTTGTAAAAAAACAGCGGTATTGACTTATATGAATAAATACATATAAATCTTTTCCATATTAATACATACAGGTAAACCCTTGCCAAATGAATATAAAGAGATAACTTATTTCACTGTTGCTGTATACAGGTAAATCATTGCCATATGAATACGTATATATAAATAAATCCTTGCCATAGGAATACAAACAGGTAAATAATTGTCATATTAATGCGTACAGGTAAAATCTTGCCATTTGAAAACATATAGATAAATTATTACCATATTGATACAAACAGGTAAATGTAGGCCTAAACAGGTCTGAACTTCAGTAGCATATATATATATATATATATATATATATATATATATATATATATATATATATATATATATATATATATATATATATATATATATATATATATATATACATGTACTCAAGGGGTTGTTTCAAACCTAGTAACAAAAGATTCCCACTCCATACTTCGTTAAGACAAAAAACAACTCAAATTGCCTCCGCGAATGGTCTAACCTAGCTCCACAGTCTCCATCTGAACTTTGTAATGAAGAATACCATCATACAATGGAACTGTTGAGGACATAAAGCTAAATACAATGCTATTCTTCTGCATTTAAATGAACACGATCCTGCAGTACTATGTTTTCAGGAAACATTCCTGAAAGAGACAGATAACATTACATTAAAAGATTAAAAACTTTTCCCTGTTTAACACGTACTTTCAAAATGCTGACAGGGCCTTAGGAGGAGTCTCTGTTGTTGTGAACAATAAATCCCTTCACAGAATCATCCCTGTAAATACAGATTTACAAGCCATTGCTATAAGCGTCACTCTACATCGAGTAATTACCTTTTGTTATATTTACTTACCACCAAACAGCAACCAAACGAATTATACAATCTTCTGCAACATCTTTTCGCGCTCTTTGTTTTACTCGGGGATGTTAATGCCCATAATATTCTATGGGGATTAATTCACATACACGACAGAGGCCACAAATAAGAATTCATTTATAGACACAATCTGTGTCTATATTACACTAAATCACCGACATAATTACACCTAGGGACAGGCCATACACGTGTATAGATTTAACAATTTGCTTTCCTTCGCTCCTTGTTGAATATGAATGGAAGGTCGCTGATGACCTTCACATCAGTGATCCCTTTCCAATCATCCTTAAAAATATCAACTGAAACAAACATTGTTGACGCATTTTGACAATGAAATACAAAGATCGACTGGGCTACGTTTAAAACACTGTATAAAACGTGACTAAATAATGATACAGTATTCAACGTTGTTAATCCTATAGAGAATTTTACTTCAATACTAACAAAGATTGCAGAAAAATATGTTCCAAAGTCCTCACCGAACAGTAAAAAAAACCAAAACCTTGGGTAACCAAGGAATGCAAAGAGGCCACCAGACAACGCCGAGAAGCATCTAAGAAATTCAACAATCGTCCAACGCACGAAAATTAAGCAAATATCGTATTTCCCGGGCTAAAAGGAGCCGCACAATCAAACAATGTAAACGTGCATCATGGAAGAAATATGTTGTTCATTAAACTCTCGTTCATCAATTTTAAAGGTTTGGAACACTATTCGAAAATAAATGGAAATAGAAAAAGCAATTCTCTCCGACACCTGAAAACAAACAATAACAATTTTAGTTCGAAACGTGACATAGCAAATATTCTTGCAGATAGTTTCTCAAAAACGTCCTCATCATCTAATTATTCAGAAGCCTTCCGAATATTAAACTCTCAAAAAAGAAAAAAACAGCTGTTTTCACTAATGGAGGTTATGTAGGCTTTAGACAAAGCCCATGATACAACTGCTGGGTCGGATGAAGTACATTACCAGTTCTTGAAACATCTCCCAGAATCATCTCTAACATCTCTTCTGAAACTCTGTAATGATTTATGGATTGCTGGTAATGGACATAAGATTGGAAAGGAAGCAACAGTAATACAATTCCCAAACCAGGTAAAGATATCGGAGATCCTAACAGCTATCGACCCATTGCACTGACAAGGTGTGTGTGTAAAACAATGGAACTAATCTAGGCTTGTATGGTATTTGGAAAGTAACAATTTAATATTTCCTTTCCAAAGTGGCTTCCGTTCTGGTCGTAGTACCAACGTTCATCTTGTTAGACTTCAAACATTTATTCGCGATTTCTTTTTTCAAGAAGGAACATTTAGTAGTAGTCTTCTTAGATTTATAAAAGGTCTATGACACAACATGGAAGTACGAGATACTAAATGACCTGCACGATCTGGGTCTTAAAGGCCGTCTGCCCTCTTTCATATCAAATGTTTTATCAGACAGCGAATTCAAAGTACGTGTGGGCTCTACCCTCTCAGATATGCACAAGCAAGAGATGGGTGTGCCCCAGGGCAGCATTTTATCTGTGACGCTTTTTGATATCAAAGTCAATAGCATCACCAAGTGTTTAGCTCCCGGTGTGGATTGCTCATTATACGTTGATGATTTTTTAATTTGGTATCGACTAAATCACATGCATAAAATTTAAAGACTACTGCAACAAAATTTCAACAAGATCAAAAATTGGGCCAGTACTGACTGTTTCAAATTTTCAAAATCTAAAACAGTATGCATGCGTTTCTGTCAGTTGCGAAGACATCATGATGACACTGAACTCACGCTAGACAGAACACTTATTCCAGTTGTTGAGGAAACAAAATTTGTGGGTGTTATCATCGACAGAAAACTGACTTTTATTCCACACATCAAGAATTTGAAAGCTAAGTGCTTGAAATCTTACGATCTACGTAAAGTAGATATAATACCGATATTAGATATAATACACGGGACTGGAGGGCTGATAAAAGAGTCATCCACATGTTGTATCGAACAATTATCCTCTCTGAACTAGACTATGAATGCGTTGTTTATGGTTCAGCTGGAAAGTCATAATTGAAAATACTTGACCCAATTCATCATCAGTGAATAAGACTCTTTCTGGGATCATTCAACATCTCCACGTGAAAGCCTTCTCGCAGAAGCGAATGAACCCCCTTCATCATATCGCAGACAAATTCTTTCTGCATAGTACGCTCTCACAAAAGATCAGACCCTCTGAACCCTGCATTGTCAGCTGTTTTGCAACCCAAATCCAAAACCTTATAGGAAAAAAAAACTAAATGCCATACATTCATTTGGCATCAGAACAACATTCAGCCTTGACAATATCAAAATTGATCTATCTGCAGTTCAGAACACGTTTGTCTCGAAATCACCACCTTGGCACTTTACACAACCCAAAGTGCTTTTAACGTTACACGATGAGGAAAACATATGAGACAAAGCTTTCCATCTTCCAGGACTATTATCATGAACTCCTCACCGATTTTAGAAACTACACTATAATTTATATTGATGGATCAAAGGATGAGGAAATGGCTGCTGCATAATTCGTTAGTGGTAAACATATAACCAAAGTTCCTTTGCCGAACGATTTGTCCATTTTAATAGAGCAATAGACCTTGCTCTAAAATTTATTGAACAGAAACGTATTTTAAATAGCATTATCTTCTGTGACTCACTATTGGTGCTTCAGTCAGTACAGAATAGAAAACCGGAGAACCCATTGTTAATTAATCTTTTTTTCAATACTGGTATATCAAGCTTCATGTTACGATTAGAATCAATTCACTTCTAGGTCATCTGTATGTTGATTAAACAAACAATGTCTGCCAATAATGTAGTTCTCTATTAAGTTATCTTTCATTTCTAATATCTTTCTTTCTCAATCTATCTATCTATCTATCTATCTATCTATCTATCTATCTATCTATCTATCTATCTATATATATATATATATATATATATATATATATATATATATATATATATATATATATATATATATATATATATATATATATATATATATATATATATATATATATATCATACTTTGGGTTAGTGATGTGTTTGTATATTTTGTACATTCTGAATCTTCGCGATTAAATGATTTTTGTTTATTTAAAAATAGAGTTACCTTAGACCCTTTCATACAATTATTGTACACATGTGTGAGTCTATGATTTATAGAACATTTACTAGTAGTGCTATTTGTGTAATTCTTTTACGGCAGCTATGTATATTCTCTTCAGCGTTTCTATCCACAAATAGAAACCTCCACCTTCTAGGAATGTATTTCCCCATAGAAACCTTGTTTATGTGCTCTTAGTTTGTACGAATGTAAATAGAGAGAAATATTGAAACATGAAACTCGTTAAGAATCGTATATAGAAATAAAGTAACATGATATACGACACGGCAAATCATCTGTACTCATCACCACAATAATCATTCGTCTCCTGTATTCTTGATTCCGAATGGTTTGCCCGAAATTTGAATTCTTGTTTGATTACAGATGAATAAGTACATATACTTCAATATCACTGATGGCATAGGAATGAATTAGGACGACCTCATACGTCATGGTTCTCTATTCATGAGTGCATCAAGTTCTTGAACTGCATTGATACCTTGATGGCTTGCGTTGTTTGGCATATAATATGGTCAGTTCTGTCATTTTCCGAATAGTATTGATGGGTATGAGAATTGATCGTTAAAAGATGGATAGAGAAATGTATCTGTGTATCTATTGAAAGGTCCTTTTTGTCATTTCCTAAAAATTGACAAGCACTACAAACAGCACTTTCATATTTTGTTACTTCTTTTGTGTCACGTCAACGATGATGATTGCACAATCTCCACTACTACATTTTATGTATCTTTTCTAGGCTAAACAGAGAATGGATGTGAACAGAAGTAGTTCCATACATATACATTTATATGTACTCAATAAAAAATATCGTAAAGTATGCTGCAATTCTCTGTGAATAGATTAATAACATTATTTTGATTTATTAACCTTACAAAACGATAACTTTAAGTTTTAGAAATGAAATAAAACAACAAAATAAAATATATTACTTTTTAAATGCTTGCATCCAAATAAATTAGATTTATGACCATCAGTGTCATTCAACTACGATTAAATGTTTAACCTAAGTATTAAAATACATGTATGAAGTGTATTAATAAGCAATCAAATTTGTAAACTTCACAATCTGTTATTTCAGTACTAATCCAATTTGTACACTTCACAATCTGTTGATAAAGTACTAACCCAAGTTTTACACTTCAAAATCTGTTAATGCAGTACTAACCATGTTGTACACTTCACAATCTGTTAATACAGTGCTAACCCAAGTTGTACACTTCACAATCTGATAATAATGTACTAACCCAAGTTGTACACTTCACAATCATTTATTAAACTACTAAGTGTTCCTGCAACAAAATTGATATGTGGAATATTCAAATACAGATTTAAATTGAGACATTTAGATTGGACCACTATCCAATAAAATTATTAATATTGTGTATCTAAAATGATGTAGTGAATGTGGAAGTTTTAAAACTTGCACCTAGAAGGTAAATTAAATTGAATACAAGATAGTCCAGCGTAAAGGCTTCAGAATATTATATACTGGGACAGTTAGGTCAACTACGCGTTGGAAATATCTAGCTAATATCTGACAAGAGTAAAGATTAATCTGATATGTCTCATAGGCTTTTTAATATTGTGTATTTTGCAGTGTGCGTGTGTTTGTGCAGTTAAGACATTTATTACTATATCAACCATAAAGAAAGAAGAAAAACATGTCAATGCAATGATACATTTTATCCTGATTGCTTTTGGAAAGTAGATTTGTGTGTTACATCGTTTGATCGTATGTGTGTGTTAAATATGATGGGGAATATATATATATATATATATATATATATATATATATATATATATATATATATATATATATATATATATATATATATATATATATATATCATCATCATCATCAAATGACCTTAGAACTACAATTGTAGAATCTAATTAGAGGTACCCGAATTTCATTAACATCTGATAATAGATTCATAATCAATGTAATAATAAGAAATGATTCGATGAAGGATAATGTCCCGCAAGCATACCCATTTGCACTGATTAGCTACAGGTACCAAAGTTTCTTGGGCCTTTTCCGTGTGGAACAATCATCCACTGTGGTATTTCTGCATTTTGACGTTAACCGTTCGTACCATTTATGAAACGAACACTATTTTCGTTATTATAACCAAATCGAGAACTACTTCATTATATTTGCAGTGATAAAACTATTACTCTTAGAGAATCATTTTATTTGAATATGTTTGATATTTTCTCTTTTCGATGTGTCTCTTTCTTTTCGCCTTAACCTGTATTTGCTCTGTCATTGCCTAGAACGAGCGCTAAACGTTTTTAGAAGCAATACTTCTTTGTTTTATAAAATACCGGGTTTGGGATTGCGATAATCATGTTTGAATGTTTATTATAACCTTTCGTAAAGAGTATTAACTTTTCAAGTGCCTTAATGGACATCATTAGAGTCTTAAATTCCATAGATATAGATGCAAAAGTTTCCGAAATTAACGTATTGTTCTGCTTCGACTTAATTTCGTTCTAAATGTAAGGATAGCGTTTTGTATGAATTATTTATTTTTTCTAATCACAGGCACTGGCTGTGTACTATAGGATGTTCTAAGTGAGCATATACAAATGGCTATTTATTGGTCTACTTCTTTTTACAATCATTCTCTTTACAAACACAATCAGATACACGCGACGTAGGAGTAGAGAAGATGCAATCACCCTCGATGACGCAATTGACACGGAGGAGAGAAGAACTCAATGTGGACTTGCAGTTTGTACCGCTTGTCAAATTGTACAAGATGACGATGAAAAAGATCTGCTTAATAGTTATTCTAATACGGCTATATATGCTTCTCTTCATATAACGTTTCCACCTCTTATAACAAAAGAGTTAGAAACGCTACCTACTTCAGGAATTAACAGAATACAAACAATAATACACCAATCTTGGAAAACCAACGAGGTGCCCATACAATTTCATAACTTCATAGAATCTTTTATATGAATCATGCGTCATGGGATTATATATTTTGGACCGAAAATTCCAAGAAAAACTTTATCACGGATCATTATCCAAATATTATGTCTCTATATGACAGTTATCCCCATCCGCTAAACCGACCCGACGCTGTGCGGTATATGATATTGTTCCACTTCGGTGGGGTATATAGCGACTTAGACGTACAATGTTTGCGTCCACTTGATCCTTTGCTAAAATAAATTCATGTTTTATAGCACAAGAACCGCATGTACATTCTATCATATATCTTAATTTTTACAAGCAGGCTACAAACGCGTTTATGGCATGTAGGAAGCGACACCCTTTCATGAAGAGGGTAATTGAAAATCTGTTTCACTTTTATTACTTTTCGGATGTTCTCGATTCCACAGGACCTAGATTTCTGACGTTTACCCTAAGACAATATTTGAATAAAAACGTTAATCTAGATGAGTCGGACGATGACTATGTGTATTTGGCACCACCTGAATACTTTCAGCCATCTTTTCATCCTGACATGATTAGCAAGTTAAAACTGTTATGTGGCGGATTTCCATGTCTCTCTGCTCTGCGCCAGTGGAAACAAGAAGGCTTGAGATCCGAACCCTATTCATTTTCATTTACAAACCATGTTTGGGCTCACGGTATTCAATGCTAAAAACATTTTAAACATGAAAATCATCAATATACATAACATTGTTCCCAATGCAACAGAATATCTTAGAAATTCTTAGGACGATGATAACACAATTATGTTGACGTTGATGAATACGTGTACGACATGTATTGCCTATATCATGAACGAAGATGCCAATCACACATATTTCTGTCTTATACTTCTAGATATGCATGCTAACTCAATCTGGATTCGATGCATATAATGCTCTCGATGATTTATTTGATCATTTTCAATCTCATAAAGTTACGATTCTAGAGCACCAACAAAGTAGAAACATTCAGTTTATTTGAATATGTACTATTTCTAACAGTTTTTGAAGTTCTCAATATGATCAACAGTTCTGCAAAATTATTTTGTTGACACGTAACTTGCAATGCTTCGTAAGCAAGATAAAACACGGCTACTGGGATATATTTTAATCTCTAACACTTTTTAAACAAAATAATATATAATGTTGGCTTGAAGTGAAATATGCTAATCAGATCAATTATTTATATAATTTAGAGGATGCTTGTTGTTTTGTGTTTTTGTTTAGCTGCAAATCGTATATACCAATTTTGGCATTATGACATTTTATATTTATATGTACCAAGTGTTGTGTTGCTACGAAACGAATAATTTAGTCAGTCTTTGTATCGCCATTATATAACATGGGTTGAGCTTATCCTGATTGTTTTATATTTCTTTTATTTATTCTCTTGGTTCGTCTCTCGTTCTTCGAATGTTAAGAAGCATCTGAATATCGTTTATGTACATTTCTTCTCCATGAAATTGACATAAGGATGCTTTATTGATATAATGGTTTGGTGCCTGACAGGTGCTCAAACATTTTTCTTTAATCCGAATATTCAACACTCATACTTCAATAATCCCCATAGATAATAGAAAGAAATATTCTCTCTCTCATGTGTCTATCTATCTATATATCTATCTATCTATCTATCTATCTATCTATCTATCTATCTATCTATCTATCTATCTATCTATCTATCTATCTGACATTGCCTCAAACCCATGATACTTTCATTGGTTTCGCTGATGAATGCATATACTTTACAAGTATATATGTCTGTTTTTTTGAAATCTTAGTCATGGCGTATTGTTTTAAAATGCCTTTGTATAAAATGCAAAACTAACACAATCTGGTTTGGGAAACAAGTTATTAGCTTTAAGAAAATGCTTAACATTTAGCACACTTTGACGGTATAACTGTTATATACGTCGTTTTATCTTGTTTAATATGTGTGTAATAACGAAACCAGTTCATTTTCTTTTCGTCTTTTTAATTATTAACACAGATCACATCATTATTAAATATTCAGATGAAACGGAGCCTTAAACAGGGAACTATGCAAAATGAATCTTACTTTTTTTGCTATTTCTGTCCCAATGTTATGCTAAATTTTATACATTTTTATTCCATATTAGAATAGTTCCTCAACAGTTGTATTTATATTTAATTTCATTACTATATGTAAGTTCTTTAATATTTATACATGTGCAATTAAAAACATTTCACTTGTTTTATAAAAAAATGTATATTTAACACTATTCCTTTCACTTTACACGAAGCGGTTGTGAGATGCATATCAAGTTACATTCCCTATGTCTGTTTGTCTGACTGTCTCTATATATTTAGAGAGAGATAATGAAATAACACACACACACACATGTGTATGTGTGTGTGTATATGCTGAGTGTTTTGGTAAGAACGTAGGCGGATCACCTGCACATAATACTGGTGGAATCCCGTTAATAAAATATCAAGACAAATATTACTATTCTACGTTACTGCAAAAATCGTTTATATTCCATAGCAGGTAACTCGTGAGACTTTTGAACCTTAATTGTCAAAGTTATTTCCCTTCAATCAAACTGAAGTACTTATTTACATAAAAATAACTACTGTGATAAAAAGAAATGCCGCATAGAGATAACAATCAACATTGAACGGGGTTTATAAGTAGTAACAATTTATTAGCAAGATATAACATTTGATAGGTACCTGATATGCACCATCACTTGGATGCTAAATAAACTCTTTTTATTCCTTTAAAAGCAAGATTATAATGCTATCATAAGCTAGGTTCCCTTCTTATGAACATAGCAATAGTATAAATCGTCTCAGGGAGTAATATGCAATGAATGATCATACAATATTTAATATACATGGGATAATCGTAACCTTAGCTGCCGGGGAAAAAACAATGAGAATATTATTGCCATACAGACCGAACTCCACGAGTCAATTCTATGTCTTCAACGTCAACACATTAGAAATATATAACTATAGTCTTATATCGAATTCCATGCAAAAAAATACTTATAATTTAACATAATCAATAATAAAATGATAACTTCATGGTGCAATCATAACAATAAAATATAATAATGAAATAGGTTAAGTGTAATGTGTAATTTAACGCAAAATAATACTCCAGCCAGATGCCAACAACAACACATATTAATTTAAGGTGACATTGCACTTTATACAGACTTAAACAAGATTTACGTACATGTATTATATTAGTTTCAGAAGAGTAACATAATGCATGTGAATGAAAATATTATGTAGATTTAAAAGGCATTTTGGTGTATATACTCTGCGTTGTAATTCGTCTTATGTGTGCGTTGTAATTCGTGTTAAATCTGCGTTGTAATTCGTCTTAAGTCCATCAGGTAAATTATCGAGTTAAGAAATTAATGAATTATGCAAAGTGCATTCGTTTTATTAGACCTTCTTTTCTTTATATATATATATATATATATATATATATATATATATATATATATATATATATATATACATGTTTACTGAAGACATCTTTAAAGAAAATAAATTATAATCAGTCTTTTACATTGGGTGCACAACATCAAGCATTATCTTAATCAGGTTTGATTAGAAATGAAATTTATGTTTCGATAACCCAAATTATATTAACTTGCTCAATCTTCAGATCATATAAACACACACACTCACACGCATATATATATATATATATATATATATATATATATATATATATATATATATATATATATATATATATATATATATATATGTACATACATACATACATACATACATACATACATACATACATACATACATACATACATACATACATACATACATACATACATACATACATACATACATACATACATACATACGAGGACATTAAGTGTAAAAAGAAATAATGTTCATAATCGTAAATTAAATACGGAAAGTACTCCAGTAAATAAATATCATCGAGGATTTTCGATGACTGTTTCATAAGGATTAGAACGTGTGCCTGTTTTTTTCGAATGTCAGATGTTCATATCCCTTTCACTGAGCAATCAATCAACAGAAAAAAAGATGGCGCCCGTATCAGCATTGTACATATCGTACTTATATTGACGGAAGACTGATGATGGAATGCACTGGTTTTAATTATTGTCGAAGATAAAATGTGACACATTTAAGAAAAAAACATTTCCACCTGACATCCGCTGTTTCAGCCACACCCAAACTATCCAGACACATTTATTTCGTTCTCTTTAGACTATAGTTACATAGAATGTTAACTAGAATATTGTCTTGAATAAATTAAGCGCAAATTTAAATCTGAAACTGATGTAGACAGAAAAAAGATACAGAGATAGATAATTAAAAAACTAAACGTTTCATTCCCCACCTCAGTAAAAAACAACATTTGCTCCATCAAATTGTACAAATATAACATATGTTGATTCAAATTGGGCAAGGTTAACATACATTTATAACATAAATGTATCACAGCCAGACAAAAGTTTTCTACCTCTCCCACCTGTCGCAAAACTTGATACTGGGGTATCGACCATCACAATGCCATTTGGTGGATATGTGGTCCGACCTCTGACAGTCGCGCAATAGGCAGCTGGGATGGGTACTACGTCAGTTACATAAGGACAGAAAATCAGAATTATTCATCAACATCTTTGTAGATGTATAATTTCATAGATCCGGAAACATTAGACACATGCATTATATCAAGGAGCTAACTGTTTCTTCATATTTGTACCGTCATAACCAGCATGTTTCTACAAATCAGAAAAAGTGTTTGACACTTTCGGCAACTGATTTATTAGGTATTGATATGTTTTCAGTTATTTCACGTGTAATTAAGATTTTCTTTTTTTCTATTTTTAACATGTATATTATAGTGTGTTCATTAATAAAGTTCTTGCAACTACCATCGATCTCATTTAGTATTAGTTACGCCAAATTAATAAACCTTTAAACATTTCTATCAGATAATCTTGATCCTCATTCAATCCCCATAGATAAATTTTGCTACGAGGTAGTTGAGGTATGCATGTCTTTTTTACCATTTTGTTTTACGTATTTTTTTAAAAAAATAATTGCTCCTAAGATATTTAACTACACCGTAATATGTATACAAATATAAAAGTATAATTGATTAATGTGCATGCATTGAAAAGCCAGAAAGGTTTCAGTAAACTTACTATAACAGCTTTAGTACTGCTTGATATCTATCTATCTATCTATCTATCTATCTATCTATCTATCTATCTATCTATCTATCTATCTATCTATCTATCTATCTATCTACCTACCTACCTAACTACCTACCTAACTACCTACCTACCTACCTATCTATCTATCTATCTATCTATCTATCTATCTATCTATCTATCTATCTATCTATCTATCTATCTATCTATCTATCTATAACAGCTTCCGATTTTACTTGAGCTTTTCCATTTACTCAAATCAGGCCTCTGCTATGGGCTAAAATCTCTTAACCCAAAGTAGAAAAGGTACATAATGAGAATCTTTGAAGAGCTTTTGATCAATATATAGTATATAACTATTCAATGGCTTTACTGTCTGTGGAAGGAGCTAGGCAGGTTTTAAATTAGCCAAAATTTGGCTAAGGATTCATGTTGCCATACTCAGTGAGGCTGGTACACAACTAATGTCCTTTTAGCCCAATTTGGCTAATTCCTACAAAGCTGTTCTTCACACTCTTAGGTTGAAACCAAATCTTGGCTAAATGAATTCTTAGCCAAACTTTGGCTAAGGATTCCTGTTGCCATACTCAGTGAGGCTGGTACACAACTAATGTCTTTTTAGCCCAATTTGGCTAATTCCTACAAAGCTGTTCTTCACACTCTTAGGTTGAAACCAAATCTTGACTAAATGAATTCTTAGCCAAACGTTGGCTACGGATTCCTGTTGCCATACTCAGTGAGGCTGGTACACAACTAATGTCCTTTTAGCCCAATTTGGCTAATTCCTACAAAGCTGTTTCACACTCTTTGGTTGAAACCAAATCTTGGCTAAATGAATGCTACACATTTGCCTTTCACATGTATTTAACAAGTGGTTTATTTTCTATGTACATAATAGTGATGTTGGTGGGAAATAGACTCACCCATAGTATAAATAATAATAATAATAATAATAATAATAATAATAATAATAATAATAATAATAATAATGAGGACTTTATATAGCACCTAATCTTTAGAAGCTCTAAACATTTTACAACATCTATAATGATTTGACTACAAACAAAAACACATGAAACTATAAAACAAAAAAAAACATGCTGAAAATATTTAAGATAGGAAACAACATTAAGTCTTTTAGTTTGCTTTTGCAGTTGACATGTTTTTCAGAGTTTTAAGAAACTCTTAAAAGGGATTACAGTGTCTTTGTGTCTAATTTCATTTAGCAATTCATTCCAAGTTGTTGGGCCCTGGTATGCAAATGAATGTTGTACATATGACTTCATTTTCATAGTGGGAATAATGAGTATATGATTGCCAGAAGAAGATCATAAGTATCTTGCTGGTTTGTACACATGGGAGAGGCCAGATAGGCAATGCTGGACTGGAGTCGATCAGTGAAATGTAGCAGTCATTGTATGGTACAGAGCAGTGGGGAGGTTTGCTTTATAGATTTTGTTTTTTGTTTTGTTATGGTTTAACGCCATTTTTTCAGCACAATATAGGCTATACATGGCGGCCAATATTAATGAGATGTGTGTTCTGATCATGTTACTCTAACATGGCACAGTTTTAGTACATAATGTACATTAAGCATAAAACTTACATACAATGACAGTGCTAGGGCCTTACTTGTTAGAGTTGCGTTAGAAATAAATCAGTGAATGAAATGACTGTGTATTTTTATCACACCAATGATTTTCGTCATTGAAATTGATATAATCAAACTAGTATTTCGGCAAAATTTTTAAAACCTACAAACTTTATCAAGTATTTAGCAGAGAGATGGACCAACAGGAAGATGGATGCGTAGAAAATCTAGAGAAAACCAAACTATTAAAACAAATGTTTAAATATATTAAAAAAAATTATTATTAAAGAACGTATGACTGAAATGGTGTACATTGTAACAACTTTTACTTTAACATAAAAGATCTCTTTTCAATAAGTCTTTTAATGCCTTTCTTGAAGCAGGAAGTTCAAATTCCCCTGGTATAATATAGCTGACTGATATTGTCAGCTGTTTACATGATGTCAGTGATACCTAAAATTGCTTTGTTCTGTATAATCTAATTGTAATCTCAGCAGGCGCAACTTCCATGACCTGACCGATTTGAATGATAGTTGCATCTGCAAGGTACAAAACATGTCTCCCAACATCATATCTTCTTCTGTCTGCTCGTTCAGCTCGATGTCTGCCTGAGACTTGTTGGGTTGTGTATACCTGAACAATTTGGATCAGTAATTTTTAAATGAATTTTATTTATTTTAAACTAAACTAAGCAAGTCTTTTGAATGATTGTTTTACTGTCATAATAGAAGAAATTAATACAAAAAATAATAAATAATGTTCAAATTTCATTGCAATTTAGTTGGAAAATTAACAATCAGATTCTTCTTTTTAAATATCATAATAGGTATCTTAATTCTGTGAGATATAATTGAGAGTTGCACATTCAATTTTCATTAATTCTTGCTAAATCAACTTTCTAACTCATCATAAACCATTAAAAGTTTACTGGCACATTTTATTTGAAACATTTACTCATTGTATATGTATTGTATCAATATTACATAATAGTTTCAATGTAACAGTCTTCAGAAGAAATATTTTGAATTATTCACTCAGGTGCTTTTATAACTGGTATTTTCAAGTTTAACATGACATTTCATTTAAAAGGAGAAGTTGAACAAACTATTTATTTGCTTCTTATAAAATATCTATAAAACAATGTATGTCTTTCAGAGATAAATGTTTAGGTAATAAACTGTTTATTATGGAACGATTGCCCATTACATTTGACTGTAGTGTTTCATGAGAACAGATATTTGTTTGGAAAATGTACTTTTCAGTTTGACCAGAAAAGAACACTATATATATATATATATATATATATATATATATATATATATATATATATATATATATATATATATATAAATTTGGCCATCTACATATCCATAAAAATAAGTGTTCTATATCTCCCACCCCCACTCAAGTGAATTCATATTTTTAAAATTGATTTGAATTGTATTAAAAATGGTCTGGTCATAAACACATACCGAAAATAATACATGTTTATTTATATTTGTCCAAAATCTGATGAGCATCGATGACAACTAGATTTTGATATAAACTAAGTCTCAAATGTTAAAGGACTGATTTAACATTTAAATATGGCTTAAATTCTGTACAACTCTTTTTTTCTGATGTCTGATGCATATAACATTCCTTTAGATTTAAATTTGTCAGATTTATGGTGTTATTGTAATGGTGCTGATGGATATGACAGTTTCAATGAAAACACTAATCTTGTTGTGTACAAGGAAGGTGTCTGAAAATAACAAATATGACTTTATATTCCATACATACCTGCATACAGTCTTGTCATTGACCTTGAAAGTCTGTGTTTTGTATGTTTATATGTCATTGCACATTTTCGGATGATGCTAATGAGTACTGTCATCCGTTTAGGTCCTTCAGGTAGTATATGCAAATTTTGTCGCCAGACTTAAAATGTCCTCCATTGTAAAGTTGTCATTGCAATGACTATTGCACCCACATGCCACAGATTTTTCCTTTTCAATGAAAGTTCAATCTAATGCAGCTCTTCTTCTTTTCACATTGAAATCTGCAACATATGGCATTTGAAATTGTCTTCAGATTTTAGTATGCCGACAGCTTTTAAAACAAGCATTAATGTTATGCATATGATGACGCTAGTAATTTTGTGATGTTTTCATACTAATACATATATTTAAACTGCTTAATAATTTGTATCTTTCTGTTTTTCTTTTAATAAAATTAAGCTACAGAGCTTTATTAAGATTCAAAGAAGATTTACTGAAAAAGTCAAATAAACTTAGAAGAATTAAGTAATGATACTAAAATGATTTTAATGCAGGAAAATCAGGGCACTTAAATAATTAAGCATATAAACATCCATAACTAATTAGCCTCAAAGTTATTTTGGTGAAGTAGGTGAATAATGCATGACTGAAATGAAAATATGTTTCACTCTACCATTTCAGTGCTTTATTTCCATGCTTTAAGTTTGTAATCTAAGTGGCAATTACTGTAGTAGTAGTAGTAGTAGTAGTAGTAGTAGTAGTTGCTGTTCTTGCTGTGTAACAAATACAAATTGCAATTTACCTAAATTAGACATACAAGATGACAACTGTTTCTGTACAAATCTTGTTGCTGGGAGACCGATATCTACAAGATAACAAATTTAAGTCTCAATCTGTTAGTTCTTGCTGCAGTCTTTAATTCACCTAACATACCTTTTAAAAGTTACGCAACTATCATTCTGAGTTTTCTTTTCCTATTGCTGATGATAACTAAATATTTGAATGCATTTATGCCAATAGCATTTTACTTATAAAAATGCTGATATCAAGAGTATATTCTCTATTATTTTAAAAGAAATACATAGTGATTATTCAAGTTGAAATCTGGACCAGAGAACTGTTGATAGCCAGTAAGTGTTAGGCTCAATAATCAAAATGAATTCCAACAGTGGTCACCAGGCAGGAATCTTCTGATGGAAACTAAAAATGCTATTGAATTTTTTTAAAAAATTTTTGCAGTGAACTGAAAGATAAATAATTCCCTTTTGTTATAGCATTTTCCATCAGAATCTGAATCTGATTTATGTTCAAAACTTGCTGTTATATTATAGTATGCAGAGAGCAAATATTACAGTGGGGAAAAACATTTCAGTACTTGCAACATAAAGTTTATGAAGACAAAATGAAATCTACTAGTTTAGAAGTGAATATCTTTAGTCAAAATATGTAAATCTACTGGTCTGAAATCTTTTACATGTAATGCTAAAGCTAAAAATATCTTTAGAAAATTTTACATTTAAATTTGATAAAATGTAATACATGCTCATAAGGTCAACTTCACAACATAAATTTAGAAAACTATGCCAAATCTAATTCATGCTGAGTATGCTCTGATTAGATGTGGGCTATGCTTACTGAATGGAATAAAAATCCCTGTATAGTTTAATAAAAGTGCCTACCGGTAATACTAATAGATAATTTAACATAATATAACTATTACTATTGTTTATATTCTGTTTATTTTATTAACCTATAGAATGTTTACAAATTAGCAATTTAAATCTATACACACCTTTGTTGAAATCATTTCCAAGAAGTTTTCTGTATAAGTCCTTGTCCATTCTCTTCACACTTTGAACTTCTCTGGTAGCAAGAGAACTAACCTTATTTATACTGCTGTAACCGGTTGAATGCCTTCTACCAGTTCTGCCTCTATCAAGGTTATTACTTGCCCAGCAGGCAGCTTTTAAGCACTCAGCAAGATCAATGAAAACCTGTCATGATCAAATGAATTTTACACCAAAAGCATGGCCTGGAGAGAGCCATACACTGACTCAAAAAGAAGGCACTTGGTTTTATGAATTGTGTTACTTGTACAGCTATCATAGTAGAGCATGCAAACTCCATGATAATAAAAATTCATTAATGTTAGATGTTTACCGTAAATGCTGATGATCATACCTATATTTATAGGCATATCCTTAATGGCAGCTTCTGTGTAGACTGAAAAGCCAAAAGTTATGGCATTTTCTGTCATTCCAAGTGTTTGAAATGTTTTCAATATGGCACCAAAGAATCTGGTGCAAATTTCAGTAACCTTATTTTAAGTCTCTACTTTTTTCATTTGAAAAAAGGATCAGCTTTCTAAATATTTTGTAAAGTAAATTATTGCACCCACTATCAACTAATCCTAGCCAGCCAGACACACAGAGATATATCATATTCCACCTATTTCCATCAAATTTGTGTATTGTGAGTCTTTCATGATGAATTTAGATAAATACTTCTAAGTTCATGAATATATGTGAGAAATTATCACTGAGAATAACGTTAAACTAATCATCAATTAAGTTATCATTAATGGAATATCCTCAGATATTATATAGCAATCACAATAATGTAGATCAAGTATTATCTTAATAGTATAGTTTTACTGTTCCAGAATTCTTTTCATTACAGCCCATTCAAAACTTGGACATGATGTCTTTTATAAAAAAGGAAAACTGAAAAAAATGAAAATACTAGTAATCATGTAATTTACACAACTGCTGCTAGACAATAAAAATATATGTGCTGCTCTTTAGATTTGGAGGCAACACAGTTAACAATAGCATGATCCTATTTCCATTCATGTTTTCAACCTTAAACAGTTAACCAACCCACCAATAAACATGGTCACATTTTAGACTGAAGTCTTCATTGACCTGATTATAATATTCTATGGTCCATCCTTGTATCCCACCAACTTGCATCAGATAACTACTGCATTATATGCAATCTGAATGTATCAGTTCCTTCATCTTTACTTGTTATTGAAAGACACCTCGAAATGATAAATAGAACCAAACTAATGCATGACATCCAAGCGAACCTAACAACTTGCTTACCTCTTACAGTAGAAGAACACGATAACTGCCTGTGTTCATTGCTTGAAAAAATCTCAGCCATCAAGTGCAGAGTATCAATTCAAAAGTGTTCTCCATGGTATGGCAGTGTTAGGGACCAGCTTTGCACCATTAAAAAAGACCACTGTGAAGTGGAGAGGCTTTGACTTTCCAACAGACTCACTTTCATAAGCTAATCTATGAAGCTGCCAAGAAGAATGTCACAAACATAGTCCATTTAGCCAAATTATCCCACTACAGTATTTCAGCGACAACCATTAGCAGCACATGGATTAATGTCTGATAGTTGTGATGATGAGTGCACCAAAGTCACGTGAACTTGATCTAATTCCAACATCACTGCCTCTTGAGTGCTTCGATCCAATATTGCCTTTACTAACTGATGTTATTAAAACCTCTCTCTCATCAGAGGAATTCCCATTATTTTTCAAAACTGCCAGTATAAAATCTTCTGCTGAAGAAACTAACATTCAACCTTAATGCTTTAAAGAACTACCGACCAGTTTCTAATCTCCTGTTCATATAAAAAATCTTAGAAAAAGTTGTTCTGACCCAACATGTATCTCATCTGAAATCAAACAGTCTTTATAGCAATGTACAGTCTGCATGTCAAAAAGACGGTACATAACCTAGGTGTTACTCTGGTCAGTTACTCTCACACTGCGGCAACATGTCATGAACATAGGAAAGGCTGGTTATCTTAAGCTGAGATGTATCAGCTTCATTCACAAATATCTTTCAGTTGATGCCAATAAAACACTTGTCTTCATTAGTACTTTCAAGACTCAACTATTGTAACTCAATTATGTCTGTTTCATCTCAATATCTGCTCCAGAAATGTCACAAAGCTCAAAACACAGCATGCTTGAATCATGCTTAGAGTACAACGATCAGAGCACACCTCCAAATATTTTGAGCTTTTTTATTTTCTAATTTCATAGTGTTTTGCTTTTTGTAGTACAATGTAATATCATTATATATGTTGTAAAGTGCTTAGAGCTTCTAGGCGTAATGCAAAGTCCTCATTATTATTATCATTATTATCATTTGTTTTTGTCATCTTCTATGCAAAGCAGAGTCAATTATATATCTCTCTTGACTGTTTAAAAAGACTTTTTAATTATTTTATTAAATTATGAACTTTAACCTGGAAAGCAAGCAACCTATCTTCCCAGATGTGAAAAAGCTTCGGTCCTTGTATTGTTTATATACTTGTAAGGTGCCCTGTTATAAAGTTCTGGTGTTTATATGATATGAACAATTCAACCTAATTTTTTTCACAACCCGTATCAATGTTGAGTTTATAGTGTTCGCATTGTTATAGTTGAGATGAGCAGTTGAGAAAAAAATATAGTCACACGTGTATTTATAAAAGGAATTAATTTATAATTTATCTGCAATCAATATTTATCAACACATTGCATTGAAGACAGTAGTGCAGTGAATACTCAGCCGTGGGTGTAAACATAATAACATATTTCTCTAACAGGTGTTGAATTTAACTACAGATTGTACACACTTTTCAAAGTAATTTTTCAACCAATTGATCTGATTGCTACATGTGCTTCTACTGGTAATTTCATAATGCCTAATTATCATACAGGATAATTTATTTTCTTATCATGTAAATATTAAAATAAGCCTATGATGCATTTGATAAGTAGATTATTAACATATAGTTCATAACAATATCAGACCCACTTTAAAATTACATTTGTTCCATGAATTTACATGTCAAGATTATTAAAATATACATCTACAGTCCTTTCAAATATTGTTCAATCAAGATTCAGTTAGTTTGTTTATTTATTCATTCAGCTACCAAAAAATTAGCCAATGAGAATTGTAGTGAATGTATTGTGCATACAAAATTTGGACCAAGATCTGTACATTTAATCTTTCCCCTTGTGCTAAAATTTGATGAATAATGATTATGTCAGTGTACTGCTTTGTCCGATCATATGGATATATGAAAATACCTTTTAATATCTTGACTTTGTTGTGACATGCATATAAAGTTATATTTTAAAAATTGTAGAAATTTTCAGCTAAACCAAATCCAAATAATGAAATAATCTAGGATCCATAACTTTGGTAAGAGACTGTTAGCTGCAAGCAAGTGGTCCATATGACATCATCAAAGGCTTGTTTAGTTCTTAAGCCTTGCCATCATGATTAGATTATTCAAATGTGTAATTAACCATGCTCTCCCAAGTGATTTTGGCTGTGAAAGTTGAATTAGAGATGGTGATAATCAGGATGACCCTTGTTACATGTCTAACTGTTAGCACTGGGCTACATAAACTAACAGTAAAATTTTGTTCCAAATTTATTGTGTTCCAAGTACTTTTTGAGTCTCTTCAAAATAGTTATTGAAGAGCCACTGTGGGTTAGATACTTAGGTGATAAATAAATGGTGGATTATTATACTATCATAATAAAAATTATAATACTCAATCTTTACTTATTTAAAAAATAGGTAGATAGATATGTAGGTAGGTGGGTAGATTAAATCAAGATAATAAATTTAATGTCTCACATAGAAATACATGCAGAATGCAAATGATTTTCAAAGTTAACTTTTGGGCATTTATGTGCAATTAATGAAATTGTGAGAGTCTGTCTTTAGCAAATTGTCGGAAGTAAAATCCCAAAATGATTCAATATGTGATTCTTTCTTATTGTACATTTTGCCCTCAATATTTTTGACCCATTAACATAGTTTTGTGAAAATTGGTGTAGTGATACATATTTCATGATATATTCTTATTTTCATCAGTTATATATTTCAAAATTCTAAAGTTTTTTTAATTTATCAAATGATGTTAAAAAGAAGTTTTCATTTTAATATTTTGGTCCTTTCCAAAACACACCAATAAATATAAGGAACAGTTATCATATGTTTACTTTCATTTATATTTTATTCATTCACACATTCTCATACATTTTTCAGTGAATATCACATCTGTAGCTACATAATTGAATTATATATACTAATAAAACACATATATTAATGAATAATTATTAACTTCACAAATTACTTTCATTAATTTTTCAATTTATTAAGTTCAGTTCACTATGTCAGTGTACTGCTTTGCCTGATCATATGGATATATGAAAATCCCTTTTAATATCTTGACTTTGTTGTGACATGCATATAAAGTTATATTTCAAAAATTGTAGAAATTTTTAGCTAAACCAAATCCAAATAATGAAATAATCTAGGATCCATAACTTTGGTAAGAGACTGTTAGCTGCAAGCAAGTGGTCCATAGGGCATTATCAAAGGCTTGTTTGGCTATAAAGCCTTGCCATCATGATTAGATTATTCAGATGTGTAATTAACCATGCTCTCCCAAATGATTATGGCTGTGAAATTTGAATTAGAGATGGTGATAATCAGGATGACCCTTGTTACATGTCCAACTGTTAGCAATGGGCTACATGAACTAACAGTACAATTTTGTTCCAAATTTATTGTGTTCCAAGTACCTTCTAGTTATTGAAGAGCCACTGTGGGTTAGATACGTAGGTAATAAAGAAACGGTGGATTATTATACTGTCATAACAAACATTATAATACTCATCCTTTACTTATTTAAAAGATAGGTAGATAGATATGTAGGTAGGTGGGTAGATTAAATCAAGATTATAAATTTAATGTCTCACATAGAAATACATGCAGAATGCAAATGATTTTCAAAGTGTGCAATTAATGAAATTGTGAGAGTCTGTCTTTAGCAAATTCTGGAAAGTAAAATCCCAAAATGATTCAATATGTGATTCTTTCTTATTGTTCATTTTGCCCTCAATATGTTTGACCCATTAACATAGTTTTGTGAAAATTGGTGTAGTGATGCATATTTAATGATATGTTCTTATTTTCATCAGTTATATATTTCAAAACTATAAAGTTTTTTCAATTCATCAAACGGTGTTAAAAAGAAGTTTTCATTTTAATATTTTGGTCCTTTCCAAAACACACCAACAAATGTAAGGAACAGTTATCATATGTTTACTTTTGTTCACATGTTTTTCATTCACACATTCTCATACATTTTCAGTGATCTGTTGCTACATAAAAAATTATATATACTGATAAAACACACATATTAATAAATAATTATTAACTTCACAAATTGCTTTCATTAATTGTTCAATAAATTTCAAAGTTCATTTCACTATGTCAAAATGTATAAAGATTTGTAAATGTCGTGATGCAACAACAAAAACAAAACGAATTTGAATTTCACATTCAAGCAGGCACTCACCAGTTATTATGTACATTTAAGAGAGTAATGTATATTAGGTGAAGTTGTTTGCATAGAAGCTACTTTGCTGTAATGTGGCTGACATTTCATTGAAAAGAATATCTATTGGTAAGCCAAAAGCAACAAACTTTTCTCTAATATCAAGTAAACAACATGAAGTATACTAACAGGCCATATAATTTTAAGTATATAAGATATTTTAACTAAAACGAAATTCTACAGAACAAAGTTCTTAAATTTGAAAAGGATAAGTTACCCAATTTTGTGTAAAAACAACAAGGATGACAGTTGCAAAATACTCTTATTTAATGACTGGATATTTGGTTTACTATTTCTTTAATCATTTTTGCATTTCTATTTCTATCAACTTTATTGAATGACCTTTGATTGTTTGTGTTATTTTTTATTTCAGAAATGACCTTCGCTCTTTCTATTTATTTTTCTCTCTCTTAACTACAATATATGAACTTTCTTTTTTATATATATATCATAAGCCTTAAAAATAAAATGTTCACTATCAAATAGAATATCTCAGCAAATCCTAGATGTAATGTAATGATCAATATCAGATATAAGAATTTTATAATAAAGGCAGCAGATGACACATTGAGAATTGCCTCTATGAATAATAATAATAATAATAATAATAATAATAATAATAATAATAATAATAATAATAATAATAATAATGCTTTATTTATAGAGGGTGACTCATTAGTAAAGGACTATTCTCCCTTGAGTCCCTCTTAAGGAGAGTTTGAAAATGCACATTATATGAAGATAGCAATAGTTAGTGAGGGGCCCCGAGTGGCCGAGTATTCTAAAGCGCTGTCCGTTACGGATCACTACCATCTCAACTCTGTCTGTGTGTTCAAGTCTAAGATTCGGCTAATGTAGTTATGTGAGTAAGCTTGCCAGTAGCTTCTCATGGGTCGGTGGTTCTTTCCCGGGGGTTTCCGAGCTCTTCCTCCACCATTAATACTGGCCGCCATGTATAGCCTATATTGTGCTTAAAAATGACGTTAAACCATACAAAACAAAACAAACAATAATTAGTGTCACAGTCTACACAGAAGCTGTCATTAAGGAAATAACTATAAATATAGGTATGATCATCATCTATAATAAACACATGCATGCTCATGATATCTCTTTTTAAGTACTCTAATATTTTCAGCCGATTTTACATGTAGTGGAAGCTTATTCCATACAACTGTACCAGAATAATGAAAACTATTTTTGACTTGTTCTGTTCTTGGTTCTGGTACTAGAAGTTTTCCATGTGATAATGATCACAACTGGTATTTTTTTGAAAAAGGCCTGAATAAGTCCTGAAGATATTCTAGTGCAGTTCCATGTAGACATTTATATAAAAGAATTGCCTTGTGAAAAATCTATCCTGTCATATTGCTATGGGTTGGAGATGTAATGAATTACCTGAAGAAGATGAGGAATACTCAATATATCTATTGCAAGATACACATTTTACTAAATGACAGGAAACATATTAGATCATCTTGGGGTTACCAATATATAATTTCTTTTGCATTCAGATTCAAGGGGAGACGCTATTGTATTGAGCAATAACTTTTGAGTTGCCTATAAACAGATGCAAGTAGATGCAAACAGCAACAATATAGTTTTAGATACTTCAGTTCAAAATTACACATTCAAACTTATGAACATTAATTGTCCTAATTGATGTTTATGATGAATGTATTCAAATTTATTTCTGATGAGAAAATAATATAGATTCAAAAAGATCCACTTGGAGAAAGAATAAACCTATCAAGCGGGCAAGGTTAGATTTCTTCCTAGTGTCAGAAACTCTTATTACAATGGTAATTGTTTAATTTTTAAAGATTGCTATTAAGGGAAAATACGTATTTAAAATAATAGTAGAAATGAATTGCTCTGAAACGAGTAACAACCATAGTTACTTTATAAAACTTGCAATGAGTGAATGCTTAATGTGCATATATGTATTTGTACATATATGTATATAAATGGAAATTCTTACAATAAATTTACTTTTCTTCGGCTCTCTCTCTTTCTCATAGCTTATATTCTGTAATGAGTTCAGAATTAGAATATAATACTATGTACTAATGTTAACAAAATTCTCTGTAAAGTTATGAACATTTATAATTAACTGTGAAGAAGTCATGGGTTGGATCTGACCAACTGCTGGCGTTGCATGGAAAATAGTACAAAAATAAAAAAACAATGTCTACTGAATGAAAGTAGACAAGTCATATATATATATATATATATATATATATATACATGATAAATTCTAGTACATATAATTATTTCATTGATAATAAAATAGCACAATAAAAGATGGCATACATAGGCATGGTTTTGATTGTGTATTAAGTAATAAAACATTGATAAGTTTATCAATATTTGCACTGCTATAAATATCTTTATATTAATTACATCAAAGACCATAGGATAGAGAGATAATAATGTCTTAAAGACAGTAATCTAAAGAGAACAATATGTCTTAAAGTTGTAGATTTTTCATATTCGAACATTATTTCAGCTTTTATATTTTCTATTTTTAGAAACATTAAACACATTTAATTTTTATTTAATCATCTGCAATTTGTTCTCAGTCGCTTATGATACGATTTGTTAACCCAATCATCAACATAATTATTGAAAGGAATATTATGTTTTTCCCAATTCTTGGATGGGTTACTTATTTTTCTAATTGGTAACATATTGCACAGTTTATGTGTGGAAGCAGAAATGATTTTTGATATCATATAGTACTGCACAGAGGGGACTTAATCAGTGTCACATAATATCCCATGGTTAAGTAACACTATAAGACATGCCTCCAAATTTGACTGCACCCAACATTTTAGAATGATAAAGAAATAGTACTAATATGCTATAAAAAGGGGACACTAATGGTGCTTTAAAAATAGGATAACCATATTTGATTTGACAGTTTAGGCACCTTAACATTATGGTTTTATTGAAAAAGGTCTCAAAATATCCATGATTTTATATATGTTGGATGACAAGCTGGTGTTCATTATACATAAGTCTTGCCTGTGTCATAAAGACCAAATCCCCCTCCCCTCCTAACAATTTCCTTGGTAACAATTTACCCAGGTAATTTTCTTCCTACAGGAAAATAATCAGCCCTGACACCCTCACTCCCTCCCTCTCTTTCTCTTGCCCTCTCTCTCTCTCTCTCTCTCTCTCTCTCTCTCTCTCTCTCTCTCTCTCTCTCTCTCTCTTTACGCCTCTCTTCCCTTCATAAAACTGCCCTTTTTTATCTCTCTCAATATCTTCTTGTATCTTTCTTCCTCTCTCTCTCTCTCTCTCTCTCTCTCTCGTCTTTGTCTTTATGTTTCTTTTTTCTGTCTTCCTCTCTTTCTTTTCTGTCTTCCTCTTGTGTTCCTCTCACTTCCACTCTGTTTTTATGGCTCTCATCTGTCTTACGCTCTTCTTCCTATATCAGTCTTTCTCTATTGCTTAATCTCTTTCTCTTCTCACTTCTTTAATCCACTGCAAATTATATGAAGTGAGGGTAATTGTATGTTTTAAGCTACAAGCGAAGACAGGTTCAAAATTTCCTGAAATAGTATTGTCAGACATGTGCTCCACAATGATTACTAAATCACTTACAAATTACCACAACAACAATGTAAATAAGTATTTACAGGACAGGATTAAGGAAACAAATAATGTGTGGGCAGAAGATGCCAAGATTATAAGTGCAACATCATTGATCTCTACTGACATTTATTTGTATAGTATCTGTTGATCCAATTCCAAAGGAGTTACCCAGTATTATTTGTTGAGGTACCCATCATATTTTTCCTTGGACACTTTCACTCACTCTAAATTTTTTTTTTCAAAACCTTGCAAATGACCATGTGTGTGTGTGTGTGTGTGTGTGTGTGTGTGTGTGTATTTTGGATTTTTATATTTAGTTTAATGTGATGTACACCACTCATGTATAGCCCTGCAGACATGTAACATCATGTCCCACCCAGTCACATTATTCTGGCACCAGGCCAACCATTCTCAGAACTAACCTCTTAATGGTGAGCACCAAGTGAGGCAGATGCTAGCACCATTTGTATAAATCTTTGATATAACTCAGCTGGGGTTTGACCCACAACCTCCCACATCACAAGTGGATGCTCTAACTACTTAGGTCATCAGAATGGTCCCCATTTCAATGCATTGTAAGTTTGCTAAGAAGAACCAGGAAGATTCTTTAACAGTTGTGTCTCATACTATGCAAGTGACTTAAAAATCTATTAGTCCGAAACTGTAACGTCTTTTAACTGTAAAGGTTCATTTGAAATCATCCATATGTGAGATTTTGTAAAGTAAACATATACCTGCATTATATATCAAATGTAGAAAAGGAAAATAAACTAATTGCAGTTAGGAGAAATAATCAGCTAATTGATCATGTACCCCCATGCACAATATATTGTATGACCTGTTACATGCATGGTATTTCCATATGTTTAATACTAAATAGATTATGTATACGGAACTAATTCATAATAGTGGGGGGAAAATCAGGTAGATAGATCTTCCCCCCCCCCCCCATTTGTTAAAGGATCCATTATGTTGTGGTATCTCACTTGTATGCCTTAAGTGTATTACCAAAGGGCGCATTAATAAAAATAAATTAATTGGTTGAATGGGGAAAAGAATGTGATAGCTGAATCTACCCCATTTCCAATTGCTAGCAGACTCATTACATATATACATGTTGCATTCAGCTTATTACCAAAGTGTCCATTATTGACAAGAAATTAATTATTTTAGGCAAGGGAGTAGAAGTTAGAACTAGAGGGGGAAGCTATTGAGTTGTAAGGGAGGTGGAAATAAATAATTAGGGGGTTGGGGAAAAAGATCTTGATGTTACACTATCTATAAAAATTGCTGGTTAAGAAAAGGAAAGTGGAATAAGCTATACAATTTTTTAGACTGATGGTGCATTATAATTAAAGGATTTTAAAGAAAATGATTTGTACATGGTTATAATTTGTGCAAATTGTGAGATCAGCACTTTGACTATGGGCATTTCAGTATTATATAATTTGTTTATCTAGCACAAAGCAAGACATCATCCAACAAATCATCACTGATAATCCAATCAGCATAGCATCAACAGCTCCAGTTCATGACCATTATTATCAAAGACCAGACTAATCAGCCATGTGATCCAACTCCAAGATCAAAAGTCAGAAGTTCTATACAGATATTGGACTAAGGCATGTCTTTGAGAGGTTAAATATTGTATGCCCACCTAGAAATGCCAGTAGTAGCACACTATGAGCCAGGAAGTAACACAGTTTAAGAATGTCATCAGTTTATGATTTTCATGAAGAAGATTAAACAGAGAAGGGGCATTAAACAGTAGAGGCTGGTGTGACAGGAGAGAGTAAGTACAGTTAATATTGTTTTTAATGAACGCTATATACAACAGAATTTCTTAAAATATATCAATTGAGGCACTTCATGATTAAAAGCCTTTACACAGAAAATAGAAATTACTGAACTATATTTCTACCTGAAACAATTTTAAAAAAAAGATTTGTTTCTGTATACTGTGTCATATAAACAAGCAAATTAAAGAAAGCATGATCTTTGATTTTGAAATTTCAATGAAACTTTTAATTTTCAGTAAATAATAATAATTAGTTCAGGATAGATACACAATGAAACAATGCAACACTCAAACAACCAGTCTGCATTTTTTTGCACTGTAATAGCTGTTTCAGCTCCTTAAATACATTGCTAATTGATTTAAAATCCACAATATGTTAGTAAAATGTTCAGGTTTTTTTCCAAGAAACTGACAAGGTTATGTATTAAGTATGTTTTTATTCATTTTTTCTTCTTCTTCTTCTTCTTCTTCTTCTTCTAATAATAATAATAATAATAATAATAATAATAATAATAATAATAATAATAATAATAATAATAATAATAATTGTACTGTAAAGAGAAAGGAACATTCCTAATGCTGTTATTAATTGACACATAAAATATATCATTTTTTGTAGGGTCTGATAGCTGTTATATCTACAATAAGGATCTGCTCTCCTTTAGCACATGGTCTTTGACTCTCAGCAGACATGGAAAGATTTGCATAAATCTTAATGACACAGATATTGGTACTTATGTAAGAGTGAAATGTAAGTATATTTCTATATTTTACCAGACAATATTACCAAAATGTTTTTTTTTCTTCTCCAGATTCTAGAAAGGGAAATTGAAAAATATTGTGTAATGTTATTGAATTTTGTGGACCAAAAACAGTTTTTCTATGGATATGTATTGCTGTTAAAACTGCAGATTAACTGGAAATGGGATTAATTTTTACCATGACAGAAAATATTCAAAATGTCTATCCAGACATGCAATAATGACAGAATTATATTATGTTATTATTTATTGACGGGTTGTATGCAGCAGTTCTAATCTCTGCTGAATACTTTTTCTAACCATATTATTAAGTTTTTGACCAAATCTCATATATATATAGATGTATCATATATTTTTACACCAATATGCAATTTTATGAGCCAGAAAAATTCAGAATTCAAATTCATTCATTGCTGAGTAGTGACTGAGAATCTAATCTCTGAAATTAATTACACCACTGATCACTAGAGAATCAAGCTGCTGTTCACTTGCTGACTGTGACTAGGTACAGTAAGAGTCAGGTTATAACAGTCTTATTGGTGAGACCTATATTGATAGTCACACATACCCTCCAAATATTGTGTGAACATGATCACCTTTGAAGTTTACATTGTTAAGATACATGTAATTAATTTTTTATGCACATGTACAAAAATAGAAACACTAATCAAAACTAATTTAATACTAGTATTAGAAGATTTAAAAATCCTATAATTGATTATCAGTTACCAACATTATGTGTTTGTCAAAAACTTGATCTGTCATTCACATCAATCTAACATAGTGTATTCAAATTTCTCATCTCAAATGTGACCATACAACACAATTAATTATAAATTCAGATCTGTACAAGGAACATTTTGACAAACATAAAAATATAAAAGTTATGCATGTCAGGTTAAATTTGACTTAAAATAAATCATGTTCATTTTAGTTGGACTTTGCAGAATTGTCAATATTCTAGTTTTAACAGTCAATCCCCTGATATATCACATGAAATATATGCATGAAAGAGATTAAGAGAGGGTGATTTAAGAGAAGTTGGTTTCAGATAGTGTATGTATAAGTTTAGAATTGAAGATGCTATTAAATCTTTTCTTACAGATCCAGATATAAATTACAAGTTTGGAACAGTTGAAGAATGTGGACTTAGTAGTGATGAAAGATGTATAAAGGTAATTAACAAAAGCATATTAAATTCTCTTTTGCTCATATACATTGCAAACTCTCTTGTTTAAAATGGTCCATACATTAAAACAGTTTGAACTAGACAATTCATGGTCAGTACATGTATATTATATTGTATACTTGATGTGAACAAGCTGCACACCTCTTTTCATGGTTTGAGCCATTAGCATGTCTCCAAATTCCATTGAATTATACATTTGTACATTTTATAAATGATATAATTTTTATTTGTAACCTGACAGCAAAAATGCCAGTAAAGAAGAATGATTATTTATAACAGATAATGAAATTTAAGTAATAAAAATATAGATCAAATTTTTATATATTTTTAAGATGTTTTCCTTTATATTGATGGATTAGTTGGAAACAGAATAATGAATAAGAGTTAATGGTGGACTTGCCGGTGGATACATTTATTATCTGGGAAAGCTTTGTCACAAATGTATATGGACACAAACTGACCATTTTACATCAGTTTATTAATAAAGTTTATACAATTAAGATCTGTAATAACAGTTTTCAAGGTGTGCATTTTTGGAAACTAACATGTGTGGCAAGCAAAACTGAACTGTAATTAATGCAATCTGCAAGTAGTTAATTCAATAACTACTTAGTGTGTGATTATCAGTAGGTCATTGATTCCTGAGAATATATGGAGAACATGTGCAGAAAAATATGACTCAGTCAAAATTGTATTGAAAACCAGTATTAACATGCATTTTCCATGTTGCCATAATTTGATTTTGTGCAGCATTTATAATACCCGTGTTATGTTTATTTTTCTAATTCAGTGGATAATAAAGGATTGTTATTATGGAATACTTTGTGTATATGCTTTTTGTGAATTTCATTGTCAGTATGCAAACAAACAAAAAATTATAAATTGGCTACTATGTGCCTTTATCTTTTTATAGTGTATTGGGGGTGCTGGATTTACAGTGGAATTGATTTGGACAGATCATGCATGTGTACTACGCTGTTTTACAAACAGTTGGACTGCAACAGTGTAACATATTTCTGTGAAAGTCTGAGCACATTTTTGAAGGTAATATGCTTTTTCATCAGTAAATACAGTCTTTACATTTGATTTCTGTAATTATAAAGGAAAGTAGTCACAATGAACTCTAGAGTCTTCCAAACCTGATCTCAGAATCACACCCACTGAAAAGTCTGGAATATAAAATGGGTTCCATCCACCAATAGCTTAACAGATCTGTACATCAATAAGAGTACTATATTTTGTTAATATTTTTAACTTTTTAAACATTAATAAATATTTTTGAGGTTGCCATGGAAACAAGTTCCAAATTTTTCAAAATCAATTTGTGGCTTTTATTTCAGTCTGATCTTGTCAACTTATTAAAGTTATTATGCGGTTTGTCACACACACACATGCATTAAAATTGTATTAAAGTTCTAGTACAGAGATGACCCCTGTGTGACAAAATCACGATGAAACTATCAACACATTTATCTGACATGCTTTGTTACAAGCTAACATTCTTGTTAGCATTGGAGTTCCAATGAACCAGTGGCCTTGTGGTTAGAGCATCTGCCTTGGATGTGGGAGGTTGCGGTTTTGAACCCTGGCTGAGTTATACCAAAGACTTATAACAATGATACTAACAGCTGCATTGCCATTGCCCAGCATTAAGACATTAGTGTTAGAATTCATTGGCCTGGTGTCAGGATAATGTAAATGGGTGGGACAGCATGCCACATGTCTTTTGTATGATGGCCCAATAATAGAAATCACTATAAACTGTCACACACTAGACATCGTAATGATATGACTGAACAATTATTAAAGATATGTAAAGCATTAAAATCACGCAAACACTCTTTGGAATTCCTATTCACTTATTTTTGTAGTTCCCACCCACCCCTCCAACAACCATTCCTGAAGATTAACTGGTTTGTCCCTAACATATATTAAGTTTTGACTAAGATTATCCATATTTAATGAGTGCACTGAACTTTTGTAAGTATCTTAACATTTTAAAAAAGGAAATTCAGCTCTGTGTGACGTTTGCGTTATATAACCTTTCAGCAACATTGACAAAAATAGTAAAAGTCTCTTTCTGAGACCATTTTACATTGCCTTTCTGCATGAAGCCTTGGTAGCATTTCTATAGAAGGACTTCTAACTCTAGTCAGATGAGATTTATCATGAATATTCATGCACATTTATAGAAGACTATAATTCATTGATGTATTGACTACAGAAAATGCTTCTCTGAAAAGCTTTATAATGTTTTACATTGGTAGGAATTTTAGTTTCTTTCAAAATACCAAGAAAGGCATTTTAATCAAGTTATGATTGCTTAGCATGTTTTTTATTATATGCAATGTGATTATGATTTTCATTATCTCCAATGTGATTATGTTTTTCAGAATGAGCAGAATGTTTTCATGCATGCAGCTCAGTCAAAGTTTCTTGGAACATTTGAGGTTGATATACAGACCCTGCATTGTTCATCAAGAAAAACTGCTGTCAGAAGCATTGATCATAATTATGTCTGCAGGTTGTATATCAATGCAAAAGTTATGGTACAAAATCGAAACTTCAAGGAATTTCCTCCTGCAAATGGAACTGTAGATGTTGGTGATGACTCATTTGAATTGAATTTCAAGTCTGAAGGTATCGTTGATATTGTTGATAGCAACCATACCTTAATTACTCAAAAAAGACTCTGAGAAGAGTTCAAAGACATACAGAGCCTGAGCAAAGTTTTACACAATTATTAATATGTGCATTTGAACTTGAAACAAAAAAACTTATGTCTGTGTTTACTGTTATATTTAAAGCTTCAGTCACTTGTCTTATATGATGTTAGATTTAAAAATAAATGGATTACGATGATATATACTTGATAATATGCTTTTTATTACTCTATCTGACCTAATTAACATAATCCAATATGTGTTTCCTATCTCTTTTTATGAAATATTCAAATAAAGACATAGTACCAATTACAAGCATTTCATTTATTCATTTACATTCTTATTGCATAGACAATTTGATGGTTGAAGAGATTATATATTTTAGCTGAACTTTATTTTTGTGCTGAAAATGTTTATGGTTCACTGAATGTCAAAGCCAATTAAGTTATTCCTTACAAAGATTTATATATACAGGAAACACATTGGCCAAAGCGTACTGAATTTTAAAGTTCCACAAGTAATGTCATGACATCATTTTATGGCAAAACTTGACCAAGCACAGATTGATATAATACATTTCAGAAAGTTCTAAATTTACATTTATAATAAGAATTTCTAAATGCCATGTGATATTATCATTACAAATTTGGGTATTTAAAAGCATTGTGGTACAGTAAAACATGTTTTCAAAGACCACCCCTTCTGCCAAAAGAAATGGTCTCTCAAAACAGGTCATAATCCCTACATAATCAATAAGTCTGTGTATGGAAATTATGGTCTCTCATAACAGTGGTATCAAGACAGGTTTTACTGTACATGTATTATTATTTTGATTCTCTATTCATTTCCTCGGGATTACAGCTCAGTAAAGGTGTATTTACTAGACTATTCTGATTACACATTTATCAACAGTATGGTTGGCACACATTAGAATGGAATGGTGGTGGATGGAGGTAAAATAGATAATTTAGCTCATGAATTTATATAAAAATAGTAACCTTATAAGAATCACTGGGATGGTTTGGTAGTCTCCCATTCATTAAATTTGAATGTTACACTCTACGTTCTATGCTCAATTATATACATTTTCAAATTACATGTAACATTAGTAGCCCAACAGATGGCCTTGTATGCTGGATCAGTGCAATGTGCAAGGATTTTAGATATAGGCATGAAACAATATAATGAGAGAGGAAATGTGAGAGGATGGCAGCAGATAGAGAGAAAGAGCAGAAATACTAGTTGGTCAAGTACATATAAGAAGATGGAAATTTAGAAGGATTGATAACATATAAGGAAAACAAAGTACATTGCAAGATTGTTTTTAACTGAACCATATTCATGTAATTATATACAGTTCTTGAAATCAGTTAGGCAGTTGAGATTGCAAATATTTTGTATTAAGTGTGGCTGATTAGTCCCATGATGGGGAAAAAACATGCTTAGATAATCACTTGCACAGTACACAAGGATCCATGGGAGAAAAACAGTGGTCATTGTTCAGGTGGTCAACATCTGCAGGCAAACTTGATAGTAACTAGAGCAAGGAAAGGATGGAGTTTTGAAGTAGGTGGCCACTAAACTAGGTTTTGAGTGCTACTCCATTTGCAATTAAAAGGGTGCCATACAGCATGAGTCTATTGTATAAACACTTGTTCTGAAAGAAGGAAAGATTTGTTTATTTTTCTATTGTCCAAGCTTTTATTTTAATTTTTCCAAATGCTGGCTGATCATCCATTTGCAAAACATATTTCTCCAAAACTTGGGTTTTTACCTAGAGGTCATAAATGTACATTATGTTATGAGACATTGAGGTGATTAGCCAAATGTTGCTAATTAATTGCTTTTACGCTTTTTGATTCTAACAGCCATACATGCAGCTTGTACTAAATGCTGTTGTTCACACTAGCCAAATTTTGGCTAAGGATACATTTATTCAAAATTTGGTCTTTTCCTAAAAGTTATACAGTACATTATGGAAACGGACAATATTGCAGTTAGCCAAATTTTGGCTAATCAGTTTCCTAGATTCTGCAACCATACATGGGGATTATACTAAAAGACACTAGCCAAATTTTGGCTAAGCATTCATTTAGCCAAGATTTGGTTTCAACCTAAAAGTGTGAACAACAGCTTTGTAGGAATTAGCCAAATTGGGCTAAAAGGACTTTAGTTGTGTACCAGCCTCTTTGAGTATGGCAACAGGAATCCTTAGCCAAATTTTGGCTAAGCATTCATTTAGTCAAGATTTGGTTTCAACCTAAGAGTGTTAAGAACAGCTTTGTAGGAATTAGCCAAATTGGGCTAAAAGGACATTAGTTGTGTACCAGCCTCACTGAGTATGGCAACAGGGATCCTTAGCCAAATTTTGGCTAAGCATTCATTTAGCCAAGATTTGGTTTCAACCTAAGAGTGTGAAGAACAGCTTTGTAGGAATTAGCCAAATTGGGCTAAAAGGACATTAGTTGTGTACCAGCCTCACTGAGTATGGCAACATGAATCCTTAGCCAAATTTTGGCTAATTTAAAACCTGCCTAGCTCCTTCCACAGACAGTAAAGCCATTAAATAGTTATATACTATATATTGATCAAAAGCTCTTCAAAGATTCTCATTATGTGCCTTTTCTACTTTGGGTTAAGAGATTTTAGCCCATAGCAGAGGTCTGCTTTGAGTAAATGGAAAAGCTCAAGTGAAATCGGAAGCTGTTCTATCTATCTATCTATCTATCTATCTATCTATCTATCTATCTATCTATCTATCTATCTATCTATCTATCTATCTATCTATCTAATATATCTATCTATCTATCTATCTATCTATCTAATCTATTTAATATATCTATCTATCTGTGTGTCCTAATATGTTTATCTGCTAAAATGTTAAACTAGACTTTCTTGTACATTATATTACGATAGATTAAACATTTATACGTGGACGTTCGACAACGACACTGCAAATCCAGTTTTCTCCAAAAATCAATATATTAAAGTTTAGATTTAGATTTAGAAAACGTTTTAAACATCCTATAAATGTATTACTGCGTTATGTTGTTAGTTAATGCAGAACACAAGAATGTTAGATTGGAGGCCTCAGTTATAGTAGTTACTTGTGAAGAAATTCAAGGAACATTTATATTTTATATACTTGGTTTCATTTATCGAATTCGACTACAAATGTAATTGTATGGAATGGAGATATTCTCTTGGTTCTGACTAACTACTGTGAAAAAGAAATATATTAAAGAAATGAAATAATATTTAGGGAATCACATAATCTATTAATTAATATACATCCTGTTTGACTCTTTTGGCGAATACTGATAGAAAAGTCGGTGCATATTAACAAGGGTTCCTAATCCAAGTCTACTTTAAAATGAAAATCTTTATACTTATACCCGTTTCAAATTAATCATACTGAAATATAAACCGAGTTGTGCACGAGAGAGAGAGAGAGAGAGAGAGAGAGAGAGAGAGAGAGAGAGAGAGAGAGAGAGAGAGAGAGGGGGGGGGGAGAGAGAATAACTCAAACATGTTTTGTGATAAAGATAATTATGATTTAAGACTAAAAAGTTTATTAAAAAAAAACTTTTTTAATTCTAAGGGTATTTGCATTGCCACCTCATGTCCAAGGAATAATATCACATTCAGCGATTTTCTACAATACATTCGTTTGTTAAATCTATCCTGGTTGAACAATTATCTGATGAGGTTAATAGCGGTTAGTTCCCCCTTAAGTTTGGTTTTGTGGTAAATATTTAACATTTTGTTTTTAGTACAGGATATGATTTATATGGCGCATAATACGAGGTGTAGGGGGAAGCCCCGAAAAGATGGGAAGAACCAAGAACCAATATTTGTAGATATCGATATCGACTCTTACATACGTTAATTTGATCAGAGGCATTCGAAGTAGTTAACCGGCAGATTAATACGTGAATGTATTTACTGCACACGAATGCCTGTACTCGTGAGTGTTCCATCTTTTTTGCGGGTTGTGGACTTAGTCGAGAGGGTATGTGGATGGTGAGTGCCGTGCAGAATACTTTTATTCCTTCCAAGAAGGACTGAAAATTGAACCCAGTCTTCGAACCCGGTTCTCGAGTAATACCCGTCTATAACATGTACAAGCACAGTAACCAATACGGTCATATATTTTTACACAATAACAGATAGAGCAAGCTCGAACATAAAGAAATAAAGTACATGCAACTTATACACGTACAAGCGATTTTGGTTTCTTCTAATTATATCGCTTGATCGTAACTGTGTTGCTGGGGTGATATCGGTAACTAAGCAGAACAGATTATCACGTGATTTCTTCAGACGCATATACTCAGATGATGCTATAAAATCTACTCATAATGTATCAATGCACATATGTGTGTCGTACGTAAAGAGAACAATTAAATTGTGATTTAAAACTAAACCTCGTTAAGACGTGAAGTCATTATTTACTGGCCGTAGCAAGTTACAGTGAATTGCTATAAGGTCTAAGAAAGAAAGAACTTACCTTTCCCTGCTTTATAAGGTTTAAAACAAAAGCAATGGAACTTGGAGTAATGTTTTGGCCAAGTCACGATATGGCCACAACTCCAATAAATATTCAATTCACATGCTGGATAGTAATTACCTTGTCCTTAGTCAAACACTCAACATGTCATAAAGTGTCTGGAAAAGGGGAAGTAGAAGAGCAAGCACCATATCTGGAGCCCTATTCTCGCTCACAAATTAATGTACAAGTTGCAGTTTGGGATGAAGTAGAACAAAGGAAATGGAAGAAATGAAAAAATGGAACAAAGAATTTGCCACCAGTATAGGCAGTCTCCGCCTTTTGGAATGCAACATGCCACTCATACATCTGTTCAAAAATATGACTAACTTTAGTCAAATGTTCCAAAACTACCTAACAGGAGAGAAAATTGAACTGGAGAAACTTCGAGGAAAAATCGAAGGCCTTGAGTTAGAGAAATCTTTATTAAAGGAAACCGTGGCTGTAGAAAGGATGAAGTACGTTGTTGTTTTAATTTATATTTTATTTTATTTGTGGTTTTTGCAAATATGTTAATTTGGAACGTATTTCTTTTAGCATTCATTTCTTTATATGTATAATATGCAGTAATGTGCCATCTCTGAATCTTTTACCAAATCGATAAATATATTAGGTCTGAAATTTCTTACAGCCGAATCATTGGTAGACTATTTTCCAGGAAAATTTCATTTGCAAAGAACTTTGAAATTGAGTTTTCTAGCAATTATTTAATTGCTGATAAATGTAAACTCCATACGATAGAACTGCATGCATATCGCTACAGTAAGGAATACCTCTGACTTTGCTCTTGCTAAAACGTTTAAAACATAATATGCACATCAGAATTGGTCTTCAGTCATGCTTGTATGCTTGTAATGGAAACGAGGATAATATTGTCCAGGAATTGTCAGAAATTGGAACCTCAGCAAGCAAAAAAATAAAGAAATATATATATATATATATATATATATATATATATATATATATATATATATACATATAGTTATGTATGTAGGTAGGTAGGTATATATCTATGTATGTATGCATGTATGTATGTATGTATGTATGTATGTATGTATGTATGTATGTATGTATGTATGTATGTATGTATGTATGTATGCATGTATGTATGTGTGTTTGTGTATGTGTGTGTATGTAATTTCCTGAAGTTTTTTAAAGTAATGTTTTAATTAAGTTTTTTAAATTCATATTTTACTCGTAATCATATATTTAAAATTGTGCCAAAGCCAATGACTCTAGTCTACGACCTAATCATCGCCATGTATGGTATTCACCTCCCCCATTATAACATTAAGTGAGGAAGACTGATTAAATATTAAGTACTTCGAACGCCATTTATAAATGACTGTTTATGAGATGAAATTAAATTGTGTCCTTATTTACGAAAGAAAGATCGAAATGGAGAGAAAATCTCTTGAAGTCCAAATATCAACGAAACTAAATGAGTGTGTCCTAATATAGGCGAGGGACTGAAAAATGTATGAATGTATGTGCTGCGTGCGTGTGTGTGCGTACCTATGTACATACGCACGCACTAACGCATGTATGTATGTATGTATGTATGTATGTATGTGTGTGTGTGTGTGTGTGTGTGTGTGTGTGTGTGTGTGTGTGTGTGTGTGTTTTGCTATACTTGCGAGGACTTGAGTTGGGTTGCACACCAACATCTCGAGGACTGTACTACATTTCGAGGACTTACACACCAGTCCTCGAAATGTTTTGTCGGAAAATGGTTGAGAATGATCATATGATACCAACCACGTGTTTTTGTAAAAGTCCTCACAAAGTCGGTAATGTTTGACATTCAGTCACACTCCGTGTGTAACAGTCACACAATTTGCAGCTTTCCTTTGGCGCTTGACTAGTGTGCAAACTATTAGCCAATCAGAATGCGTGTGATTTCAGACTGTCATCCAATCAGAATATCGCTGCTTTGCAGTGTCCCTGTTAATTTAATATACAGATAAATGCGACTTTTAAAAATAATTATTGGTTTTAAAAAAATAATTTTGTAATAGTGGCAAACTGGCGATGCCAGAATAAAGTGCGATATTTTAAGCCCGGGGCATGCGTTTGTGCGGTATTTCGGCGCGTTTTTGTTTAACCGCGTACATTGATACATTGATTCCATCCCTGCAAGAGTTAGCCTAATACACTAAATTCTTGGAAGATGGCAAGACATGCTGGATCAAACTGGTAAGTAACAAAACAATTCTTTTTCAAGTTGTTAACTGTATTCCTCTAAAACAGCTTCTAGATTTTATATTCGTTATTATTTGTGACAACTTGGTTTTATCCCATTTCCGCCAATGAGCTTATCAGTTATCTTGATGATCATACACATTTCCTAGTTCTAAAACAGACCATTTAATAGATATGCCAGATCAAATTGTAGATAATACTTATATAATTTCTCGAAAACAACTATTTACTACTGTACTTTTTTCATTTACGAAAAGCTGATGAACACATTTCGCAACGGTGCATACAAACACCGGATCGCAATAACATGTACATTAGTATACCATTGCTGAAATTTGTTAAATTTACGACATTTTTGAAAGAAAATAACATTTACTATTAATAGTGCTTAATACAGTTGTTACATAGTTTTAATGCTTAATCTATTACAAACAAAAGCATATTAGTAATGATTTTATTAATAAGTGTTATCGTCACTCGTAACGTTTTATCTATCATCGTTTACACTTTCGTATAAAGTTCACGTAGCTTGTCATGAACTATTCTTATTTACCGTTATCTGATATTTTGATTAACTTCTACATGGATAATGTATGTATCTTTAAAATTACTGTTCGCACTGAAACGTATTCACATGTCATATAAAGAAGATATTGAAAACAAATTCCTTTGATTACGTACTTGTATATGAACACTGCCATATTGTTTCAATTTACATAATTGGTGTCTAAACCATTACACCTGTCAAAAATGTTTTTTTGTTTTGCACAAAGAAAATGTATTGTTTGATGAATGTGTATTATTCATAGATCTCACATTAGGGGTCATCCATATAGTACATACGCAAAGATCTGCAGAATCTTTACATTTAGGCCATTATTGCGCATAATTCATGATAATTACAATCAAAAACTACATGTATATAGCTGTTTTGCATACTGAGTTGCACAAATCTCACACATCACGAAACTTAGCATAATAAGAAAAATGTAATAATTAATAACCACAACATAATAATCCACTTTAGAAATAAATATTAAATCAATAGTAATATGTTTTTATTATTAATAACTGAAGCAATAAACTCTTATGTAAATTGCAATACACGCTGTTAATATTAGATTATGGTACTGTTTGAACTGTCACCGAAATGCAGTTTCCAGCTTCTTTTTAGTTTCATGTTGCATCACTTGCAGAAAAGAAAGTACAGTTTATTATAATTTGTATAACTTATAATAAATATAACAAATTTTGAATTATTTTGTGTACATTTGGTCTAATGAAGCTTAATGTGTTTTTTAAAATCTTTCAATACTATGTTATCAGAATGTACAGACATTCGTTACCTGCAGTTTATACAATATACATGTACTTTAATTATCATGTGAAGATCAGTAGTGAAAATAACGATTACAAAACAATAGACACCAAACAGTTTACAACAAACCGCATTCGTATTTGATGCAAAACAATACTGCACAAGTTTTGATAGTTACCCCATGTACGACCACAGCAGGATCAGATGAAGTGTTGGGGAGGGGTTTTCCAAAATTACAAAAGGGTCTCAACTTATGTGACTCTTTACCTAAAGTGCCTATTACCCAATAAACACGAGCAAGAATATAACTAGCCAAATTTCAAGTGACAAGTAACTGTACATTTACTTTGGGGTTTTTCGGCTGAGGGGAATATTGGTAGATGTCCTGATGAGGTCTCTGTAATATCTTGTACCATTTCTTTTGATATCCAATCATGGTATTATTGAAGTGTGATTTAAACTTGAGATTTGTATTATAAAAATGAAACATGTCATTATTTTTCTTGTTTTAAATAAATTTATCTTGTGATGAATTTAATAACAAAGACAAAATATGCGGGTCAGAAGAAACAATCTTGCCTCATTGAATGGCCAGTCCTGTGCGGTACACATAGTTACTATTGAATAAGTATGCATGTTCAGCCTCGTGATGTAAGTCGTTATGGGATTTGAAACCTCAGAATGGGCTTTTTTTTTTTTTAAAAGTTAATGGCATTCAACTGGTATTCAGTTGTCTACACCTTAGACTGTGTAAGGTGGTTCAGATTTTCTTTGAATAAAACTAAAAGTATACAAATTGCAAATAAAATAAGTCTATAAACCTTCTCTAAACATAATAGGTGAGACAATTTTCTTTTACCGCTATGTGTTTTGGTCTTTCCTTGGATGGTCGTCATCCATCAGTCATTCAATTTTCAGTCAGTAAAACTATTACCACCTGACAATATAATATTGCTGATGATATCTTTGCTCTTCTTGTATACACATTTCTGGTGAACCTAGGTGAAAATCTTTGCAATAATCATTTCATGAATTCCTATGTTTTGTTTTCAGGGGACACAAAAAACTTCTGCATAGTGAAATAGATAAAGCATTGGAATCATGCAAGGTCGGCATAGACCCAGCTGGATTTGTGGTGAAATATATAGATGACTATATAGGTATGTAATTAATATAATTCTACAACATTAAATAAATGGTTTTGTTATGTTTAGTAGGTACAGTTGTTTAAAACATTTTTATGATATTACAACTCAAACATCTTTTTGAGGTTTGTTATTTGTTAATTTGCGTTATTTGTTAACTTTCTTGATGATTGTATTTTGTGATTGATTTTGTGAACTGCATTATACATAGTTCATATTGTTCAGTGAATATGGATTAAATCTTAGGATTAATATCAATGAAATTATTTTTATAATAAAAAAAATTAGTCTAGTACATTGGGTTTTAATCTGGAAACTCTTAGACTTCTTTGCAACATTGTTTCCAAAAGGAACTGACCTACATTCTGGCTCTAATATTGTGTCTTAGCTTTACATATCAATGTAGGTTATTTGAAAAATCACTCTTTCCTATTTTACTATCTATGGTGGAATCAGTCTTATTGTCATGTTCTGTTTTTAGTTTTGGTGCTTGTAACTTTTGAAATGATTTACTGGCATTACAAAGTGTTCAGTTATCTTGGACTAAAACATTGATTGGTACTTTTAGTGAATTCAGACAAAGACAACTTGGATTTTTTTTATTACTGGCACATCAGTCAGTTGGAGACAACAGGAATTCAATTAGAACTTTATTATTTAGGACTTGCGATAAAACTTTTTAGACTCTCAGAATTAATTTATTTTTAAATTGACTTCATGATTTCATAGGTTTGCTGAGTTTTACAAAGGTTGTTTTGATCATTTCTGTTAGTTTAAGGCCATCAAGCCATTACTAAACATTATTTCTGATTTCCAAACTCTTTGTCTTGTTTAAAAGTTTACTTCATTTTAGACTTTTATTTGAATTGTTTTATTTGTGCTTACAACCCATCTACAAAATGGTTCTGAATTCATTTACTATTCGTGTTGATCACAAGAATGTGTATGGAGATATCATATCTTTGTTAATGGAAAATGATATCCCAAAAGTAAACAGGTCATCTCTAAACTGAATGCTAAAATTTTATTTATTGAGTACCATCTTTGTATGTCACATTTTGAAACTGCATGTAATACTATATTTAGTAATTAGTTTATCTTTTTCTTTCATCTAGTCCCCCTGTATTTGTACAGTAATTTGTATCTGTATTTTATAAATGAAAGATCCAGTAACGAGTTTATCTGGGACTAATATACAAACCTGATTGGAAACTCAACACAACCTCAAAAATTTATATCCTATTTTTGTTCTGCTATGCATAAAAGTTTGCCAATAGCCTGCGTAATTCGGAGATCAGAAGATGAAAAAATGTTGTGCATTCTGAGTACCTCAGAAACATTTATATCCATAGGACAACCTATTTGAAGGTTTTAGTTGCCATTTCAAAGTTTACATTGATAAGCCCAGTACTTTGGTTGCCATGTAAATTGAAAACAAATGAATGTGAAGTTTATAGTAGAAATTGACTTTGACATTTAGTTGAGGTAAGTTAGAGAATAATTAAAAAATGCAAATGATTTTTTTTATAGTGCATTACATACAACTGTCTTCAGCCTCAGTAATAATCTACACAAGTCTCAGGCAAGTCATTGGGTGAACATGGAATATCACTATATACCTGGCTTTCAGTTTGCATCATTTTCTTCAGATGATAAATCATATTAACAAGTCTTGGGCACATCCACATTTTTTTATAGTGTGCTGGACACCAATTGTACTGCCAAATGACTTGTTTTTTGTTCAATCTCTGCATTATGTTTAGTGTTATTCACTGCATCATAATGGATTGTACAGTTATTTAAAATAATTATTAAGCATTTCATGTGACAGATTTGACTTTGTTAGTGACCATAATTTGCCTTTGTTAACTGAGACATGCAATACATTCTTTACATTGGACATGGTGTGTTTGCTGCAAAGAGTGTAAAGAAAGATGAATACATTTTACAATATCAGGGACAACTTATTTCGTACAAAGAAGGTTACCAGAGAGAAAAGCTATATCGTGAAAATCAGCTGCGAGTTTCCTGTTGGTTTTTTTTTTTTTTACATACAAGGAGAAGACAGTGTGGTATGTGTACTTTATAGTGCATTGATGTAATCAAAATGACTACATTACTCCATTGATAACTCTAGATTACTCTTACAACTCAGTATACCTAATTACCTGCCGGCTTTGTTTTGATCAAAAGTGTTATTTTGCAATAAAATTAAAGATACCCAAAATGTTGACTAAATAAAGATCATGCAGTTGAGAAATCTGAGGGATTTTGCTTGGCGCAAAGAAATCAAAGAGTAAATCACCAAAAAAATAAATGATTATTTCAAACAAAAGTGAATTGTAATTTGTCAAGTGTATCACAAACTGCATGTTATATCGTGTTCTAATTTACGCTGTTTTAAATTTATAGACCCATTAAATCCATTTATGTAATGATTAACCCTTGTTTATTTTTGTTTTTGTTTTGACTCTACAAAGTATCCAGTTCAACACAGAAATTAGTGACGTACACAATGTGTAAAGTGGTACATGTTAAACGAATGGAAACCATGTGGAATAATGTTTTTGACAATCTCAACATATTGTAATTTATCCTGAAATTGAAGTTACTATATGAGGAAAAAATAAGCAAACTACACAGTTATGAAGAGATATTTGATCACAGTTAATCTCAACATGAGTATTAGTTATGTATTCAACACCATAATCTGCCAACCAACCAACCTCTCTTTTGTGTTTATGTTGATCCCTTTATTGATTTTTTTTATAGGTCCCTCGATGACTCTTCTCACTTATAGTGTCATCAATGATTTTTAAACCCTGATGTGCGCGAGTTAGTAAGAGAAAGGTGTACATTGATTTATATTAAGGATACAGTTTTTTTGGTATTTCTGTTTATCATTGAACTGTCACACCTCAAGTAAATAATACATTGAGGTATACTTCTTGGAAGTACACTGTCATTTTCTTTCGTCTGCAAGCTAGTTGAAAAACTGTACAGCTGAACCAAAACCGATTTAGCATTAGGCACTGGGTAGTTAATACAACCTAATTGATCTGATGTGCTTTTGACCTTCTTAGAAAATATCAAAGCAAACTGTCAGTGATCTTTTATAAGCAATAGTAATTATTATCATTAAGGCTAATTTGCTGTTTATCCATGACATAACTTTTGCATTTTGAAACTTTCTAATGTAATTCCAATTCTTGACACTTTTCTTAATAATTTTCTTGTGTTTGACCTGTTTATACTATTCATTTTTTTTCTGTGCATTGACTACAGATGTTACTAAAGGATATTTTTACATCTTTATCCTATTTCTAGTGTTGATGCAACAAATGAAAAATTCTCCATTAGAAGAATGGTAAAGAAGGGAGTTGGAGCCATGGCAAATGCAAGGATCGGCATTTTACCTTCGGATGGGTGTCCGCATCTTTGCATGTTTGCAATGAGAGATATTTCCCCAGGGGAAGAAATTAGTTATGATGTCCCAGGACTGCCATGTGGAGAAAGGTAATTTTTACAGTTTTGTTGCATTGAAATGACATTGTTACAGAGTGAACATTTTGATTGTAATCTGAGTTTCATTTATAACATTGCTTAAACTTTACCAATATGTATTATGTAATGCAATTCACTTTTTCAGATTCTTTAGTTGTGTTGTGTTTCTTGTAATCTGATGTAATTCATTTTCATAGATCTCCAATACAACAGATATACAATATTTAACTCAGATTAATATATTTTGCATTTAATTCATGAAGGAAAGAAAATCGAAAGCTGCTTTGAGATATCTTTGGTATCGTAATTTTCTGCATTCAATATATTTGTTATGTTAGGATGTGGTGTCAGTAGTATCAAACTGAGTATAATTAATGAATACATTGAGGGTAATTTGCCGTAGTAGGGACAAGTAGTAATTAATTTAAAAGAGCTGGACTATTGACACTTTCATTAGGAATTTTTGTAAAAATAACATTTTTATTTATCTTGCTACACTTTTATTTACTTGCAAGAAATACTTGGGGGTGGGGTGGGGGTCTGCACAATTTACATTTCTTCTTCATCCCATGTTCCATTATTGTTAGTTTGAACAGGCTAAGGACACGCAATCAGGTATGTTTAAGCACGAAAACCAATGACACATAACATAAACTACTCATGAATCTGTCAGTGTCAGTTGTTTGTGTAGTCCTTGTTTTCAACTGCTGTGCAGATGTAATTGACTTGTAATTTCCAACTTGTAATGTCTGCTATTTATTCCAACACTTATGTTTTGATATAGTCAATACATAGGTATGTAATTTTAAAGCTAGGCACACAAAAGTTTGGTCAGTTGCCCAGTTTGTGTAGGTTGTTCCAAAACATTTGGAAATATGAACTGAAATGGATTGCTAATTATTTTTAAAAATTTTTTTTGCTGCTGCAAGTATGTTAGAAGCAGAATGTAGTATTTATATGTTAATTTCACAATTCTGACCTCCAATATGGCTGCCAGATGAACAGGAGTGTCACTGTAATATTATCCAGAATGCCTGCCCATGCATTTGGCTTTAAATTCTTTTTTTTTGTTGCTGGTTTCACTGATGGCCTATCTTTAATGACATTAATCTAATTGACTATAAAATGTCTGTAAACTTGAACAGTGAAATTGCCTAATTTGACATTAAAATGTTGCCATAATTTCTTTATAGCTCATGTATTCAAAAGATTTTAACGTGTTCTGTACATATTTATTTGCTTGTGATCCATTGTATGCTGGTGTTTGCACAAAAGAGAAATACATATCGAATTCATGTCTCACCTGTGCAGCATCATTCTCGTCTTGTGTTCAGCTTAGTTTAGAGAATTTCATTGACATGCTGTTTGATATATATGATGAATAACCTGTAGACTCCTTAAATTAACGATAATAAACAAAGCATGAATGTATCTGGTAGATATGTTAGAAAAAACCTAGCAAACATTTTCAACAATAAACAAGATATGTAATACATGTCTCCACATGAAACATAATTAGTGACGTAGCGTATTTGCACCGATAGAAATATATTTTTACAAAACCACAAGATTTTCACATAAAAATAAAATAAATTACTGTTAATGCTAACATCTGTACTATAAAGATTGTTTAATAAAATCAGTGATCCCAAAACATTAACTTTATTTTATGTCAAAACTTATTGTTTCAGTATATGTAATTAATATTTTGTTAATGGCAACGTAATCCTTTTGTGATTTGATGTGTATCTAGAGAATGTTAACAATTAAACTTGTTTCTTTCTTTCACTGACTAGAGTTCAGATACTATATGGCCGTAATGCTGAGGTTAAATACCTAATGTTTACTGGGTTTGTAGATGATATTCACTTGTAGCTGTTGCTGTTAAAGCAAACTAAATAGTATGTTACACTAATATATTTGTTAGTGTGAAATCGAGATTCTAAATTTAATGTTTCCTATTGGCAGTACTGGTTTCTTTACATTGCTTATATGGTAAACATTTGAATAATTCCTAGTTAAAATAGTATCAATGTCTGGTGAATATAACATCCAAAATTAAGAGGGAATATTTTTTTGTAGATAAAAGCTGCAAATCAATTCTCAAAGCAGAGAAGAAGAAAACGGCAAGGGTACCGTGGTCCCTGGAGGAGAAGGCAGCTGTCGAAAGACAACTGGGACAGTTCATTAGAACGGCTTCACTGCCAGGAAAAGCAGCATGTGAGGAGGTCAAGAGAAAGGAGCCTGTTCTAGCAAGGCGTCCATGGATCCAAATCAAATTTTTTATAAAATATTCTAATTGTAAACCTTCGATGTTAAACGTAAAGAACTAAGAATTTCACAGAGATAATACATATTTGCTGGCCTATAAGTCTATAATGTTGGATCATAAAGTCTGGTCTTTGTCTTACACTCTTAATCAAGTTGTGTATGGAATTTGCCATTCAATTTATTTTTCATTCAAAAAGTTAGAAGCCAATATTAGAAGGATTTCAAAATATATACATGTGTTTAAGTATTAAATTCTGGTGCATCTTATGTAATTGTGCAAAAGCAGCATGTACTAGTAATTTGATTACATATAATAGATAAGTTAGAAAATGAATATCCATGACAAAGACGGTCATTCAATCCATTTCTATTGTACCTTGTGATATAATATGTTCTGATATGAGAGGTTTCCAGAGAATTTTAATCTGTATTAAAAGTTAGATGACAATAGTGATCATACTCCTGTATAAAGGCAATGCACCACTTGATATCACTGTGTCAACAATTCCTTTTTGTCTAAATTGTGGTATCCATTGTCTCGAAACAAAATTGCTTTGGAGTGTTAATTACATGCTAATCAAATATACTAATGCTTGGGTCAGGTCATTCTAGTTGAAACCTGTGTGAGCTTAGTGTTCGGCAGACCAGATCAAATTGGAAGCTACCCATAGGATATTGTGAATATGGTACCAGTTATCACCATTTTAACGATTTGCGAGCCTGGAGGGTTGGCAGCTATGCATACAGTGTAAAATTCCTGAAAACAGAAGTTGCTGTAGTACATTTCATGCAGCATCACAAATTTTATCCTATCTGTAACTCAGTAAATTGTCAGGTCATTTGTGGCTAATAGTATCACTATTGTTTTAGATATTTGTTGTCAAGCAAATTAAGTACTTTTAGCTACATTTAATTGTGCTGACCTGTAAATTTGTGGAGTTAAAGCTTGGATAAAATTCATGATGCGTGTGTCAAACTGACAAAAAACAAAGTTTAGGTATTGCTTTAGCCTCGTCTTATACTTGGCATCTACTTCTTTATGAATGAAGGACAGATACTGGCTAAGTTGACGTAAGCTCCATAGTGACGTATAGGCCAACACATAGGGTAGATTCTCCAGTTGTGTTTATAATGTATTCTTAGATTTCAGTTTGGTCATTTGATTAATTTGCATCCAGGCCCAGACATGATTTTTCTCCGCTTTAAAACGGAATTCCGCTTTTCTCCTGACTTGAATCCGATTTTTTTTTATATAGTCTGTTTTTTTTTTTAAATAATGTCCAATCCGTTTTTTTTTTTCCCGGTTTTTAACCGTTCTTTTCAGTCCCATTCCGCAACAACCTTTGTAATGTATTCGCTCCATATATTGGTTAGCCCGCAACTCTCGTAAAGAGTATTCTGATTGGTCAAAAGTTTAAATTCATCCAATGAATCTTCGTGTAAAGGAAACTGATGGTAATAGAAAGATGAAACGTGCTCGCAAACAAAAATGGCGTCCTTAGTTGTTGAGAGAGACGATGATACGAAATGTTTAATAAAGGTTTTAAGAAAACGGAAGGAAATAGCTGGAGCGAATCGTCGGCGGAAATTTAGCTGGTCAGTTTATAAGAAAACTGAACACTCGAGGACTGGCATTTTGTGCCTACTGCAATATATACATTACAGAAGTCGTGGTTGAAGTTGCATGCGGAAAAAAAAATGAAGCCCTCTGTCAGAATATGTGCACTGCATGTCGCCAATACAAGCTAGAGCTGGAAATGAGAAAGTCTCGTTGAGAAGGAAAAGAAACGAATGCACATTGAGTCAGCAGAATCATTGGTGATGAAAAGTAAGACTAAAGAAATTTATCTTAAAATTGCAAAAAGAGCTCAACTGGCATATCAAGAGGTTGTGTCCAGTGGACAGAAAGACAAGTGAATATATGAGATTATTTGTATATATAGATGATGTATTTGGGTGTTTATTTTACATATTTGTTATGAAAAGAGAAAAGTATATGTTGGCAGCAAAAGATAACTATTTATTGACTTAATTATGATGTGACCACTGACATGCACGTGAAATAACTTAAGTAATAATAGTATTGGAGAACAAATTCATGTGACAATAAATATTGAAAAATTATTCAGATATTTTGTAAGTTTTTTAGTTTTTCAAATGATTATTTTGTTACATATTATGATCACAAGTTGCACCAGGGGCAGATTTTTATGTGTGTAAAATGCATTTTTAGTCGGGGGTCTTTGACCCCCGGAACCCCCTGGTAAGTGGCATTGCCCCTCGAGACTCCGTTGGGGGAGTACCACCAAAGTACACTTTGCCAATAAGTACACTTTGTACAAATATAGTTCAATGCTGCCTTGGCCATATTGATCTACTTCCTCTTCTCTGGCAATTTATACTAACCTAATTTTGAAAGGTTAAAATCATGTCTGCAGGCCATGAAAGTTTAAATTTGTGTTCAGATGTACAGTTTTGTTATTTGCTTTTTTTAAATATATTTTACTTAAGCAAATATATTTTCCAGGCAGTGAAGTCCTTTTGATATTTGTCACTCATTAAGAAACATTGAAATATATTGCCATGTTTTAAAAATATATATTTGAATATTGCCCCAGAAAATAGTGTTGTCTCTGACATCATGATTACTTCAGTATGATAATTAGTCATTGTGGTTTCTTAATATGATGTTTAAAAAAAAGTGTTTGTTTTTAAAATTACAATTATGTTGTTCCTGTATATATTTTTCATATTAGTTTTAAAGAAATTTGGATTTTAATTTCTTTACTCATAGTACATACATGTTTACTTGTGTAAGAAATATAATGCAGTTTTGAAATGGGGTATTGCATCCTGTAAATGCAAGTACAGTACAGTGTCTTTTCTCCAAATTAAGTTTGTCTGATATTTGTGAATGCAAAACTTAATAACATCTTTCAGATGAACTGGTTTATGTAACAGTTGTATTTGTCATATGTTTAAAAGGTCTATCAATGAGATTATGCCGCGTCTACATTTTTTACTTGCATTTTAGCTCCTGTTTTGAATGTGTTCAAAGGTCTGCTACCATTTCTCATTTATTATTAGTATTCTGCACTATTTGGACTCGAGGGGGAAATCTAACTGGAATTATGGTACAGCTAACTTAAATTGTGTTTGCTTCTTTCATTGAATAAGTAAAGATGAAATTATTTTAATTACTAAAATGCATTTACACTTTGCGAACGAAATTGTCTTGCTTCTTCATGTTCCTTCCATAAAGAAATTGACAGTGTGATGTTTCATCAAGGTTAGAACAAGGAATTGCCTTATCTTTTTATAATTGAGATTGCCCATGCAGATATTAATGATAAATAAGATGTTTTCATATAACAATGCAGCAGTATTGCATGTCTTCCAGTGATGCCATTTTTGTCAATACTCTTCCACCTTAGATGGAAGTTGATGTCCTGTTATTCATCAACATCCTTTCATTACCCTCAATGGTACAGTTGTTTTAATTTATTTGTCTTTAATACCATTGTAACCAACATTTTGAATGTTCACAAGTGGTCTTAATATGCAGGCTATGGCCAGCTTCTCGTATTTATTCAATAATGACATACATAATGACTGATATGACTTTATTTGGGTTGCATCTTTTATATTAAATATTTTTTTGGAGATGAACATTTACTTTATGCAAGTTACTTTATACATGAATCTCTGGCTCAATTAAATTATAATGCAGTCGAACCATTTAATGTCTTTTTTTTCTTTTTCTTCTCAACTTTCTACTGTTGTTTATTTTTAATTTGTTGGTTTCAAACAGTATTAGGTAGGTGGCCATAGCAGCTCAGTAGGTGGATCACTGCATTTTGTAATTCAATGGTCATCAGTTCAGTACACTGGAGAAAAAAAAGCAAAGCCTGACTTTTACATCCTAAATAAGAACACTGACCAGAGTTGTGCTCAGAGACAGGCAATGTACCTGATAATAAAAGACTGAAAAGCTCACGTGTCCATTAATATTTTAATTGTGATAGGTTTGGTAGAATTGCTCACAGTTGATATAGAACATTTCAACATAAATGGCTTATTATTCTCAATCATAAAATCAGACTGATTTGTTTGATCCAACAACTTTATTGCTTTCAGTACAGGACTGTGACATTGGCCTCCTAATATAGGAGCCTTCGGATAGTCTGTCTCTATTATGTTGCTTATATTTCAATCTTTTGCAGTCAGAAATAGCATGTACTTTCTCATTGCAATATAGATTTATCCCATTTCCATTTTGAAATTTTCTAACTTGTTCATAAACATCAGGTACCAACTCGTCACGCCTCAAGATATGTACCTTAACCACATCATAATTAACACTGTTACAATGAGGATGAAGTGTGGATTTTATTAGTTTTGCCAATAAGTGCACTTTGTACAAATATAGTTCAATGCTGCCTTGGCCATATTGATCTACTTCCTCTTCTCTGGCAATTTATACTAACCTATTATTTATGATAGCATCAAAACACAAGCATATATGTAAAGGAAGGGTTGCTTTTCACTTTCCAGTTCAAAATTTTAAATCTAAATTGCATTTCTCCATTTTTCTTTTCTTTCTGTTGTTTATCTCTTTTTTATATATTATTTCCATTTGCCTATAGACCACTCCAGTGGCTTAGTGGCAAGAGCGTTAGTCCTAGATTGGGGTGGGTGGGGGTGCTGGTTCTAACCCAGGTCGTCATATACCAAAGACGTGCGATAGATAATCAGCGGTAAGAGTTTAATGTTGGCACTTGTTATCCTGGTGTTAGAATAATGTGTGTTGGTAGGACAGCAGCATGATACCCAAGTGCTAGACAACACTATATACTGCCATGCTGCAAACATTATAGTGATATGACTGATTTTTTTTTAAAGCTATGATAAATATCCAGATCGTACACATGCACATAACTCAATTTGCATATCTTCTCGCTCTTTTTTTCTAAAATTGCAGTTGACTTTCTCTTCAAATGATATCCAGTAGTGATGCAAGCCAATTCCAATACTAAACTAGATATGTAAATAGCTTAGAATGTGCTAATGTGCCAACATTCTTCTTGTCTCAGGGGGATACCACATGAAAGAACCACCGACCCACGAAAAGCTGCTGGCAAGCTTTCTCACATGACTACATTAGCCGAATCTTATACTTGAACCCACGCAGACAGAGGTGATTTGGCAGTGATCCGTAATGGAGAGCGATTTAGATCACTCGGGGTCCCTTAATATGTAAGAATATGAACCTTGAGATTCCAGTTCATAATTTAAAGAAATGAATCTTCTTAAATATTAACACATTAACCCCTAGCGACAACTTAACAGGGCATGAGTTAGTAGCCTACTTCCACGGTCTGTAGCGTCAAGGTCATGCATGATACACTTAATGGGTGGTATTATAGAAAGGTAGACAGACGTTGCTCTACAATGATAGCAAATAATCTGGACATTTTGCTTTGCACTACAAAATACAGAGGAAATAAAACCTACGTTTTTGGACCCATTTTTTTCACCCAAAATTTGCCCATGGTCGGATTCCAAATTTGTGTCCAGATTTTAGCCTTTATGGCGTCAGATCAACGGCAGACCGGTCTGAAGCGCGCATAGACAGGTGCACCTGTGCAAAAAGTATTATAAGGTGGACATTTTGAATAAAGAGTCTTCTCCATACGAAAAGTATGGGTCCCTTAAAAAAAAACATTTATAAAAAACTAACTAATGAAAAACATTTTTTTTAGCACAACTAGCCATTAGTCTAATGGAATATTGCCTGTAAGTCGATGTATTTGGATGTATTCAGAAATAGTCCCCAAAATGTGTTTCCGAACCGCATTTCGTGCGAAAACAGCAAAACCCTCCAGGGCTTTATGTGTTAAACAGTCACTTTACAAGATACCACAAAATCTGAATATTCAATGCGTATTTAATCACTTGTGCATCAACACTGCACATGAATTACAAATATAGCCATAGCGTGACAATTTTTCTCTTCAAAATGATTGTTAACACATTAACCCCTACCGACGACTTTGCGGGGCATGAGGTAGTAGCCTACTTCCAGTGTCTGCTTTTTTGTGTATTTTTTTTAGGGTTTAACGCCATTTTTCAGCACACGATAGGCTATACGTGGCGGCCAGTATTATTGGTGGAGGAAGATACCGGAAAGAACCACCGATCCACGAGAAGCTACTGGCGAGCTTTCTCACATAACTACATTATCCAAATCTTAGTTTCGAACCCACGCAGACAGAGGTGAGACTGCAGTGATCTGTAACGGAGAGCGCTTTAGACCATTCGGCCACTCGGGGCCCCTCCAATGTCTGTAGCGTCAAGGTCATGCATAATACACTAAAGTGGGTGGTATTATAGAAAAGTAGACATGTTGCTCTACAATGATAGCAAACAATCCGGACATTTTAATTGCATTACAAAATACAGGGGGGAAAACCCTAAGTTTTTGGACCCGTTTTTTTTTTTCTCCCAAAATTCGACCATGGTGGATTCCAAATTTGTGTCCATAATTTAGACTTTATGACCTCAAAAACTGATGTTATTTAGACATGCAATACGAAAGTTCTATATCTTTTTCTTTAAATGCCTAATAAATCAACCTAAACACATGCAATCTAATCGATGTGTATAATCTATTATATGATTGTTTACCTGCAAATTACAGAATGCTGATAACTTTTTATTGTTTGAAAAAGAAGTAAACAAATTGAAATAAGTGTACTTAACTCCTCCAACTTCAACTCGTCAGAGAGATTTTAAATGCATATCGCAGACTTCACGGTGTCTAGATTATTTTTTTTAAGCAAATGAATAAGGCAGTGTTCTGAAAACATTTAGATTTTAGAACAAAATATTATTATTAAAGTCTAGCTTTCATTACTGCACATATTGATCTGTTAGCATATCATGGCGTATAAAACTGAATTTAATAACGGTTCCAAAAGCAAGTCAAATGATCCTGTTAGAAGACAAAATATTTAATGTTTCAATTCAATGTATTCCCTCCTCCATCTATACTCTCTCAGTTCTAAATATTTAAAAACCATAGTATATTTATGCATGCATATACACATGCATATATATGCATTCTAACCCTTCCTTTCCTTCCCACATACATATTTTATCTTCATTTGTTATTTACACTTTTTGATAACTGATAATTATGGACATATGATTTTAAGGCATAAACAAATAAAAACATGAAGAAGAAGAAAAATAACTAAATTGAATGGAACGCAATTTCCTTTACTTCCCGTTTTATTCTGCAGAATATTTAAACTTGTGTAGTGATCTATTGTCATATAATGAGTCAAGTGCAGATTTCCCAAAGGCAACTTCAATTCCAGTGAATTTGCATTAGGCAACTGCCTTATGGCATTTTAGTTGCTTTGGTGTCAACATACATTTTTAGAAATCACATTTTTTTATATTAATAGATGAAATTAAAAATGAACTTAAAACTAATATTTTAATGAGATTTGAACTTTTAAGCTCGTGTATCTATTTGTCTGTCTGTAGTTTTAGTTGCAGATAAATTTGTTTTTAAACTTTTAAATATCTTCTCATGTTTTTACAAGACAGGTGCAATAAAAAGAATAAAAAATATTCAGGTCCTCAGGTTGATGGTAGTCTTTGGTTGTGTGTAAATTAGTCCTCACAATGACGTCCTCACAATGATGGCAAAGTCAGAGTAGTCCTCATAATGCATAAAGAAGTATATGGCAAAAATGAAGTGATACAGATATTGCCTATCTTACAGTTAAGCTTACTTTCAAATTTATAACATATACTTCCATTCCTTCTCATGGTCCTCGAAATGTAGTAATATGTCAAGGTCCTCACAAGTATCTGAATACACGTATGTGTGTGTGTGTGTGTGTGTGTGTGTGTGTGTGTGTGTGTGTGTGTGTGTATGTATGTATGTATGTATGTATGTATGTATGTACACATCTTTAACATCATGACATGCATTTTCTGCTGTTTCAGTGTTGAAGAATGCAGGGCAAGATTTGAAAAGGTCAGCGAAGAGCTATCTTTGGTAGATAAAGAGCACCATAATATTACAATTCAGTATAAGAAGTTAGAAAAGGTAGGTATATTTAAGAAGATCAGATAAATTGTCTTTGCTAAGTAACGAGTACTACAATTTTGAACTTGCAATTATCTTAATGTAGAAAAACGCGTGGATTAAGAAAATGGAAAGCAGTAATTAATGTGCATTCTGGCCTAGACTTCAGTTTTTCATGACCTTGGATTGTTTAATTGTTTGCCTCGTATAGGTTTAGATTCAGGCTCGTCATCATATACTCTGATCTAGACTCCAAATACGTTAGACTCCAGTTGATCTAGATTCTCGCTATCTTTTCTTATGCTGTTTTAACTCGGGAAGGATTGGTCTAGATTTCGACTGTTCTAGACACCAGCTTGTCGCGTCTCTGGCTTGTGTAATATTTAGGTTGTCTACCTTGTATAGGTTTAGATTAAGTCTCGTCAACACTCAATCTGATCAAGACTGCGAATGGTTTAGACTCCAGCCTTTCTAGATTCCCGACTATCTTTTCTGCTGGTCTAACTCAGGAAGGATTGGTATAGATTTCGACGGATCTAGACTCGAAGAGGGCTAAACACAGGCTGGGTAAGAGTGCTGGTAGCGGATGATGTTATTTTACACTCTAGAATTTTCAGGTTGCAGGTAGCATGCTCTGGGAGGACGAACTCCATCGGGTATATATTTAGGCTAATCTAGATTCTGGTCAGTCCTGGCTCAGGCTGGTTCCGTCTCAGACTGGTCGGGATTCCATTTAGTCTCAAATAAGGATGCGTTAGTTTATTGTGGTGCATGCTGAAGCTGCTCTGATCTAGCTTTAATATTGTCTAAACTCAAGTTGCTCTAGGTTACTGAGATCCAAGCTGGAATAGATTCAGTCTGGTCTACAATGAGATTCACAAATGCCTTGTTAAGATCAATGGTACGAAGGATTTCAATCACAAACAAATAAACAAAAAGAATGCTTACTATTTCTGCAAAAATGTAAATCCTGCTTATCATTTTAATAAACGACTGTAAGATCCTCCACGATTTAGAATTGAGCTGTATAATTGCGTACAGTCTACATATATATGTGTGGGCTATATCAATCTGCTTTAGGTTCAATTCAATTCTTATATCTCAATGCAAACCAAACGTATACATCCGCAGTGAATGCGCATTATTATGAACCACTGGATGGATAAAAATTGAACTACACTTTTATTTCACTGAAAAACATACGTTTTATCTTAGCCTGAAATATATCCTGTTTAAAATTATTTTTTAAAACGCTCTGTCCTTCTCGTATTAGACTTCATTGAGTGTGCTGTGATGTCCAACAGCGCTATCGATGTTCAACAAGAAAGATTAAAAAGTGTATTTTGTATTTAACCAGTGAGTTGATATGGCATTTTAATACTGGTGTATCGTTATTTGATTGGATACTATACTAAACGAGTTATATATCTGGTTTCAAAAGAAACTCTATTATGATATTTTATATGTTCTATGCACATGTCCAAGACGTCTGCTGTCCATATTGTTCTTTTTATTCATCTGTTAGTATTTATTATCAGAAACTAGAAGCTGAGAAAAGTAAAGCCCTGAGATTACGAAAGGACATGGAATACATGAAAAATGAAATCGAAAACGTAAGTTACACACACACAGACACGCACACAAACACACACACACACACACACACACTCATATATATGTACATGTGTGTGTGTGTTTGAATGTGTGATTGTGTGTGTTTTAACGTTTCCCAATTTCATCGTTGTCATTAATGTGTTCAGATTGCCATTAAAACCATGCAACAACCATTATACAACAACCATTATAATAGAACGACATATGAATATTTTAATGCCTCCTTGTGTTGTGTCTACATTTGTTTTCATCTATCAAAAAAACAACTACAAAACCAATGCATACGCGATGCATTGCTTTGTCAATTAGTTTAAAATAAACAGGAATCAATTAATTGTTATAAACAATGTAACAAGTGGGTACAAAGAAATGATTTTATAACCAAAATAGTTTAGCTGCTGTTTATGATTATGAATCCCACTTTTAAAAACAGTTAGAAAAAGTTCAAGATTTCGTAAAGGACCTTTATGCATTTAGTTTAGAACATTTTGAAAATATTATATAAATTTAGGTTATTTGGTTCGCTTGTAGAACGAATATATATATATATATATATATATATATATATATATATATATATATATATATATATATATATATATATATATATATATGTATGTATAGTGTGATCATAGTTTTGCTTGTATACTTTATAACTGTAACATTTCGATATAATTTTCATAATGTTTATATTTGTTTGTTTGCTTGCTCAACTAATAGATTAAGATAAATGTTTACTTGGTGCAGATGAATGACAAACTTCGAAAATTCCTCAGTATGGAATCTGGGCTCGACATATTTGTGACTTGGAGGACATCAATAAATGCGGTCATCTTAGACGTCAGAAACAAACATGAGGAAGAGTTGAGGAAAATTCAAGCTAAGTACGAAAAGAAAAAGGAATCAGAGGTAATACGCTTGAACGTTGTTTTAGATGTATGCATCATTGAAAACGACGTACTCAACAAGGACGGTCACTAATGTGAAAATATTATGGCGACTTTGGTTCTGATGTTAAAGTTTGTATTAGAACAGTATATCTATCACATGCTTCACATTTGCTACCTTCATATTATAAAATATAATTTTTTAATATAATAGTGGTACTAAACGTGTTTTGCAGCGTGATCCAATATATTTTTCTCGTAATATGTTATTTTGATCGTGTGCATAAGAATTGGAATAGTTTATCATATTATTGATTCAGTTTACATTCTATATGTTACTGTCCTTCTCGACGTATATAGCATGTGCCACAAAATAAATTTATTTTGAATGAAATTAGATAACGTATTTTATTCAGCTAATTACCGACGCTTGCATGTAAGAATTTTCTTCTGATTCTCAATTAACATCGCTTGCTTATTTCATTTTTATACGGGTTTACTCTATTTCAAGTATTCGCTGCATGGTATATGTTATTTGTGTCATAATAATGACGAGCTGTTACCATTCGTGTCTTTATATGTCAACCGTGTAATTTCGGAGAGAGAGAGAGAGAGAGAGAGAGAGAGAGAGAGAGAGAGAAAGAGAGAGAGAGACAGAGAGAGAGACATTGATCGATAGACACCCCACATTGGCACGATGGAAAGTACAGGAAACGTAATTCTAATATTAATATATGCGATAATAACAAAAACATGCATTTGTCTGCAGATCTACGCCATACAGGTGAAAATAAGAGAGACACCGAAAGAAGAAGAGAACAACAACACGAAAGAAAGAAATACTCTTCTAGAGCGGGTAAGCAGTGGCACATTCTGCAACAGCATTAGTTTTTATACAGGACTGCCCATCAGTAATGTTAAACACACACACACATATATATAAATATACATATATATATATATATATATATATATATATATATATATATATATATATATATATATATATTCATATATATATGACCTCAAGTTGCTGATGCACTGCATGTTGGCTTTTTTGTATAAAACAAGTAACTTTCTAAGTTGTATAAATATCATTTACGTTGCAATATTAATGTATATAGATGTGAGAGAAAGCGATTTACCGGTATTTACAGGGATAATGTGTGTAATATAATAGTATATTACAATGTCGGAAACAAAAAACAAATAAAAATGTTTTTCAAATAATTTGTCTTGGAAGACAATATTTAGTTTAATTCCGATTCATACGAGTTTATAGTACTTTTTAATTTTTTTATGTACCCTTTGTTGGGATTATTAAAATATGGATGTTTCGGTACGATAAAATTTTTTAACATATCCATACAAAATTGTATGAATGGTTGGCATAAGAATGTAATCCAAAACAATTAATTATCCCAATCACAAGACAACACAAAGTCAACAGTTTTACTGATTGTCATTTTAGATCTCTTTGCTAGACAAACAGCTTGAAGATAAAGAACGACATAAACAAGCGATTGAGATGGAATATCGTTCATATAGAGAGTCCAGCCAAAGGAGGATCCGAGAGCTGGAGAGTGAGCTTTCCAGTGTAACGGTTGTCATTGGCAAATTCAGCACTGACGAAATAAGTCTCCAATCAGAGCTCGACACTTACGGCATGCTGCAGGAAGAACTTAAGCATATGTAAGAAGTAGTTTATATCAAATCATGTGATCAGTTGACATTGTGTAATTAAATTGGTGCAAAATAAACCTAAATAATCTACTACATTCAGGGAAAAAGGAACATACGGTTTTTGTAGATATTTAAACCTCAGAAAACGAAACACTAAGAATGAAGTGAATATATCGACGGTAGAACTTTCAAAGTAGACTATCTAACTTCATTCTAAAGACCTTAATGTGTGTCTGGTCGTGTCTGTTGACTGCTTTAGTCAATATATCTTTTTGCGTTTGTTCTTGCATTCCATTCTTTTAAAATGCCCTTTGAATTCACAACGTCAATTGCTGGACATCTCGCCTGACAAGATATGTATAGTGTGAATACACTTGCGGATTGGAAGGTTTGGAGTTACATGCTCAGGATAACAGTTGCTTGATAATATATTAATGGGAGTCGGCCGGTATCCAATAGACTTCAGGGTTTCTTAAATATATTGGACGTGCCTTTTGAGCCTAACGTGAATTTTATATTGGGATTTGAATTGTTTGTTCACCCAAAAATTGTTAGAAATATCGTCATTTTTCCGACCCAATTACTGTCTATTCTAGCAAAAAATCGGAAACGGCTTATGTATTTGTGTGGGTGATTGACTCAGCTTTTTTCTGTAGAAACAATACAATATATTGATATATAAGGTTACCATTTAGATGTCAATTGATGTACCTTCAATCGGATGATAATGGTAGGATTGCAAAACACTAAACGCAATCGTCTTAAAGAATGTATCTGAACCATAACAAGATGTTCTTGGGTAGCTGGATGTGTGAGAATAACCTTATCTAATGGTAAATACATAACGACCTATTCACACAAGTTGAATTGATGATAATACAGATGCTATAAAACAGACCAATCGGTCAGTTTAGTGGAACGTAGATCACATTTAACAGAATACATTTGTTAGTTTAGCAGACTTTACATTCTCAAAATTCCTAAAATAAGTTTATCTTTGATATATTCTCAATTAAACCGCTCCGGTGGCTTAGTGAGAGCGTCCGCCACGGGTGCGGGAGGTCGTGGGTTCGATCCCCGGCCGAGTCATACCAAAGACTTACAAAATTGCTACTAACAGCTGCCTCGCCTGACGCTGAGCATTAAGAGTTAGTTTTAGGTATGGTTGGCCTGGTGTCAAGATATTGTGAGTTGGTGGGACATCATGCTATCTGTTTGCGGCATGATGTCCCAGTGCTAGACATCACTATAAACTGCCCCACTGCAGACATCGTAGCGATATGACTTAAAAATTGTCAAAGCTACGTTAAAAATCCTAATGAAACAAACAAAGAAACTAACCATTCTCAATTATAGGTGTTTAGTAATTAGAGATTGGGTGATTGGTGTCTGTCTGATTGGTGTCTGTTTGGTGGTGCGTTGTACAGAACATCGATCGACAACTTTGAAACACTATTAAATCGTACTAATATGAAGAAACATAAATTATAAATATTAGTGGGAATCATTGTGTCTCCTTTATAGGATGTTTTTTTTTAAAAATTGACTATACTCATTTGTGGCGTTATCATTTTACCGCAAAATTGAAAGATATATATATATATATATATATATATATATATATATATATATATATATATATATATAGCAAAGGTGGTTGTAGCAATTCCATTTCTGCTCTGTTCGATGCTAATGTACGTACAAAGTTAGGTAAATCCTTTTACCGTTCGTAGATGCCCCTGTTTTGTTATTAATTGTGTGACACTGATAGCTATGATATTTTGTTCTCTTTTTCGTTGGCTTTGGACATGACTTCGTTACTTTGAAAACATGAAAACAATCTATAAAAGATCGTCGCATTTTAAGTTCTTTGGAATAGTATAATAATGCAATATGATCATGCTAATTTTGTTGCCGTTTCCGTTTAAATGTAATAAAAAATTGTCCATTTGGAGAATATCTTTGTATTGCTATATATTACTACATACATTTGAAGCTAACTCATAAGAGGTGAGATTTTTCTCTCGCATGGTTGCTCTCATCTTCTTTTAGTGTGTTTCTTATGTTGACGATGGAATTGAATTTATGGGGTGGAACTGAGTATTTTAAGTATATGGCGATCGAGGTTTTCTATATGTTGGTTATGATAATTATATTACAATATCTGATTGGAATTACATTAGATTTGAAAAGTTCCTTACCAATCAGGATTGATGAGCTTACATTTTGTCCTTTTCCGAAGAATGATCTTTAAAACGAAAACTGGTCGAATGTAATTCCAATCTGATACAATAATGCTTACAATTCGATTCGATTCAAGTCGAGTTCAGAAGGATATAAGATGGCTCGGAGTCTCGCATCAAATCTTATTATCAAGAACTATACTACAGCCCGCAACCAAGTAGCAGTTTAAAAGATGTTAAACACACCTGAGCTAGTGCATATAATGCAAAGATTTGTTTTACAACAATATCCCAATTTCTCTCTAGTCCCGATCACGTTTGCACAAGACTGTTTCTTAGAGCCCACCATAAGGAACCAATGACAATTGGGATCTAACACCATCTCTCTGCCTTGCAATTTTTTGGATTGAATAGTAATATGGGCGAAATGTGAATTGCATTGTTCAAAGGTACGAAAGGCATAAAACCCCGAAAAAAAAACTTTAATTGAAAACCCATACCAAAATCAGATTTCAGTCATGAGACTTTTCCTAATATTAGAGTAGAATAACTTAATAAAAAGAATGGTCGGTGAAGGAAGGTTGGTCACGAAGATGCTCAGTAATACAAGCAAAATAACAGAAACTAAGACATTTGTCACTTATAACGAAGAATTGTAAACATCAAATCCATGGAGAAGCGATGTCAATACCAGTCAGCATTGGTGCTGTACATTCTATGAACATAAAGCGACAGTATAATGTACTTGACTAAAGAATGTCAAAGTTCAGCACTGGTAAAAGCAAACTCAAGACTGATTAAAGCGATACTCAACCAATAGGCAAATGCAACTAATGATACCTTGAAAAGACGCAAAAATTCCATATATTTTCGTCACGGCTCACATTGGGAATGAAAACATTCAGGTGAATGTATTTATAATATCATGCTACGTCTGTATTAATGGATCCAATATAAATATTCAGAGGCTGAAGCTACTGTGTTAATTTGCAAAAGCTATGGCTTACTCCTGAATTGAGAAAGCATGGGAAATTAACATAATTCCATGTCAAGTACAGTGGCTAAGTAAATAACATGTTCCAAAGGAACCTTTCACAGATAAATATGATTCTTCGATTCTATCTATGTTTAGGCATTAATCCGTATGGATTCTGAGCAATCAAGAATTGTGTCACATTCAGGAAGAGTCACATGATGGGAATGATTTTACGGTAGATGCAGAAATGTCACCATATCATAATATTCCTCAGTGAATTAAACCTGGGGTACGACTAAGTTTACAGTAAAAGTCCAAGAGAAATGGACATTAGAGCAATATCACTGGGGTGTCGCTGATCAATCCCATCTTTTTAGAGAAAACCACGTTAACTGGGCGTGGCAAGGCCACGACAGGCTGATAGCTTATATGCGGATTTCCCATCTTGAAGTTTATTGTTCCTATTAACTGAACGTGTTTAAGACCAAATGATAATGTAAACTATCAGGTGGAAATTAATCATGATTACCTGCACATTATGTATGTGGACGAGGGGAAAAATAAGCACAAAAGGTGTGCAGAGCAATAGACGTATTTGAAGTGTATACCAGACAGTGATAGTTTTGTGCATTAATCCGTTGCAAGACATAGCGATCTATGTATTAGAATGACTGATTTACCAATGTGAATTAAGTAAACACAAGACTGGTGTGAAATTAGCTTATTGGATCTGTGGCGTTTGGTTGGACTGGACTAGTTTTGTCGTTAGCTTGTTACAGAACCCTTCAGCATCAGCGTTTTATGGTCATCAATCGTTTTGGGGAAACACAAATCTCACTTACTATTTTTTTCTTATCGGCTTGGAATTACATTATGCAACCTTGCAAATCATATAGTCATTGCTCATGACGTTAATGTTTCTCATCCCTAGAGCAACTTTTATCAACTCGAAACATACATTCTTTCTAATTGTATAATAGGCCATTTAGTTTTCTGCATCTGGATAGTCACCGTATCTATCTTTCATTTTAGTCCATGTACTAGTAATAGTGACGATCTTTCAGATATTTGTAATTTCATGTACAACTATTACAATTCTCTCTTACATCTGTGACACAAAGTCATTCCCTAAGTCAATGACCATTGTTCATACTGTGTAATCTTTGCTGGCAAAGATATTGATTCATTTTGCTAAATATTTTGATTGATCACAATTTCGATACGCGGCTGTATCATGTCCCTTCTTGTAACGTCTAGTTACGGAATGATAAGTCTCTAAAATAAACATAATGCACGCTTAATTGTCACACCATAATCTCTTTCTTTTATTAGTATTGAAACTAATTGGTTTTTAGGAAATGATATGGCAGATTCGGATGTTCCGCATATTGTGTGCACACGGATTATAAGATATGCGTGTTCAGTATTAATTTAAAGTTACAAATTAGTTTGCCAATCTCACTCAATAAAACATAATCCAGAATGAACACATGTAAACAAGGCCAGCATGGTCACAACAATAGAACCTTGCTACAAACGTCTAGAAGTTTATAATCCCTATGCTGAAACGTACCTCACAATCATCATATTTAGTTAGACCCGACAATATCACACCAACATAATCGAATTTAGAAACATCACATTAATACAGGCCCGACAATCGCTTGCTAATTAAGGTTTCCTTTTATGTCATCACCTTTACAATGGGCTGTATCCTATTTGATAAAATTTTCTTTACCTCAAAGTACATGCGATACTAATAGATCAAAATAAACCATTAAAAGTGGATCGAAGGTTGTCGACAACAATTCTGACATTTATATTTAACAATTATGTTTAACCTTTCAATCACATATACACACAAAAGCGATTATTCTAACATAGAACGTTAGTCCTCACGCTAAGAACGTCATCATCAATATAAGATTTTGTGATCTTTGATTGTATATATATAGACTTCAATTTTACTCTTGAAATTTAATAAAATGTAAACAAAAAGTGTTATGTTTGTTTACAGAACGTCTCATATCACCAGCTGCTCCTAAACCATGAATATCAATGAAAGTAAGTAAAATATGAATTATAATGACAAACATGTATTGATATGATTGGTTAGATGATATATATATATATATATATATATATATATATATATATATATATATATATAGATCAGGCGCATACAGATAAAGATGTTAATTCGCGTATAATTTTCGCAAAGATTGGTAGAAATTACATTTTTGAAATACACTTGACTTAGTGTAATTCTCTTAGTTAGTTATACATATGCAATGACATTTTTAACATTAGTTCGAAACACGGACATCTGAACTAAACACACAATTCAATAACCACTAAAAGATGGTCGATAATAAATAAAATGTTTATTTGATATTGATATAAGTATTATTTGTTCACATTTATGCATCTAAAATTACATACATCAATCTGCGAGAGAATTTAATTTTTCTTCATGTACATCAGCTCGATCAGATAATCCACCAATATCAAGTAATGTAATTTGGACTTGGTCAATAATAAAACCATTTTTAATTTGTTTCCTTTGCTGTAATAATTTGATACAGTGCTTATATCTAACACGTTTTGGAGCTATACGTATATTGTCACGGAATGGCCAATATAAGAGAATGTAAACTGATGAATCATTCTGAAACTATGAGACTACCCTTAGCATCTTATATTTCAAGATAGTGATATAATGCTCTCATTTTATAAATTGGTTATGTTGGTACATTATACCGAATATGATTGCGAACCGATGGCGAGGGAAACAATCAAACGCTAGTTAATAATTCTATGTTAGGAATGCATTTTTTGAAATTGAACTGAGTACATGAATCACTCCTCCTGGACCTTTACACGAGTGAAAAGTTACTTGAAACTTTCATCTCATCGTTGTCTCTTCCAGTTTTATCACATATTTATAAAGAAACATATTGGATCTCTATTCATTTACATAGATTATTTATCAGAATGGTCTTCTGTTGTTATTATTTGAAACTTTAAACTGCATGGCGTACATAAGGATTTGCAGATATAACTTAAGTATGCATCAACGGATATTTGTAGGATCAGGATTACAGAAAAATCATCTTGGCGGTAGACCTGGGGCAGAAGACAAAATTAAATCGTTTTCATCCATCAAAGAGACTGGTATATTATTAATACTACGCCTAAGAACAATGCATCTATCATTTATTTATATCTATCGGTATTCGCTATACATTATTTATTTTCAAGTCGTTAGGTCCTCCTACGGACAAAAAAAGATAACCAAAGTCATCATGTTTAGTCTTCCGTAAACACCCGCCGTTGTATTTTCCTAATTAATAAAGGTGTAACCTAAACGCGCTGTATACACAAAACCCAAATTAGCTTTGTAATTAATATACTCTACCTACGATGTACATGCTTCTTCTTGGTAAATCTACTCAATAGAAAAACAGAAATTAAACATTATATATGCATTGAACATTATCAAGCGAATATAACACAAGGTTATTGGTTTGATATGTATTTTAGTTTTCAAAATAACACATAGTATTTAATTTATTTCTTCTATCTTACAAAAGGGCCTGCAGACACCACAATTCGCGATACATCCATAATCGCTGAGAAAACTGATCCAATGGAATCAACGGATGAAACTAGTAAGTCTCAGCTAAACTTATAATATAAGAGTAGACAATCGGCATATCCAGCTTAGTTCCTTTAAAGCTTTTAATTATATTAAAGCCGCAAGTGAATAAAATAATTATCACTGAAACTATTAAGAGGATGTAAAATGATTAAATCTAAAGTTAACATCATCAAATTGTTATAGTTCGGTAGCTCTTTTCAATAGAAAAACAGAAAATCATCATTGTATATGCATTGCACATTATCAAGCGGATATAACACCAGGTTATTGGTTTGATATGATGTCTTTTAGTTTTAAAAATAACACGTATTATTTAATTTATATTCTTCTATCTAACAAAAGGGCCTGCAGACACCACAATCCGCGATACATCCATAATCGTTGAGAAAACTGATCCAATTGAATCAACTTATGAAACTAGTAAGTCTCAGGTAAAATTATAATATAAGAGTAGACAATCGGCATATCCAGCTTTTAGTTCCTTTAAATCTTTTAATTATATTAAAGCCGCAAGTGCATACAAAAATTATCGCTGAAACTTTTAAGAGGATATAAAATGATTAAATCTACAGTTAACATCATCAAATTGTTATAGTTCATTAGGTCTTTTCAATAGAAAAACAGAATATCATCATTTTATATGCATTGCACATTATCAAGCGGATATAACACAAGGTTAGTGGTTTGATATGATGTCTTTTAGTTTTAAAAATAACACGTATTATTTAATTTTTTTTTTCTTCTATCTTACAAAAGGGACTGCAGACACCACAATTCGAGATACATCCATAATCGCTGAGACAACTGATCCCATGGAATCAACGGATGAAACTAGTAAGTCTCAGCTAAAATTATAATATAAGAGTAGACAATCGGCATGTCCAGCTTAGTTCCTTTAAAGCTTTTAATTATATTAAAGCCGCAAATGCATACAATAATTATCACTGAAACTATCAAGAGGATGTACAATTTTTAAATCTACAGTTTACATCATCAAACTGTTATAGTTCGGTAGCTCTATGGTTGAAACCAAATTGTCTGCAAGGTAAAATGAAATCGAAAATCACTTTTTGTCCAATATTTACGTAGAGACGAGATAAACAGCAAAATCTGCCAGTCTTTAGCAGATAACAGATCCAGAAAATCAGGCAGAAATGACGATATATATAACACAGAGATATCGAGAGTGAACCTGAGATGACTAATAACTTTAAAACTGTAATTAAGATGATAAAAAATTGGCGTGTCTAATATATTATACCTTGATTTAAAGAACGATTTTATACTGCTTTACATTTCTAAATTCTTTATTTATTTTTAGATGCTTGGAAAATTGATGAGTCAATAACAACAGCTCAGCATACTGTAGAACAGACATCTGAAAGAGGAACAAATTAGTAAAGCAACACTAATTAAAATGAAATGGACATTGGTTCTATAATTAAAGTCCCTATCAAACATAAAAATTAAAACAAAAATCCTTATTTAGCTCTTAATGTTTGCTTACACAGCTCTGGTATTTTCATGTTCCTCATTTTGTCTGCACTGAAACAGATTATATTGTGTTGCGTTATGTTGTCCCACTGTCACTCTGTTCTCCTAAAATTTACATTTGTATAATCAATATTAAGCATTAAGCTGAATGTGCTAAAGTCCCAACTTTGTTGATTTATCAAAATAACATACTGGTTATACGGTCCCAACTGTGTTGATTTATCAGAATAGCATTCTGGTAATAAAGTCACACTTTAGTTTATTTATCACAATAACTTAATGGTCCCAACTTTGTTTATTTTTCACAATAACATACTGTCTATAAAGTCACAACTATATTGATTTATCCCAATAACATACTGGTCCCAGCTGTGTTGATTTATCACAATAACACACTGGTTTCAAGATAACACAGTGATGATTTATCACAATAACATACTGGTGCCAAGATCCTAGAGTGCTGTTTTATTACAATAACATACTGGTGCCAAGGTCACAACAGTGTTGATTCATCACAATAGCATCATTTTTGCTATTTAGTAGAGGCTCGAACCCGCACGTCTATTCTTTTTGCACAAGTTTGAACTATTATATATGTTGGTGGAAATTGCCTATAGTAAATCTAACTCGTAGTCCGAAGGTCTTCGTAGATTTTGTGTTAATTGCTTGTTTTATATGTTAAGTAGATTTTCCCCGCACAAAACATTTTGACAACGTTTTGAATTCGTGCCATTATCAATTTGTATAAAGGACCACATATAGTGTCGACTTAAAAGAGGTATCAAATATTTTATTTTAAATATATTTCTCTAGATATTTACACATTGAAATTGATGATAATATTCTAATGAAATTATACCTGTTCGCCTCTCATGGCCCGTGTCTTTTCAAAAGAAAAAGAAAAAGAGTTGGCAGAAGGAAGGACATTATATAAAAGGTACCATCGTAGCTGTTCATGTTATGAGTCAATTGATCAACGCATTTATTACTTATATTATACAGCAGTAAATGTTTCCTATAATTATATTATTAACGTAAGATTTCAACGATATTTACGTAATATTATGTCGTTTATAGTTTTATAAATATCAACTTATCAAATGGATATATTCTCTGCGTATGATTTCATATTTACGTGGAATCTTTAGACATTACATATCTTAAGAGTTTTCGTATGTACCTTTTTAGGGATAGATTAACACTCAGGTGTTTATGTATTCAATAAAATGTATATTTTGTTCTATTCTTCCCTTCATTAGAAAACAAATAGCGAAGTAAAATGGCAATTAAAGACGTTACACGGAGTTGGTACCCCATACACGTAATGTAATAAACAGTGAAAAAAATATGACGGTGTTTGCTTTGTTTGTTTGATTAGGATTTTTAACGTAGTTTTAACAATTTTTAAGTCATATCGCTACGATGTCTACAGTGAGGCAGTTTATAGTGATGTCTAACACTGGGTCATCATGCCGCAGACATGTAGCATGATGTCCCGCCCAGTCACATTATCATGACACCAGGCCGACCAGTCCTAACACTAACCTCTTAATGCTGAACGTCAAGCGAGGCAGCTGTTAGTACCATTTGTGTTAGTCTTTGGTATGACTCGGCCAGGGATCGAACCCACGACCTCCCGCTTCCGCGGCGGACGCTCTAACCACTAGGCCACCGGAGCGGTTACACAGTGTTTGTAAGCTTGCTTTCTCAGAGACGAAACTGCTATTCTCAAGGAAGTGCTCTAATATTTGAGCTTAAATTAAAAGTTGCATTTGACTTAGGAACCAATAAAGATAACGATACAAAACGCAGTCGATTTCAAATTGATTTTTGATGTAAACTCAATCAATACATAAAATAAATATTAGAAGTATGAATAAACGTAGTAGCTACAATGTGTGATTGAATTTAGAATTTACGACATGTGTCAAGGTAATTTTTTACGGTCTTTTATATAGGTAGCGGATAATATATTTAAAATATTCCGAAAATAATATAATGCTGTGCACATCCTCCCTTTGGGGCCCCGAGTGGCCGAGTGTTCTAATGCGCTGTCCGTTACGGACCACTGCCATCTCACCTCTGTCTGCGTGTGTTCGAGTCTAAGATTCGGCAAATGTAGTTATGTGAGAAAGCTTACCAGTAGCTTCTCGTGGGTCGGTGGTTCTTTCCGGGGTTTGTCCGATTTCTTCCTCCACCATTAATACTGGCCGTCATGCATATACTATTTTTGTGCTGAAAAATGGCGTTAAACCATAAACAAAACATCCTCCCTTTGCTGACAGAATGTCATGACCTTACTGTTAAAATCAAACAGTATATTGCAATAAAGGCCTGGTTTAGATACATTCTATATGGAACGTACATAACATGCTTTGATTGTGATTGCAACGAATCACACACTAAACAAACAACACCATAGGCAATAATAAACATTTGTGTGTAATACATGTATTTATCATGCAGAAATCTCAGCATAGAGATTAAGAAAATCATTGTCCCTTGTTATACCATTATTTAGTAGTTGATTTGGACACATCACTCTCTGTATCATTTTAGTTGCATATGCTGTTAATGATAATATCGATTGCTTAGAAGAAAAACGTTTAATTTCGTTCTGCAGGATGCCGTAGAAGCATAATGTTTCATCAATTAGTAAATCTCAACATTGCAAACTGCATAAAACAATTATAATATGAATCCTATGAAAATAAAACAAAACTGAAGCCTTCAAAACAAATAGATTAACATCAAGAATTTCACGGCATTTCATATTGTGAAATATATCAACATCTCAAGAGGTTTATGTACATTTCACATATTATGTTTATCAAGGGTATTGTTCGCAAAATAAAACAAAAAATTATGTAGATGGGATATGGGACATTACTGATAAACGAAAAGACTCTGATCTCAATGAAACAACTATTTTGTAATAGTCTTGTCATTCAATTTAATGGCGCTCCCAATTATCTCAAGTATATTTGCATTCTTTGTTTATATTTGTGGTGCGAAGATGGGTATGCATTGTGGTGGTGTTCGCTGGAATAAATTCAAAAAGATGAATCTATTAATAACAGTTTAAATGTAAGTATAATTCCTAGTTTAAGTAATGACAATTTACCTTGTATACTGCTTTCAACTCTAATATCCAGAGTAAATAATCGTTTAATGTTTCATGCTAAGCAGATAAAAGGGTGTTTTTCACTATCATTACAAGACATTTATCAGATCAACTTGTGACTGAATAAATAGTTAGTAAATACGTTTACTTGCCAACCATGAAATCTATGCTTGACATTTATGGATACAATTTGTACGATTTTAATTTTGAGATAATTTGAGTATTTTGATACCACTCGGACGATAGTTGCCAATCGAAATTATTTATCAATGAATAATGTACCGGCCAAGTTAAACATAAGCATTGAAGAAAACCTACTTACACGCAGAACACAAGAAACAAAATCAGCTTTATTCAAGTAGGTCCACGCCTTATATGAATCATGTAATTAATAAAAATGTTAAATTTATTCAGCTAAATATTGCAGAAATTGATCAAATTTAAATCCTAAGAATATATTGATGAAGATAAACGTATTTTTTCCATTTCTCATGGATCCGTGTCATCTAATAACCATATGTTTAATTTACAGTTTATTGTGTTTTTAGCTATGTTACCCGTCAATTGCCTTATTAACAATAAGCAGGAAGTCGATGGCTAAAACAGATGTATGTGTCTGGAAAAAGGGTCGTGTAGACGTATACTCTCGTTCTAGATGTAACCTGCTCTTAGTCATCTTTTATGTAATTCAAACAAAAAGTTATTTCTGCAGGATATATGTTATTATTTAAAAATGTTTCGGCACTCCACTAATGCAATTATTCACTCACCCGCTGATTATTTGATGAGCACAGGACTGAAATCATTTTATGTGAGAAATGATTAGGTATCTAAGTTACGCCTACGAAAACATTTCCTCATTGTAAGATTGGGGTTGTAAAACGGATTAAATGCGTCATTGCTGTATTTCGTAAAAGACGACTGAGTGCAAATAAGGTAAATAACGTGGGCTGCGTCCCGTATCTTTGGAAGGAAGGTCCATGGTGATTCAGTAAAACAGACGTCAAATGTTGCCTTTGCAAATACATCACTAATTTTGCATCAACTTCAGCTAGACGGGTGGTTTGATGGGCTCGGTCTAATCAATCGACTATCAGTCCAAGCTGATGAAACTATGTTAAAGATTTCCAGCGTAACTGTGTAACATATAATTCTGATTAATCACGATATTGTCGACTAGGCAATATTAGGATCAGTGGAGGAAAGTTTCTACTTTTCAGTATTTAGCTCAGTGTATCCATATCATAAGAAACGCACTCAATGTGCGTAAAAGTGTGTACCCTTGTTGTGCTCCGATGCAAATAATGTCAAAGATGTAGAATAATTTCCAATGCCACTACGATAAAATAGCAACACCGTAACCAATGTTGAGAGGCTCTGACATAGTATCTGTCCGGTGTCAATGAAATTGCCATCATTGAACCCAATTATGAAAATCAAACTCTAATGGAGCAATCAATTTGCTTTGAATAACATCATTTGGACCAAATAAGTGCTAAGTGTAACTGTACAACTCACTCGGACTATCAACTTCACGGAATTTGTAGAGATATCAATTAAGGTATTTCTGCACAAATATCTCAATAGGAGTCAGATGAACTACTCGAGATCTAAATCGTTGAAGTGAGACTGAGATGCTAGAAGATCTCAGAATGTATCATAGGTGAAAATAATCAAGATTCACCGTAACGGCATTGTGCTTCTCACATGAAGCTAGTGGTCTACTCTTTAACTCCGTCGCAGTACATTTAGGTCGAAAAACGTGGTACTTGATAATCATGGTTGACAATGTTATTCCATGTCCTTTGCGATAATTTTACTATCGGATAAATGATCACACAAAGTGTTTCAAAAAGAAACAAATCAGCTCAGAAATGAGCGTCAGATCTTTACGATGGATCGTCATGTACTGGAACATTATACTGTGCAAATTGTAAAGATAACCATTTCTCGTACTCTAGAGACAGCTATTAATAAAACATCGGTACGGAAGTGTCGCGCCAGGAAAAACACATGAAAGTATCCAATTCATCTCCCTCCTAACTCATAAATATGCCTGACACAATAATGCAATATAACTGCCAAGGATTAAAACCCAATGTTGATGAGATTAATTCAATAACATGCTACGATATATGTCTGCTTGTTAAGACCTTTCATTCGGAATGCGAACGTGTTATGCTCAGAAACTTCACCAAGTATAGAAGCTCTTCAACAAATGATAACATCGGTCATGGAGATGTGTAAATTAGCATAAACAATAAAACTCCTCAAACAAACGTAATGTAAATGCTACTTATGTCACTAAACCGCAGAAGTTTGTGTGCCAACATATCAAAATTTCTTTCACTTTGGTGTGCCTATGTCTAGTCTTGTACAGCCGTATGTGTCATAGGATGAAGCTAGGTTGGGACTAAGTTAGTGACGACACCAAAAGCTACTACGTTAATAAGATATGTATTTATCAAAGCAATTTAAATATAATCAATTCTGACACCATTATAAACAAAAGATAAGGAAAATTATAATGTTCCTAACATTGAACTATGAATAACAAGTAATTCAATGATAAAACCCCCAAAGGATGATTTCAACGAAAGGAATCTGAAACTGACGTGAATATCGTCTGATCTATCTATCTATCTATCTATCTATCTATCTATCTATCTATCTATCTATCTATCTATCTATCTATCTATCTATCTATCTATCTGTCTATCTATCTATCTATCTATCTATCTATCTATCTATCTATCTATCTATCTATCTATCTATCTATCTATCTATCTATCTATCTATCTCTGTATATATATATATATATATATATATATATATATATATATATATATATATATATATATATATATATATATATATATAGAACGTGTAACGAAACAGAATTTAAGCAGCAATGAGGGTGGACAGACCGAAACTATTTCAAGCAAACCGCAACCAATTCAGGCAGACAGAAAAAGAGAAATGGTTTCGGTCTGTCAAGCTACAGACCAGGCACCGATGTCGCTGCGTAGACGAATTGTTATGGTAAAACTCTTTACGATTTCAACCGAATATTTTGACAAGTCCGACACGATATTTTGATCCCGGGTCATGCAAATTTATCGTTACAAATCCATGAAGGATTGACTGAGCGTGACTAAAACATTTCTAAAGAGAATATAATTTATATCTCCGCCGCACCAAGTTTGCCAAATATTTCGTATCATATGAATGTCAACTCCATTGCATACAACAAGAATATTACAATTTTCTCTGATCATTTTAGGTACTTGTGTGTATTTTAGAGTAACATAAATCACATCAATATTTTTATGTCTACCTCTGGAAAATATCCTGGTATGGTTTGCTTGTTATCCAATACCACATCATCATATACGATTAAATTGTTAATACTTCCATCAATATCATCAATGTTCGGTGCTTCTTCGATATCGGTTATAAACTCAATAATATCCTCATCAATTTCCGATTTTGCTTTCTCGTTAAAATCTTTTAATACCTCATAACATCGCTGATCGTCTACACTAGTGGCTACCAAATATAGTTTATCCCATTTCATCCATCTCATTATCAAATTAAGTAGCAGTTGCGTCTTGCCACTTCCAGATGGTCCGATTATAATCATGCGAATAGAATTTGGAAGCGCTGCTTATGGATCTATATTGTGTGAAATGTAAGTAGCGTACTAGCACAAACGAATTGACGACAAGTACAGCTAAAAATAACAGTTTAGCACTTGCTGGTAAGTGCATAGAATGTGGTACCAAAACATTTAGATTTGTTTCTATGAGATCTGCAGATGATTTAAAAAGAACGAGGAGGTGATATTGCAGCCAAATTAGTAAAACTCCCAGGAACACCATGGGCAAAATATCCAGGAGAAAAACACCTTCCAGGATATAGTTATTGTGGACCCGGCAGCAAACTCGATATCATACTCGATGAACAAAACCAAGTCCGACCAAGTGAGTATAAAAAAGACGCTATTGATAAGGCGTGTCATGCTCATGATGTTGCTTATAAAAGCAGTAATCTGCAAAACAGACATATCGCAGATGTAAAATTAATTCACGCGTTGAATTCTATCACTGATAAATCCTTTAAAGAAAAATTGGTTTCATGGTTGATAAAATAGGCGATGAAAAGTAAATTGATGTTGGGTGCTGGTAATTAATAACATAATGGAATCTATATATTATTCTCCAAAAGGATACTGTAGGGGTAAATCAGCAATCAGTAAACTTGCTAGTGCCTCAAAGGTGAAAAATACTACAGCAGCAGATTGGTTCTCAAAACAGGCGATACGGCAAATTTATCTACCACAGCCTAAACAAATTAACTACTCGCATTTTGATGTCAGCGCACCTAATGAAGTTGATCAGGCTGATATATTATTTCTGCCTCATGATGGTTTTTACAAGTATGCGCTAACCGTAGTTGATTTTGCGAGTCGATACAAACTAGCAGAACCGCTAAAGACAATATCATCAACTGAAGTTGCTTCTGCGTTTGAAAGATTTATCGACGAGGTCCTCTGCATTGGCCAAAGCTATTACAAGTTGATCCTGGTAAAGAATTTCAGGGTGCAGTGTTATCAACAATGAAGCTTCATAATGTCACCATTAGACGAGGACATACTGCACTACATCTCGATCAGGCAATTGTTGAACGATTTCATCGTACACCTTCTGAGCGGTTATTTGTATACCAATACGCGAAGGAGTTTATTCAGGATAAACGATTTCGTGAATGGTTCAAGAGATTACCAGGCGTAATTACCGCGCTGAATAATGCGATTACTCGAACAATTAAGATGAAACTTAATAACTCGAATAAAAATAGGTATATACTCGTAAAACTGGAAACTGATTTTTCAAAACAACCAATACTCGGCAATGTCACTGTTAGATATTTATATGAACCAGGAGAGCTCGAAGGTGGCAAAAAAGAGCTACTGATCCTTTTTGGAGTGTTACTGCACATAAAATATCTAGCATAACACAATCCACGGGTAGACCTCCAGTCTATAGATTGAATTCAACTGCTCCTCAGCGAGGATTTACTCGTGAACTACAAGTGATACCCGAGGTTTCACAATTACCGCCGCATGGTCTTAACTAGCATCTATGCGTCTCTTCCGCTCAAGAAAAGTCAGCATCACATTATCTCTGGTATGACCAACACTATTATTCTTTCTGTCTACGGTAACCCCTGCGGGTTCGGGGTTGTCGAATTGGCCCGATGTACCTTGCCACGTGTCGTAAAAGGCGACTAAGTAGTAAGCGACCTGTTTGCCGTGGGTTGAGACCCATGTCGGAGGAGGAAAGGATCCTGGTAGTTGAGCGGAGGCTTTTCCGATACAATACACTACTTTGGCCTCTACTTCTCTTAGACGGGTGGTTTAGATGGGCCCGGTCTCGACAAATCGGCTGGTCAAGCCGAGCCCTAGGAGGTCTTTATTTACTTGCTCACCTTCTCTATCTTTCTTGTATCTCTCTTCATACCACAGTTGCCCCTTCATTCTATCATTCCAGGTTTCATTTTCCCAAGTACTAGAGAACCTTCTAGATAGCGGTGGCTTAACGGGTCAATCGGGAGGTAATTTTGCCGATCCACCAAAATAACCAAGAAAAAAGAACAAAGCACAAACACATAAGCAGCAAAAGGGGTTAGATGACCCCATTAAACTTTACAATATGTTTGGAGAACTTGAGAGTATGAATGCAGAAGAAATTGCTCCATGTACTCAAGGTTAATCCAAACCTAGCAAAACCAAATTTACTTCAGTGCTTCCTCCAGCCAAATAACAACACACATTTTTTCCGCGAATAGTCTTACCTAGATCCAGAACCTCCAGCATAATTTTATAATGAAGAACACCATCATACAATGGAACTGTCGAGGACTTAAAGCTAACTACAACGATATTCTTCTGATTTTAAATGAACAAGATCCTGCTGTTTACATGAAACATTCCTGAAAGACACAGATAAAATTACATTTAAAAACTTTTCCCTGTTCAACACGTACTTTCAAAACGCTGACACGGCCTCAGGAGGAGTCTCAGTTGTTGTGAACAATAGAGTGCTGGGGTGCTGATAAAAAGTCTTCCTTAATTTGTATAGAACATTTATCCGCTCCATACTAGACTATGGATGCATTGTTTATGGGTTCAGCTAAGAAGTCCTATTTGAAAATGCTTCATCCAATTCATCATCAGGGAATAAGACTCGCTCTAGGAGCATTTAAGATATCTCCATGTGAAAGCCTTCTCGCGGAAGCGAATGAACCACCTTTATCGCATCGCAGAGAAATGCTTTCTGCACAATACGCTCTTAAGTTAAGATCAAACCCTCGGAACCCAGCTTCTTCGGCTGTTTTTCAACCAAGATACAAACCTTTACACGGTAATAAACCAACTGCCATACCTTTATTTGGCATTAGAATATCATCCAGGCTTGATTATATCAAAAGTAATCTCTCTACAGCTCAGAAAGCGTATGTTTCGAAAACACCACCTTGGCTCCTTAAGCAACACTAAGTGAATTTTACGTTACACGATAGGAATAAATCTGAGTCCAACCCTGTCATATTCCTGAACTCTTATCATGAACTTCTCAACGATTTTACAAATTACACTAAATTTTATACTAATGGATCAAAGGTTGGTGAAAAGGCTGCTGCAGCCTTCGTTAGTGGCAAGCACAGAAACAAAGTGCGCTTGCGAAACGATGCGTCCATATTTTCAGCGGAAATCAGAGCAATAGACCTTGCTCTGAAATTTATCGAAGAGAAACGCATTTTAAATAGCATTATCTTCTGTGACTCATTATCAGTGCTTCAGTCACTACACAATAAAAAACTGGATATTCCATTATTAGTCAATATACTCGTCAAAAGCTCGGAGCTTAGTACCTCCTACAATATAGTATACTGTTGGTTACCTAGCCATATTGGTATCAGAGGTAATGAAGAAGCAGACCGGGCTGCTAAGATGGCTCTATCCCAAGAATCATCGGATTTTAAATTACCGTTTACTGATTTTAAACCTTGTGTCAAAAAGTACTTACGTCAGAAGTGGCAAGTGTCATGGGATGATGCAGTCAATAACAAACTTTATGCCATCAAACCAACCCTGGGAGATTGGACTCCTTCCTACAGAACTATCCGTAGGGAGGGGGTTATCATTGCAAGAATCAGAATCGGTCATACATACATTACCCACTCCCACATACTAAAAGGTGATGATCCACCAGAGTGCTTTTCTTGCAATGAACCATTCACTGTTTAGCACTTTATGACCGAGTCTTCCAACCTGGAACCTACGGGTGACAAATACTATAATGTACAGGACATGGATCTTTTTTATGCTATTCAAATCACTAGTATTTTAGATTTCCTGAAGGAAGTAAATCTTTATTTTAAACTATGACTTGTATGACATCACCTAAAAGCATTTTTATCTAATGCAAATACAGCCTCTTATTTTCAACATCATATCATCAACATACATCATTTACATCTTAACATTTAATATTTAACTATTATGGTTTTGTTATATCGCTGGTCGATATTAAACCTTTCTTATTTTTAAACATATAATGTGCTGTATGGCGCTAAATATCCTAAAAGTGCTGGTGCGCCGTAAAAATTCAATTAATTAATCAATCAATCTCTCTACGGTAAATTGTCATTATTCTGTTGTTGTTTCAGTGTGATTATAAATGCGCCATCAATATCAAGTTGGATTATTTGGCTAAAAGGACTATTTTTGTGACGTTCTTCTTAACTACTTCAAACATTTGTTTACGCATAGTGTGTCCGGAGGAAATGCAAAGTCTCTTTGCTTTACGGCGGTGTCTTTTAGCAATGCAAAGCTAGTCTCTAACACTGCTATACCAGGGAAAATACTTTTAAATTAATTTACATGAGGTTCTCATTTCTGCAGCATTTCTTTACCTATGATTATTTGAAATGAAAGTTCCAAAATGAAAGCTAAGAGTTTATTTTCATTGGTATAAAACACATAGCGATTTGCATGGTTACATTCAATTCAAAATGGAGCTTGCCATGTTAAAAGTACTGTTTTCAGGAATATTCCGACAATTAGATTCTCTTGCAAATATCCTTTCTACTGCTATCATTGTATTTCTAAACATGGCAAACGGAAATAAAATGGTTGTCATTTCGGTAGACTATACCTACGTTATAAGAATTATTCATACAGATGCATTTCTAGAAGAAAATTT